>JAWNZC010000265.1:0-385000 GCA_035771165.1 Paragorgia papillata
GGAGAAAGAGGACGAGAGAGAGGACGAGAAAGACGAGAAGGAGGACGAGAAAGAGGAGGGGAGGAGAAAGAGGGGGAGGAGAAAGAGGAGGAGATAAGAGGAGGAGAAGGAGTGGGAGGAGAAGGAGGGGGAGGAGAAAGAGGAGGGGAAAGCGGAGGAGAATGAGAAGGGGAAGAGAGAGAGGAGGAGGAGGAAGAGGAGGAGAAAGAGGAGGAGAAAGAGGAGGAGAAAGAGGAGGAGAAAGAGGGGGAGGAGAAAGAGGAGGGGGAGAAAGAGGAGAAAGTGGAGAAAGAGGAGAAAGAGGAGGAGGAGGAAAAGAAAGAGGAGGAGAAAGAGGAGGAGGAAGAGGAAGAAGAAGAGAAGGAGGAGGAGGAGAAAGAGGAGAAGGAGAAAGAGGAGGAAGAGGAGGAGGAAGAGGAGGAAGAGGAAAAGGAGGAGGAGAAAGACGAGGAGGAAGAGTGGGACGGAGGAGAAAGACTGAGGAAGGAGGAGAGAAGAGCGAAGCAGAGAGGGGAAGAGTGAGAAGGACGAGGAGGAGAAAGACGAGGAGGAGGAAGAAGAGGAAGAGGAGGATGAAAAGAGGAGAGAGGAGAAGGAGGAGAAAGGGGAGGGAGAAAGAAGGAGAAAGGGGAGGGGGAGGAGAAAGAGGGGGAGGAGACACGGAGGAGGGAGGAGGAAAGAGTGAGGAGAAAGAGGAGGGGGGTAGGAGAAAGAGGGGGAGGAGAGAAAGAGGGAGGAAGAAAGAGGGTGAGAAAGAGGGGGAGGAGAAAGAGGAGGGGGAGGAGGGGGTATGAGAAAGAGGAGGAACGAAAGAGGAGGAGAAAGAGGAGGAGAAATGAGGGGGAGGAGGAAAAGAGGGGGAGGAGGAAAGAGGGGGAGAGAGGAAAGAGGGGGAGGAGAATAAGAGCGAGGAGGGGATGAGAAAGAGGAGAATGATGGAGGGGAGGACAAAGAGGGGGGATGCGGAGGAGAAAGAGGGGCGAGGAGAAAGGGGAGGAGATAGACAGAAAGAGGAGGAGAAAGAGGCGGAGAACCAGAAAGAGGGGGAGGAGAAAATGAGGGGAGGAGAAAGAGGGGGAGGAGAAATAGGAGGGGGCAGGAGAAAGGAGGAGCGGGTGGAGTGAGGGGAGATTGAGAAAGAAGAGGGGAAAGAGGAGGAGAAAGAGGAGGGGAGGAGGGGGATGAGAAAGGGGAGGAGACAAGAGGGAGGAGAAAGTAGGAGGAAAAAAGAGGGGGAGGAGGAAAAGAGTGAGAAAGAGGAGGAGGGAAAGAGGGGGGAGTAGAAAGAGGGGGAGGGATGGAGGAGATAAGAGGAGGCAGAAAGGGTGAGGGGGAGGAGAATAGCAGGGGGAGGAGAAAGAGGAGAAAGAGGAGGAGGGAGCAGAAAGGAAGCAGAAAGATGGGGAGGACGAGAGAGAGAGGAGAAAAGAGGGGGAGGAGAAAGAGGGGGGAGAGAGGAGAAAGAGGAGGGGGTATGAGGAAAGGGGAGGGAGAAAGAGGAGGAGAAAGTAGTAGGAGAAAGAGGGGGAGGATTGGAAAGAGGAGAAAGAGGAGGAGAAAGAGGGGGAGGAGGAAGGAGGAGAATAGAGGAGGAGAAAGGGTGAGGGGGAGCACCAAAAGAGGGGGAGGATGGGGAAAGAGGGGGAGGAGGAAAGAGAAGAAGAAAAGAGGAGAGAAGAGAGAGGGGTGAGGAGGAAAGAGGGGGAGGAGACAAGAGGAGGGAGAAGAGGCGGAGAAAGAGGGGGAGGAGAAAAAGAGGAGGGGGTTGGAGAGAAAGAGGAGGGGGAGGAGAAAAGAGCGAGGGGGAGGAGAAAGAGAGAGAAAGGTGAAAAGAGGAGGAAGAGGAGGAAGAGGATGGATAGAGGAGGAGGAATGAGCTAGGAAGAGGAAAAGGAGGAGGAGGAGAAAGGACGAGGAAGGAAGAGGAGGAGGATGAGAAGACGAGGAGGAGGAAGAAAGAAGAGGGAAACGAGGAGGGAAGAGGGAGAAGGGACGAGGAGAAGGAGAAAGACGAGGAGGAGGAAGAAGAAAGAAAGAGGAGGTGAGAAAGAGGCAGGAGGAGAAGGAGGAGTAAAGGGGGAGCGAGAAAGGGGAGGGGGAGGAGAAAGAGGGGGAGGAGAAGGAGGGGGGAGGAGAAAGAGGAGGAGGAAAAGAGGGCGAGGAGAAGGAGGAAAGAGGGGGAAAGGAAGGAAAGAAGGAGGAGAAAGAGGGGGAGGATGAAAGAGGGGGGGAGGAGAAAGAGGAGTGTTACGGGGGAGCGGGAGGGGTGATGAGAAAGAGGAGGAGGAAAGAGGAGGGAGGAAAGAGGAGGAGAAAGAGGGAGGAGGAGAAAGAGAGGAGGGAGGGAGAAAGAGGAGGGGGTATGAGAAAGAGGAGGAGAATGAGGAGGGGGAGGGACAAAGAGGGGGAGGAGAAAGAGGGGGAGGAGAAAGAGGAGGGAGAAGAAAGTGAGGTGAGGGAGAAAGAGTGAGGGGGGAGGAGTGGAAACGAGGGGAGGAGAAAGAGCGAGGAGAAAGAGGCGGAGAAAGAGGTGGGAGGAAAAAGAGAGAGGAAAGAGGAGGAGAAAAGAGGAGGAGGAAGAAAGAGGGGAAGAGAGAAAGATAGGGGAGGTAGAAAGAGGGGGAGGAAGAAAGAGGAGAAAGAGGAGGAGGGAGGAGAAAGATGGGGGAGGAGAGACGAGGAGGAGAAAGAAAGAGGGGGAGGAGGAGGAGAAAGAGGAGGAGGAAAGGGGGAGGGGGGAGGTGAGAAAGAGGGGGAGGAGAAAGAAAGAGGAGGAGAAAGAGGAGAAAGAGGAGGGGGAGGAAGGGGGGGGAAAAAGATGGGGAGGAGAGAGATGGAGGAGAAAGAGGGGGAGGAGAAAAGAGGGAGCAGGATGAAAGAGGAGGGGGATGAGAAAGGGGAGGAGGGGGAAAGACGGAGGAGGAAAGAAGTAGGAGAAAGAAGGGTGGAGGAGAAAAGAGAAAGGAAAGAGGAGGGAGAGAGAGGGGGAGGATGAAACGAGGGGGAGGAGATAGGAGAAAGAGGAGGAGAAAGGAGGAGGGGGAGCACAAAGAGGGGGAGGAAGAAAGAGGGTGGGAGGAGAAAGAAGAGAAGAAGAAAAGAGGAGAAAGAGGAGGGGTGAGGAGAAAGAGGGGGAGGAGTAAGAGGGAGGAGAAAGAGGCCGGAGAAAGAGGGGGAGGAGAAAAGAGGGAGGGGGAGGAGAAAGAGGATGGGGAGGAGGGGGGAGAAAGAGGAGGGGGAGGAGAAACAGGAGAAGGAGGAGAGAGAGAAAACAGTGAGTGATTGGGGATTGAGGAAAGAGGGGGAGGAGGAAAGAGGAGGGGAGGAGGGAAGAGGGGGAGGAGAAAGAGGAGAAGGGAGAAAGAGGAGGAGAAAGAGTGAGGGCAAGAAGAAGAAGAAAGAGGGGGGGAGGAGAAAGAGGCACGAGAGATGAGGACGAGACAATGAGGACGAGAAAGAGGACGAGAAAGAGTGTCGGAGGAGGAAAGAAGGAGGGGGAGAGAGGAAAAGAGGAGGAGGAGGAGGAGGAGAAAGAGGAGGGGAGCAGGGGAGCACCGGATGGGGATGGAGAATGAGGAGAGGAGAATCGTTGGGATATGAAAGAGGAGGTGGGAAGAGAAAGAGGGGGGAGGGAGAAAGAGGAGGAAAGCTAGGAGGAGAAATGAGGAGGGGGAAGCGGGGGAGGAGGAAAGAGGGGAAGGAGAAAGAGACAGGAGGAGAAAGAGGATATAATGAGGTATAGGAGAGGTATGTGAACATTTTTTTAGTTTTTAAATATGGGAAATTCTGCAGAGGAAAAAAATTATTCTGCTAATTTACTCTTCAACGGAGGGAAAACCTTTGTGTCTTATGTCTGTAACCCGTTGCGGGAAAATGGTTTTCTACAGGAATTTCTTTATTTATCGTTATCTCTCACTCTTTCTCCTCAACATTCTTCTCCTCCTCTTTATCCTAATCTTCCTCTTTCTACCCCCATCCGCTTATCTCCTTCCTCTTTCTCATCTCTTTCTCCTCCCTCTCCTCCTCCTCATTTATCCTCCTCCATCGTCTTTTCTCCTCTTATAAATGTGCGTTCTGGGTAGCGGTTTTCCTCATTTAGGACACCGAGTGTCGAATAAGCGGATGTTGGATTCTTAGACCGTTTCTTTGTGAACTTTTTATTGTACACAGTGAAACCTATTCATCACAGCGAGCTAGGTTGGAAAACTGCAAGCCCTTGAGCAAATTAGATGCATTTGTAATTGTATGTTTAACTTTTGGTCAATGCAATAATTCAATTAATCCTCCTTCTTTGCTTGAAGAAGTTAGAGCTTAAAGCGACGGACCATATTATCTTTGGGCTAGTCTCCGAAGTAGTTTTATGAGGAAAAAAAAGCAGGATACTGGTTAAAAAAAGGTGAAGGATTTCTTGATGTCTTACTTGGTCCAGCTTTTATAGGATCATTTTGGAACGCTGAACACTACGGGAGAAAGGTTACATGATGATTTTCGTGTTAAAGAAATACTGTCGCACACTTTGGACTACAGAGTCGATGAAGTCGAGAAAGCAGTCCTCTTTGCTGAATAGTTTACTCGCCGTCCTATGTTAAACTTTAACAATGGAGTCCTAAAGGGAGAAATTGGGCTGTATCCATGATAAAGGAAGAAACTATACCTAACACACAAAAAATAGCCGAATTGGTTAGGAATACTGAATTACTTGCGTTATCACCTTACTTCTCAGGATATTTCCTGAACCAGCTGGTTCTAAAGGTATTTTGTTAAAAAGGACTTGCCGAACATTAATATCTGACAATAACCTTATCGAAAATGCGTCGTAGTACTAACAATGATTGGCGCTACAAAGAAGAAGAAACAGGAATCACGAGAGCGATAAATTGAAGAAAGAACTGAATCCGGAAGAAGATTCAGAATAACGATATGGATTACACCAAATTATAGAATCAGAACATTCTAATAAAGGACGAACCTGCTGATTGCGAACCGTTGTCAGAATCCTGTTATACGTTTTACACATTGTTAATTGAGTGTCCAAGTGTTTGTGGAAATATTTTAACAAAAATGCGTTAATCGAATATGATATGTAAATGATTTGTGGTACAGGAATTCAAGGCTCATGAATCCATGCCTTCGGATTTATTTAAGAGTGTACTGTATGACCATATGCTCGTGTTACCGATAGATCACTAAATAATCATAAGAGTTTTTTTTGTGTAAAGATATATTTCTCAATAAAATATTTTAAAATTCTGTACCTTATGCAAGTTACACATGTACTCCTTTTTTTGATATGTATAATTTTAACTGAAGACGGTATGATATGATTCACTTTTTCATTCTTATACCATGTTTACCATGGATACCGATAACGACTTTTTATCCCGAGAACGAAAATGTCAATGTCCAAGTACAAACTACCGGGATCAAATACTCGTGACCACTGGTATGTCCGGCATTGTACCGGTATGACATTTTGTACTGGTATCATGTAATCAACAAACAGAGCCCACAATGAGGAACCGGGGTAGAACTCGTACGAGTATAGAAAGTCGTACCGGTATCATGTAAACACCCCCCCTCCCTAACTTTCAACTTTGTATAAATACTCCTTTAAAGGCTTCTACATTTTATAATTGTTATAATAATAACAATTATTTGGAATTTCGGTTAAATAACACTTACTCGGCGTTTTGATAAACACAAGCTATCATGCTTTCAACCTCATTCAATAATTGTATAATGTGTTTCAGCTGTTGCTGATGACCAACAGTGACGTTTTTTTAAAATTGACCGTAAATTTACATTTAATTACAATAAATTAAATAAAAAAAAAATATGACGACGTTTGGGGGACCCCCCAACCTTTTTTTTGCTATTAAAATATTTCTTTTAAATTTAAGTAATTCAAAATAGGCAAGGATTTAGAAATAAAAATTCTGTAGATCCAATTTTTTATCAAAATATAATTATGGTTTGTTTATTTTTTCAAAAAAAATTGTATCTATCATAATTTCGTGTATACTCTGAATATCGTAGATTCATTTTTTTATTACCTTCCTTCTTTCCTTTCTTTCCCTTATAGTGAGACAGCCATTAAGCACTTCGGGATCGTATCAAAATATTGTGCAACAATGTGAAGCCGCCATGGACACTCTGCAAAAGGTTTCCACTCTCTTGTTTGTCAGATATCACTAACATCAAAGATAATGCGAAACACCCTTTGACAATTGCCCAATTCTAATCCTCAGAATTGTAAGCTGCAGCGTAAAGACCTAGGAAGAAAAAATCAACTTGAGGTTATACTTCACTTACTTTAACTAGCGTTTTGGGGGATAAGGTGGGTGCAATGTGCAAGGTCACGTACCCAGGTATAAGTTTGTACCTCGCAAAACAAATAAATATGAGAAACACCAAAAATAGAGAAAAACAATGAATGTATTATTTAATTGCAATTTCCGTTACTTATAGACCCTTTTAATAAGTATAGAATACGTAATTTTTTCACCTAATGACGTCAAATTCTTTTCAATTTTTCTTTTGAATTCTTTTCAATTTCGTTTATTGTCTTAGCTTTTGTATATTTTCAATAGAATTCAAAAAGCTGAAAATGTGCTGAAAGTGCGGAAAATGACGTCAAGTGCTGAAAATGACGTCAAGTGCGGAAAATGACGTCAAGTGCGAAAAATGACGTACTCTGCACTTATTACAAGGGCTATGTCAATTCTAAAAACAGATAATTTAAACTTCACCTATTAATTATTTTTGACTCTTTCGTAGTTCTAATTGGTTCCTTAGGGATATACATACATATTTATTATGTCATGCATAAACTTCAACAGTTGGCAAAACATGTGGGATGAAATTATTGACCAACTTACGGCAAATCCATTCCCCAGACGACAACGATCTCAACCTCGTTCCCAGGGTCTTTTTTAAACTGGCGGGGCCGGAAAAGGCCCTGGCAGCGGCTGGATTCCGCACCCAGAATTTCTGGGTGTAATAAATTAGCATGGAGATTAGCATGCAAAATTATTTTGGGTAATGGCGGACTGGTCAGAGAAGTTTGGTGTATTGCGTCTTGGGGTTGCGTTCAGTAGCGGAAATTTCCCGTGTTTTTGTTTTAAGGCGCTTAAAGTCAGGTGTTTTGAATACTTGTCACATAGAGATCGATCTCTTCATCATCCAAGCAGCCATCAAAACGAGACAAGCGAAATCAGGTATTGCGGTAATAAATTAAGAAGCTTTAAATTCCAAGCCGCTTATATAAGAAGTTCAAGAAGTAACAACGCCAGAAGTTCCCCCGCAGTTTCTACCAAGACCACAGGAAGAGACAAACATGACTTAGCTTCCTGGAATTCACGAGTTTTTATTGACCGAAATTTAGAAGAAAAAAATAATTCTAGTGGCAAACAGTGCGCTTTCATCTGTTAAGTCAACCATCGCAGACGAGATGAAATCAGCCCGCAAACGTCTTTGCAAACGTTCCGATGGTTCAGTGTTGTATGGCAACAGCTACGAGAATCATAATAAGAACTTTGATTTTGATAATAGTGTCCTCCAGTGTCTGGCCGCAGTGTCTGTAATTTGTTGATTGTTAGCTATTCTATCTAAGACTGTGTTATAGATCTGTCAGGTTTTTCCTAAATCGAAATCACATATCGACTTGTTTACGATTAACAATATAGCTGTTTGGCAAAGTGAAATTGACAAGAACATTAAAATGAACCACCAAGCTTGCCGGGGAAATATAAAGTGAAGCGTTCTTTTCAATTGTTCTACATGTCTATTTTATTATATTTGGCATAGATATATTTATATTTTTATATCAAGAGAAACAACATGCTAAAAATATAGCGTTCATAATATTCTCCGTGCAGCTTATGTATTTTTTGTTGACACATCCACATTGTGTTAATATATCTCAATGTTAGATGTGTGACTAAAATATATGTAGTAAACTGAGAGATTATACTCCTAAATTTACTTAAAAACTTTATTAACCACTATAAATATTAGCCATTGAGGACTACATTTTAAGGGCGCTTCCGAGAGGTTTATTTACCGCTCCTTGTTCATTGAGAATTTTCGCTTTGAAACTGGAAAATGAATACAACGTCAAATTTTATACAAATTGACTCAAAATTCGAAATGTGATACTCGCGTTGATGGTATTAAATCATCACAACTATTTTTATATGAACCGACTGAACATATAAAATGTCAAACTCGTATACATATGTGCTCTCAAAGTTAAATGATTTTGTATACTGCTCTTACTAGTATTTAATATAGCACTTGGTCTGTGGCTACACATTGACAACGTTTATCATAATTTGAAAAAAATAGGCACGCCCAGGCGTGCATGTTTCTACTGCGTTTAATGCCTATAGCTACTATGATAAAAACAATGATGCAACTGTGCACTTGTAACAACCTTGTATTCATAGCTGAACAAGATTCTTGACAAAATTGATGGAATTGTATAGTTGTAACCTTGTATTCAGATCTAGATTCTAGAGCTGAATAAGAGTTTTGACAAAATTGTCTATGCTCAGATGCCATGCTGTGTTTTAACTTGAAAAAAAATGAACTCACTCAACTCAGAGTAATATTGCAGAGAGAAAATTTTGTGTGTTGTAATTATTACTGTTGGCTTCTGCACAATATATACCGTATCCTGTGTTTCTAAAGGAGTTTCATTTCACTATTAATAAATTTTCCCGATGAGGGGGCTAGAGTTCCCCAACAGGGGGCCCCTAAATATCTTTGTTACAACAATTTGTCAAACAATAATGCAATCTAGTTAGAAGGTAAAGGAAATCGCTTGAGATAACAAGCATCTCGAGTACTACTGCTGTAAAATTTAATAGTGAATGAAAAAGATGTCCAGCAATGTCATCGAAATTATAAGAGCAACCATACATTAAGCTAATTGTTCTTCAAGACAGATGCATACATGCAGTAAAAGGTAGAATAAATGTTTGTACATTCATGACACAGATTTTGCATAACATTGACAACTGCAGCATTCAATTTTACTCCATTAATACTGTATATAGACTTGCCAGTTCACGCTTTCAACATAGCGGTCACTGACATTTGACAATTTGTCATGTACATCGACAATATGCTATTTAATAGCATATTTCGCTTGTGGAGCTTTGGACATTGTTGCTTGACCATGAAGCTAACTTTGTTTTCTTAGAAGAAGGTCATCCATTTCTGTTCGGCAACGCACAGTCTTGTCAGTTATCGAAGCTCGATCAGACATGTTGGCCATATAAATTGCCTCGTCTGAATATGAAATCGTCCACGCGACGACCCGATTAATTTGCTTACAAAAACTTTTATCATCATCATTCCAACAATGTCTAGTATATCACAATTAAGAATTGCCTAAGATTCATATTTAAAATACTTACTAAATTTGTAAAAACTACCCCTTGTTGAATATATCCCGCTCCTTGACTATCTCGCTCCAATGCTGTCAACAATGACTTATGAAATACTTGGTGTACAGTAATTATTTTGGCTTCGGTGGTTTGTCGTGGGTCAATCGTTTTATTCTGTTTTGATTGTCGATTACGAGTGATGACCAAATCCATTGAAACTTTGCATTAATTGTGTTTGCGAGGAATATTTAAGAAAACCGATCAAACAATGAAAACACAGAATCCACCAGCCGATGCCAGGGCATTTTCCCGCCCGCCAATTTCAAAAAGGCCCTGGGAACGACGTTGCCACGATCTTTACGAGCATATTATTGCTGGAAAAAATCCTATTCCTAATACGGATATAACTAATTGACAAACTCAGTTTAATAGTATTAAAGTACATTTGAAAATTAGTGACAATTCCTAATTAATAATTTATAGCACGTTAATAATAATAATAATAATAATAATAATAATAATAATAATAATAACAATAACAATAATAATAATAATAATAATAATAATAATAATAATAATGAAATACAAAAAACCACAACATAATCCAAAAAAATAAATAAAAAACAAAAGCATAGCACTTACTAAACAATGATTACAAGAACGCGACAATTTTTATATCATATAAAACTCTAATTTGAACAGTTGAATTGAAAATCTATATTCCTGGCGTTCCTTTCCTTTACAGTATGGTATTACTAACAGTTTCCTACAGACTTATAACATTTACCTTGGCCTTCTGATTCAACAGCAACAGCTCCAGGAAATTGCTCAATAATCCTCAGCTCTAGCTTCGGGAGAATGTGACAGCTTGGGCCCGCTCAAAATTTCCGCGTTGCGATGAACTTGCCACGTCGAGTGATTCTGGATCATTCAATGGAGCTTTCCAGCCATCAGCCAGCCGATTTTATAAGGTACCCAACATGTCTGCTGACATTGACTGTATGACCACACCATTGTTGTTGATCTTTAATAATTTCCTTGTCATCGTACGTCGTAAGCTTTGCCGATATCACCACATCTCCCAGCTTTGTTTTCTCTCTTCTTAGTCCGCCACAATGACCGACTGAAAAACACGACCTTAGGTTTCAGACACTCGACAGCATTTCCTACAACGTTTTTGCGAAGCACCAACCAGACTGGAACCACTAAAAGATCTAACCACCGCAACTTTCACTTTCTTCTGACTATGGCCAATCTCACCGAAATACACCCGACCAATATCTTTGGCATGGCTCATGAAGATATTACCAAGGTGGGCAAAGCAAGCCAAGAATTCATCATCTTCCACTGTCAATAACAAAACATCTGTAGGGAGAGAAATACTTTCCCACGATTTGTTGGGTACTTGAAGATCTCCCAATTTTGGAATTGGCACAGAGAGTAGTGGAGGATGGCCAAAACGGTTACTAGTTAGTTTTGCAGTTCCTAAATGTTTTGCACAAAAAAGAAACAAACAAAAACTCTCGTTGATTGTATGATTTTGTTGGTTCCAGAATTTGTTTTCGGTCAGCAGAAAGAAAATGGGAAGATAATAAAAAAAAAAGCTTCCTTCAGCTTCCTTACTTTCCTCTTACTTACTTCAGTTTCCCTACTTTTCTCTCACCTCCTTCAGTTTCTTCACTTTCCTCTCACCTCCTTCAGCTTCCTTACTTTCCTCTCACCTCCTTCAGCTTCCTTACTTTCCTCTCACCTCCTTCAGCTTCCTTACTTTCCTCTCACCTCCTTCAGCTTCCTTACTTTCCTCTCACCTCCTTCAGCTTCCTTACTTTCCTCTCACCTCCTTCAGCTTCCTTACTTTCCTCTCACCTCCTTCAATTCCCCACTTTAAGTTAACATAACTTCAATCATAAGATTTGTACGCTTTTACGATGGCAGATATTTAGATGTCGGCGTATTTGTTCAATGTTTAAAGTTGTAATTTTGTTAGAATAGATTTGTTCTTAATTATTTAGACCAAAAAATTTCCGAAATTAATGTTAAGACGTGTCCACGCTTTTCCAAACACCCCTAGTAACTAAATTTTCAAAATGACTTATATTGTTGGACTAAATTGTTGCACAGTAAAATGTTTCATTAGTCTATTTCAGCGCAGTCCAACAACACGAGCCATTTTCTTTACTAAGTCGTGTCCACACTAGTTAATATTTGATCATTCGGCACCTTTGAAAAGTGGTGCAGTGGCCTTAACCTATCAAAACGATTTTACAGATTTTGAATACTCCTATCGCAGCTGTTTTTATTGTCAGCTAGCGTCAAGATGAAGAGACTGTGAGGGATTCTTTGGTTCAATAACAAAAACAAATAAGATCTGCGAAGACCTCGAAAGACCAAATTACGACTTTTCTTAATATGATCGTTCGACCTATCATTTAAAGGCCATCGTCGAGCTCTATTGAATGGTTTTGAGTGACGATCAAAAATGTCAATAACTTTTCTATAAATTTTATTGTTTGACCTACCGTAGAAATGTATACATTTAATGTTTCGATTTAAACATTCGATAGCTATCTTCAGAATTTTGTGATATATCTTCCAAATGTAGCCTGACGCAATTCGAGATGTATTCTCCGGCTTACCTTATTCACGTTTTTTTGCAATAAATCTCCACTTTGTCAAAAACTCTCGGCAATCACAAAAGAAAGCAAATTTCAACTTTCTGATTCTGATTCAAAGCGATGTTTTCTCTACAGCTTATCTCTGACTTACTTTTCGTGCATTTTTTTTAAAACCCAGCAATTCATCGTCTGCGATACTTCATAATTAAATTTACACAGCCAACAAACAGTGCAAAGTTGAACTAGCGGACTTTGAATCAAACATTTGACCTTTAAATCGAATTTCGTCACCAACTCTCTAAATTTTGGAAACTTGGCGACCGCAAGCCTGCAAACCAATTGTTCAAAAGCAAGTTAAAACCGAGAGTAAGACTAAGGCCTGTTTTATATCTTTTAAAAAGAAACAAAAAATGAGAAAAAGCAACGAGACGATAGCAGCTAGAGAGTTGCGTAAGAGAGGAAAGGAAGTCTTGCTTATGCAAAGCGATGTTTTCTCTACAGCTTATCTCTGACTTACTTTTCGTGCATTTTTTTTAAAACCCAGCAATTCATCGTCTGCGATACTTCATAATTAAATTTACACAGCCAACAAACAGTGCAAAGTTGAACTAGCGGACTTTGAATCAAACATTTGACCTTTAAATCGAATTTCGTCACCAACTCTCTAAATTTTGGAAACTTGGCGACCGCAAGCCTGCAAACCAATTGTTCAAAAGCAAGTTAAAACCGAGAGTAAGACTAAGGCCTGTTTTATATCTTTTAAAAAGAAACAAAAAATGAGAAAAAGCAACGAGACGATAGCAGCTAGAGAGTTGCGTAAGAGAGGAAAGGAAGTCTTGCTTATAGGTTGATGACGTCAGCTATACCAAGAAGAAACCGAGATCCCAAAATTTGTTTTTTAGGCAAGTTTTGTATTTTTACCCGATTTACTGCTCTCTGCCTTATCTGATGAAGATGCATCTCCACGATCAACCAAATCTTGGTGTATTGGCATCTGTTGTTCTCTCTGGCTAACACTCTTGGTCTCTGTGGTGAAGATAAAAAACAGTGTTGGTTTTGTAATAATAATAATAATAATAATAATAATAATAATAATAATAATAATAATAATAAATAATAATAAAAATAATTAATAATAATGATAATAATAATAATAAAAATAAAAATAAAAATAATAATGAAAACTTTATTGAATTTTTTTTATATACTTACAACTGCAAATCTCACTGTTAAAGGTAATTTACAATTGGCTACTTGATATACTATAATGGTTATATATTACACTACACAATTACATAAATATATGATATAAAAAGTAAGATATTAGAAGTTCATTAAATCTGGATTCGTCCAATCCTTGTTTCTAGAACAGAAAACGTAGTATGTCGTCCTTATTGCAATATTAATGATTTTCCTAATGATATATTTAACATGAGCCTTGGCTGAGTTCAAACGTTCCAACATTTCTATAAAAACCGAAGATCCTTTTTCAAAAACACCGAGTGCACTGATTGAGAGATTTACGAACTTTACCGACTGGAATTTTTTCTTTTGTTCTATGATCATCTCTTTATATTTTGAGTGTTTGCGCTGTATATTTTTTCTTAGGTTAGTCTCATATCCGACGGTTAATTCGAGTACATACAGAAAATTGTCTTTGGTCAAAATTAGTAGATCAGGACGATAGTTATCACCAGTAATAATAGAGGGATTAGAGAATGATGGCAAGTCAGCATAAATGGTTTGAATATATTCTGATGGGAGGTTATTAGCAATAAAATTTAGGATTGAGTCGTGTCTCCAAGTAAATCGGTCAAGATAGGAACTGCAGCCAGCAACAACGTGCAACAAAGATTCAGGTTTAAGGCAGAATGAGCATTCAGAAGACGACGAGAGTCCCCACTTTTGAAGATTTTTACGGGTTGGTAGCGAATTGTTTATGTAACGAATGGTGAAGTTGAAAATATTTTTGGGTAGTTTGGATTGACAGGTTGGCCAAATCGAATTTACTTGGGGTAGAGAGAATTTTGAAATGCTGGAGATGAATGAACCATGACATTTTAACTGATTTTCCAATTTTTCTTCTTGAATTTCACGGAATGACTTAATTACTTCTTTTGTCGATGTATATTGATCATATTGAATGTTAGTATGGTTAGACGCCGATTTCCATAGGTGGGTTATTGATTCATTAGGAGATGATTTCAAAACACTGCGGATGATTGTTTGACACTGTATGAATTTAGTTGATGTGGGGATGATATTAAGACCAAATTTGTTACTGGTTAGGTAAATGTTGCTAAGTGATCCAGAAATAGGTACCTCAAGCCATTTTCGAATATATTGTTTGAAAACTGAATCCAGGTTTTCAGAAATCCAGGTCTTTTGAATTGTTGCTATAGTGAGATGCCATGAGAGTTTTGAAAGAACGTAACGACTGTATAGGAGAATCTTGTTTTTCGGATGTAACGGCTTCAGATCTATTTCTTTCATGAGGTCAGTCAGTTGGGAGACTAATTTCGATTTATGTTCATTATTTGTCATTTCGTAATTAAAGTACCGTCCTAAATAGCAGAATGATTTTCCAATTTCAACAGCCGGAATAAGAGTTTTGTCAATAATTAACTTAGGGATGTATTGAACTGATTTGGTGAGAGCTTTTTTTATGCCAAAGGTGCTACATTTATCTATTCGAATAATCATGTCCGACCATTGACACCAAATTGTAAAACGGTTTAGTAGGTTTTGATTTTCAGATTCTTGGCCGGTGATTACAGCTGCGTCGTCGGCGAATTGGAACCAATGAACTGGGTTGAGAAGTTTATATGAAAAACCAAACTGTTGGTATTTCTCAGATTTTATATGCTGGATAAAAGTATTGAAGCATAGGTTAAATAGCAATGGACTGAGGCAATCTCCCTGTAAAACTCCACGACCTACTTCTATAAATGGGGTGTTAAAATCAGATGTGATGATTGATGTTTTAAAGTTCGTGTAGAGACTTTTAATCATGAGTTGAATATGTTCAGGCATGTGATGATAGCCAAGAACAGATTGGATTAGATTATGATGTACTTCACCAAACGCGTTCTTGAGATCAAGGAGGGTTATAACGAGAGATCGCTGTCTTATTCGTGCTTGATTGATTATATAAGCCATTTGTGCTGTGTGTTCAAATGATCCCGATATATGAGGGGTGAAGCCTTTTTGAATTCCGTGTTCGGTAAAGCCATTGGCGAGTAGGTAAGAGAACATTGCATTACGGAGACTTGAAGTGAGTACTTTCAGTGGTACGGATTGAAGAGTTATTGGACGGAAGTTTTCGGGAAGATTAGTATCGTTTTTCTTGTGGATTAATATGGTGCAAGCTTTCTTCCATTCATCAGGAACAGTTCTGGAAACCCAGACGGCTTCAATTAGTTCGGTTAAATATGTTCGGAGGTATGGACAACGTTTAAAACATATAATGGCGATTTGATCAAGAGGACATGGTGAGCCAGATGTTTTCATTTTACGAATAATGTTTGTTATTTGTTGATAAGTTGGAGGTTCAAGGTTAAATTCGATAATGGGATCGGGTAATAATAATAATAATAATAATAATAATAATAATAATAATAATAATAATAATAACAACAACAACAACAACAACAATATTTGGGGCATCCTATAAATCTCGATGCTCTTGCAAAGATAAATATAAAATAGATTCTAAAAGTCTACTTAAAATTTTTTACTTTGTCGAGTTCTTCATGACACTTAATGTACGAAGAACATAGGTTAAAATACCGAAAAAGGAGAGTGAAAATCATGCCTTTTTTATACACAACTGGTAAAAAGCTTTCAAAATTGGTAAATAAACCAGTGAATAGTGACGAAACGTTAGTAAATTAAATTATGTTTTTCCAAACGTTCCAAACTGGGCAATTATCTTCTTGACTAAAATCTTATATGTTTGAAGAAGTTATTTAATCTATGATACTCTAAATTTTTTTTGAAGCAACAAAATAAATCAAACCCGTAACCAGTTCTGAGTCCGACTAACCCAAATAGTTAGAGCGTCTCACCTGAATAAAAAAGTTACGGGTTTAATCATTCTCTTGAAATGTATGTCTATCATACATGTTCTTCACAGGTCACAACAACTAGCAACAAAAACATCCTGGTAGATCATTTTTCTTTCTGTTTCTCACCTTGGTCTTTCAGTAAAGTGATCCCACGTTGTTCGAGCTCCAACATGTCAACAGCTGCAACTTCAAAATAGCGACCATCCTTTTCATACGACTTGATAATTCCCACCACTTCATTTTTTCGATTCACAACAGGAGCACCAAGCGGGAAGTCTTTAAACGGCCCTCCGTTCTTCTTATAGTTATAAGAGTCTCTGACTGAAGATTCCACTTGGCAAGATTTAGAGAGACATTTTGTCTGGAATATGTCGCAGCGGCGACAAGGGGCCAAGCGTGACACCATATAGATTTTTTTGCCGTTGTCAAGGCTGTCTTTGGAGGCGAGTGAGAGCTTCAACATACTCGAGTCTTCTTTCAGTGAAGTGGCCACAAGGTTGTTATTCTCGCTAACGGGTGTTAAATCAACGCGTTGAAATCCATACTGGACTGGGATAAGAGCATGGCACCGTTTACCTGGTATCGATGGAGAAATCACGTAGCACTTATTTTGCCATTGTAGAACAAAGCCTGTTCCTAGTACCTTCTCACCAGACAGCACTGGGAAAACACTCGGATTGTTTTCGTAAGCTGGCTTTCGAATAGTGAGATTTTTTCCCAAAACATCCATACACCCTGAACACGCTAGGATAAAACAAGAAATTATTTGAGTTTTTCATTTTTTAATCAGTAAAGTGTCGTTTCGTGTACGCCATTATAGAATTTAAAAACTCCCCCCTGTTCTGTCTGCTCTGAATATCTCGGTTCAGTAAGGTTTTGTAGTTTGATTATATTCCCAACACAATAACGAAAAAGATAGAAAATTGTACATTTAACCATCATTCTTTGCACGTACTAAACCAACTTTTGGCGCCATAAATTACGATTCTTGTTCGTTTCTCCGTCCGTTCACAGTATTGAAAAATTGAACTTTAACTTAAGGATAAAGGATTTCCTTCATGAAAAAAAGCTACACTCACAGCTAAAAGTGGACAGGGCACCACCGTGTTTTTGCAACTTCTTTCTGGCTTATCTTTTATTCTATATACCATCTTTCCTTATCGCTTGCTCTCCCTCCCTCCTTTTTCAATGTTGAAAGGATATATTATAAAATTTCGACAAAATGTGTTGAGTCCGAAACTCTATATTTTTGTCAAATTTCAGTTATTTTCGACATTGGAAAGGAAAAAAGGGGGGACACCAACGTTTTGAAGAAATTTTAAAGCAACTGTCCCACAACATTTGGCCTTGATTGTAGAAGTCTATTGCAACGCCTGCATACCGTTCCCAACATAGAGAAACGTCTGATTTGACTAAAAATAGACTGCGAGATTTTGCCCCGCGTAGTCCGGGACTGTAAACTCGCCTTGACGCTTTAGCTGTCGTTTTCGTGCTAGAGAGCTTTGCATTTTATTACGAGCATAAATGCAGGATTCCTCAGTCGCGCAGGACATTCGTTTGCTTATTGGATAATCCTAATAACAAATGGAGCAACAAGAGATGTTCTTTAGTAAACGTCTAAAACAGTTTAGTATATCATAACTGACAGAGTTAGAAAGAACAGCTTGGTTGTAACTGATAGAATTACCTATAATAGGTACTCTCGACGTATAAGAGATGATCCTTACTAATATTGGATCTCTTACCAAATTTCAAAACTTCTTTTCCACAGTACAAGTATACATATAATATTCGAGTGTGTAAAAAAGTTCTGCGTAGGCAGTATTAGTTCTGGATAGCCTAGAAACGTTAGTATTTCGTTATTTAAAATCTCGGCAGTTTACTACCATTTCATTTTGCTCTAGATATAATATTGGTTTGTAGTTACCTCGAACACGCAAAGTCTTTATAACTGGACCTTCAGACCTTGCTTCGGCAACCGCTGACGATCCTTTGAAAACAAAATAGACGTTCAACAATTTATTCGAGCTACCGCGCTTATAATATTTAAGAAACTTTCTTAGTCAGATGGACCCAATCCAGGACCCAAACTCTCTTACAAATATTACTCGGGCTACCTGGGGTAGACCGAGTCTAGGTTTCGAGTTCGTTTATATTTTTATTCTTATTTTGTCGATGTCGCAAAATGGTAATTATTGCATCATGGCGTCAGGCTTTGCAAAAATGATGCGTGCTAAATGCTATAAATCTTCATGCTTTCTTTCTTCGCTTTCCTCATGTCTGATCAAGTTGTTTGAAATCAAGTGTTCTTTCTTGGACATGTTCAGTGTGTTCACAGACATAGTTATTGGTCAGAAATGTCACTGGCAAGTATTTTGATATATAAATATACGGTTACAATCAGTATAGTCTAGAGCAGACCTTCACTAGAAGATGACGAGCAATTTCGAATGCTAAAATATCTATATAAATGCCAAACTTACAAAACTAAACTAAACTGAATATAAACTTCAATACAATTCTATATAAAATGTCATTAAATTGCTCAAGTTATGTAAATAGAAGGACAAAAAACATTGATGAAGTGGACTTGCAAGTGACACTTGACAGGTAAACATGATGCTGTGTTGATATTTAATATCCAAAGAAACCATCACCCGGCATAAGAACTCTGTGTGGAAATACAGTTTTGCAGTACCCCCAAGTGAAGGCGCGCCTGACCAGAAGTCTTGTTAAATACTAATTTCCCACAGTACATGTATACATACAATATCCGAGTATGTGAAAAGGTGCTGCGTAGGCAGTATCAGTTTTGGATAGCCTAGAAACGTTAGTATTTCGTTACTAAAATCTCGGCAGTTTACTACCTTTTCAGTTTGCTCTAGATATAATATTAGTTTGTAGTTACCTGGAACACGCAAAATCTTTAGAACTGGATCTTCTGGATTTTTAGAGCTTGCTTCGCCGACAGCTGACGATCCTTTGAAAAAAAAATAGACGTTTGTAACGTTGAACAAGTTATTCGAGCTATACCAGTTAAAATATCTAAAAAAGACTTTGTTAGTAACAGATGGACCCAAACCCGCAACCACTTCTTCCTCCAAGTATCACAATGGTTTCGCCGTCTCGGCAGGCATTGAAAGGCTATATACTGTACAAGTTAGATTCTATGTATGTCTAATTTAAGCAAGCATGCTGTATGTTCTATTCTTTAATTGATAACAGAATGATTGTATTATTACGCTGCATTTTCACTCTCTCACGATTGTGATTGGTTGTTAGCATACGGACAGTTCGTGATCGTACTGAATTCTGTCGTTAAATATCGTTGAATATTCAAAAGACACGAGTCTTGAACGAGTATATAACATGCACTCAACAACTATATCCGCCGTCTTGGATACTCCGCCCAACCTTATACCCAGAGTTATTTCCAGGTTTTGGTCAAGCAACAAGCGAGTTAAGTCTGCATTCCTTTGTCAGTTAAATAATTTATGACATCACTCTGTATAAAGTTTGGTTGTTTAAGATTTTTTAAAGAAACTGTTTAGAATATTCTTAATTCAGCAACATTACTTTGGACTTTTAGAGGAGAGAAGGTCCCAGAATTTCGGTAAAATCCCACTAATTACAAACATTACAGACCTACAGTACTTTTAAAAAGTCAATTTCTACTTGAAATTTTAACAAAAACACTTGCTGTGCCACCCATGCCTCCCACTTGCTCCCAACTTGGCCATGTAGCTCAATCGGTAGAACGTCGGACTAGTAAACCAAAGGTCACGGGTTCGAATCCCAGCCACAATCAAGTAAAGTTTTTCTCTAAATATATAAATGTTTAAGAATGAGCACTGCATGCCCCAGCGCCATTTTATAAATTATTCTTCATTAAAAAAGCAAAAACTCTACTATACAGTATATGCAATCACGTCATCTTAACAAAAAAGAAAAGTCGTCTTATAGCTTCTTAAAACAGATGTACCTGGAACATCTCCAGAACAAGATTCCTGCACCTCGCTCTTGAATAGAGAAATGGAAGGCTCATCTAAAAAATTAAAAACAACAAATATCTTCAATGAGGGAGCTTGCATTACAATTAACCTAATTAAACGAATTAATAAAATTATCAATAAAGAAAATAAAAACAATGTCGATATTGATGTAAATGTCACTAGACTAACAATTTTAATTATTTTATTGAAAAGTCTTGCAGGCAATCAGCTGACTAATATTTTTTGAAGCAACAAGATCTCAAGAATGTTCTATGAAAATTAATGGTGTTTTTATTTGAAGTATGAATAACGCAAGCGACTTTTTCTTTCCATGCACCCAAGCTTTGTGTGGTACACTAAATCTGGTCGACCTCCAAGAAAGAGGTACTTACTATTCAAGACAAACGGGAAACACATGCAGGAAAGATGGGAAACATAGAGGCCGCGTTTTTCCTTAGTTACCATTTTAGGTTAATCTCATGTCTATTGTTTTAAAACAAACTTGTTATGGTAATTTTTCAAAAGTAATTCTTAGACCACAGGCTTTAAAGTTTGTTGTGTGACGTAATGTATCATGCACGAGGAGGAGTGTTTCACCAGGATATCCAAACACCGAGACGTTTGTTGAAAACCGAGGCGAAGCCGAGGTTTTTTAACAAACTTCGAGGTGTTTGGATATCCTGATGAAACACTCCTCCGAGTGTATGATATAGCATCTCAAACAAATCAGTATTTTAAGAGAAAATCAAGATGAAAGTTTGCTTAATTTATGTAATTTTTTCCTCCGATATCCAAACCACCGACACAGTACTGATTTCCTTTGTGTTTTCTTCATGAATAATTCATGAGTTTGAGGTATTTATTTATACAACAAACGTTAAAGCCTGTGGTCCAAAAATTACTTTTGAAGAATTACAGTAACAATATGAGGCTTATAGACCGTTCCGTCATTTTAAAATTGAAGAAACTTGTTATGGGGACAATAATATTCGCAACTCAGCCTCGCTGTCACTAATTCAGTTAATTGCGTGTCTACAGTAGACATTTGACTTAGATTTAGTTAGTTTATGATTGTTATAGCTTGAAGATCGGACGCTTTTTCTCAGTTTTCTCAACTCGATCCCAGATATAAATACTGTAAACAACCTTGTTCTGCCATCTGAGTTCTACTGGCTGAATGGTTAGTGCATCTGGCTAGTATTCGGAAGTTTGCGAGTTCGAGTTCTGTCTTAATCAGAAGTAAGACACGCCTAGTCCCTTCAAATAAGGCAAATAAAAATCTTGGCTTTGTTTTTAAAATTTTCTTGACAATGTGTTTTTCTCCTTCAACATCGTTTCCGTCTATTTTTTAAGCTTGCGTCACCTATACAACACTGGCTTGCGAAAACCTCATATCACTAATAAAACTTAACATGCATTATTTATCATTCTGACATGAATTAAAAAAGCAAGAACTTCACTCCTACCAAAGTTGGTGGTTTTAAAACCCTATCGTCCGATAATTGTGCAAGAAACATATTTATTGTGCACAAAAGAGTGTGGTTAAATTACAAGTCGCCATGCTTTTCTGTACAGTCAATTAAAACGTCGGTAGTTCAGCAGCAGTTCTGTACTTTTATATTACTGAACGACTTACTTAAGAAAACTAGCAAAAAACGCAACATATGGAGGAACCAAACTGTACTAGAAAAAATCAGTCGCAATAAAAATGGTGGTCAGTTTACCTGTTGATTCCTTTGCAATACTTTCGTCGTTGACAACTGAACTGCAAAAGAAAACAAATCAATTAATACTGTCAAATTTTGTAAAAGTTCACACAAAGCTTTTTTACTGTAAATAATTTTATGAAGGTAATTCAAAATGAATGTGTGTCAATTGTGTTGCGTTGCGTTGGCTTGTGCTGTGCTGTACTGTCCGGTGTGGCGCGTTGCGTTGCCTTGTCATGCACTGTCCGGTGTGTGCGTTGGGTTGGATTGTGTTGTGCTGTACTGTACTGTCCGGTGTGGTGCGTTGCGTTGGCGTGTGTTGGACTGTACTGTACTGCACTGTCCGGTGTGGTGCGTTGGGTTGGCTTGTTTTGTACTGTACTGTGCTGTCCGGTGTGTTGTGTTGCGTTGGCTTGTCCTGTGCTGTGCTGTCCGGTGTGGTGTGTTGCGTTGTGTCGGCTTGTGCTGTGCTGTCCGGTGTAGTGTGTTGCGTTGGCTTGTGCTGTGCTGCCCGGTGTGGTGTGTTGCATTGCGTTGGCTTGTGATGTGCTGTCCGGTGTCGTGTGTTGCGCTGGCTTGTGCTGTACTGTACTGCCCGATGTGGTGTGGTGTGTTGCGTTGGCTTGTGCTGTGCTGTACTGCCCGGTGTGGTGTGGTGTGGTGTGTTGGTTTGTGCTGTGCTGTGCTGTCCGGTGTGGTGTGTCGCGTTGCGTTGGCTTGTGCTGTCCGGTGTGGTGTGCTGCGTTGGCTTGTGCTGTACTGTCCCGTGTGGTGAGTACGTTGGTTTGTGCTGTACGGTACTGTCCGGTGTAGTGTGGTGCGTTGGCTTGTGCTGTGCTGTACGTACTGTACTGTCCAGGGAGGTGTACATGTGGCATTGCGTTGGCTTGTGTTGTGTTGTGTTGTATTGTGCTGTACTGCCCGGTACTGTCCAGCTCGGTATGTTGCGTTGCGTTGTGTTGCCCTGTTGTCTTGTTGTGTGTTGTGAACCCTCTGGTAGTAACTCTATCATTCGAGCTATTACTAACATTGCTTCTAAAATGTCAATGACATCATTTCTCTTAATCTTCTGTAACAGTTTCTTCAAAACTCCCACAGTGCTTTCTTTTCCAAAATGCCAGTCATTCAAGAGAGCTTCTGTCGGATTATCGAATTTCCCAAATTCTTCTATTTCTTCAGTCTCGTACTTCATCTTGGCAGCAAGACCACGGAAGTCCTTCTTCAAAACTGTTTTGACGTTAAGTTTCTGGCAGATTAAATCTCTGGTCTTGCTATCAAGATCCCGAACAAGAATTGATTTCTTACTTGTAACTTCAGCTAAAGTAAACAAGTAATATGTTTCAAGAAAAAGCCAGAGGTATATCTAGCAGACTTTGCTTTGAGGTGGGATTCTTTTTCTTTATTCTTTTTTACTTTTTGTAATGTGAAAACTTTGCACCATTCGTTGCAATTTACTTTTTGTAATTTGCAACAAATGGTGCAAAGCTGAACTAGCGGACTTTGGATCAAACATTTGAGCTTTAAAATCGAATTTCGGCGACAACTCTCTAAATTTGAAAACGCGTTTTGAAACTACCCGACCGCAAGCCTTCAATCCAATTGTTCAAAAGCAAGCTAAAATAGAGACTGATCAAGGCCTGTTTTATATCTTGTAAAAAGAAACAAAAAGTGAGAAAAAGCAACGAGGAGATCAACTTCGTACCCAGGCTCTTTTCAACCCGCAGCACGAAGAAAAGACCCTGGTATATCATGGTCACATGACTACCAAAACCTGGTTGTGACAAATTTTGTTTGGACAGGGGTGGGGTAGAGAAGATTTGAAGTTTCTTGCGGAAAGATTTACCGTTTGAGAAAAGACTTCGCTCTTGGATTCAAGAGTTCAGCGCTACGTGCATGGGCACGATACGACTATGAATACTTTCGAGAAACGGCTGTTCGCAAAAACGGCTAACCTACGAGAGACTCGAGGCGCAAACAAGCGAAGAAAAGAAGCAGCCGACATGCAGAGGGTAAATAATTTTAATACCATTTCAAATTCTCATTCCTTCTCTAGATGCTCAAGATTTCAGCTATAATGCTTTATATTCTTATATACAACTTGTATATTTTGATGTGAATACTATACGTAAATTATTGAAGTGTTGAGCGGAGAGAAATTCGAACGGCTCGTCGATCGTCGACATTTACCCAGACGGCAGAAGTTTTAAATTGGATAAACAAAGGCGACAAGTAGCCGAGGAAAATATCTCAGCGCTTTGTGTTTTTACGATTTATTTGGTATGATGTATGTTGTCGATAATTGTTCGTTTAAAATTAATGATCAACCTTCAAGTTTGAGTACTGATTATCTCTGTTTATTTCACTTGTTTATATAAAAAAATTGTCTCGTCCTGTGCGAGACGGATCAGTCTCCGTCTCCGTTCCACAACTCGGTGTAAAGACTATTTCTCTCCGCTCCACAGTAACACTTTGATAATTTGCGTAGTATTCACATCAAAACAAGTAGTGTGTGTTAGGATAGCATTATAGCAAAAAAACCTGAGCAGCTAGATAAGAAATCGGAATCAAAGCGAGTAAATTATTTACCTTCTGCAGCCTGCTTCTTTGCTTCACTTGTCTGCGCCGCGAGTCTCTCGTAAGTTGGCCGGCTTTTTGTGAACATATTCGAAAATCATAACCATATCGTGCCCACTTAGCGCTGAACCCTTGAATCCAAGATCGAAGTATTTTCTCATATTCTCAAACGGTAAATCTTTCAGGCAAGAAACTTCAAATCATCTCTACCCTACCCCTGTCCAAACAAAATTTGTCACAACCAGATTTTGGTAGTCACGTGACCATGATATACCAGGGTCTTTTCTTCGCGCTCCGGATTGAAAAGAGCCTGGGTACGAGGTTGCGAAGCGATAGCAGCTACAGTTACGTAAAAGGAGAAAGGAAGCCTTGCTTATAGGTTGAGGACGTCAGCTATACCAAGAAGAAACCGAAATCCTAAAATTTGGTTTTAGGCAAGTTTTGTATTTTTACCCGATTTACTGCTCTCTGCCTTATCTGATGAAGATGAATCTCCACGATCAATCAAATCTTGTTCTATTGGCATCTGTTGTTCTCTCTGGCTTGCACTCTTGGCCTCTGTGGTGAAGATAAAAAACAGTGTTGGTTTTGTATAGTAGCAAGGTGGGCACTTTAGGCTCTGGAATGTACAAACACACAAGTTCCTTATCGGAACACCCGCCGCAAGGAAAATCGGAGAACCCAATGAAAAACCCCTCGATGGACAGGAGAGAACCAACCACTCTACTGACATGAAGCTAACAGCATGTGCCACCCATGCCTCCCACATGCTCCCGCGTAGGAGCCTGGAGCCAACATAAAAAAATGCCTCACGACCGCCATTTCCGCCTCACTTTTTGATTGGCAGTCAGCCTTCCAGGTGTATATAGAGTTCACAGCACTAAACTACTAATATATGAAATTACATGAAGAAAGATGGTGTGTGGTGAAGTAAGGTGGGATGAAGTAAGGTGTGGTAAGGAGTGTTGAGGTGTAGTGGGATAAGGTGCGATGCGGCGGATTGGGTGAAGAGAGGTGTGGTGTTGCGACGTGTGGTGAGCTGAGCTGAGGTGGGGTGAAGTGAAGTGAAGTGAAGTGAAGTGAAGTGAAGTGAAGTGAAGTGAAGTGAAGAGATGTAAGGTGTGGTGAAGTGAAGTGATGTGGGGTGAAGTGGGGTAGAGTGTGGTGAAGTGATGTGGGGTCGGGTGAAGTGAGGTGAAGTGGGGTGATATGCAATAGAATAAAAACAAGATATGGTCTTATAAGTATTTATAAAAGTTTTTAAAAAGCCACGGGTTTGGTTATAATTCAACGCCAAGACCTCGCACTTTGCACTCGATTTTCACAGTTGAATAATAACCTCGTTCTTCCTAGACTTGAGTTATATGTAGAAACTCGCCTCGCTCGCTGCTTTTGTCTGCTACGCTCGAAATAAACAAGCACAAAAACTATTTTTAACTAAAAAAGAATGCTTACTTTTCTCTTGGAAGTTGCATTCACCTTCAAAATGTGGTTGCTCTCTGACGTCACTATGCGCTAAATTAAGAAAAACAAAGAACAATAAATCTTTGTTTCTTGAATGATTCAACGGGGTGCAACTTGGCCAGTTTATTTTATTGAGCCAGCATTTGCTAGCCTGCGCTGCAGACGTCCAAAACCCGGTTTTGTCAGTCTGCGAAGTAGCGACCAGATTCTTGTTCTGGTCTCCCTTGAGTACCTGAATATGTACTAGATCACGATTGGCTCGTGCTGAAAACTTAAAGTGCCCCTAACCTCGACAGTTTTTATTGTCTTATTTGGAAGAACTTTTAAAATGATAAAGTAACTTCTTTGGAAGATTTTCGCTTTATTTTTGAGATATTTCATTTTGTTTGATATGTAAATGTGCGGAATTTACGTCACACATGCATAATGACTTATCGAAGAAGTTTGTGTATCCCTTTCATTCTCGAACGAAATCCTTTAAAATCGAGAAGTTTGGTGTTGTGGGAGAAACACGCACACATGTTATTCATACTTTAGTGTTTTTATTTGATGAACGCAAAGATACATAACATTCTCTGATAACTCATTATGCATGTGTGACGTAAATTCCGTACATTTGCATATCAAACAAAGTGAAATATCTCAAAAACAAAGCGAAAATCTTCCAAAGAAGTCACTTTATTATTTTAAACGTTCTTCCAAATAAGACAACAAAAACTATCGAGGTTAGGGGCGCACTTTAACTTTAGATCGCTTCTGATTGGGTTCTATTCTAAGCGCCACTTCTAGCGAGCGTTTTGTTATGATATAGAGAAAAGCAAGATGGCTAGTATAATGTTATGTAATGTAATGGCTAGTAATATGTTGTGTACGTATGGTGTTAGATGTTGAATGCATAGCTCAAGATTCTGCGTTTTGCAAAACTTGTTAAAATGTCCAAAATGTGCGACAATGTGCGACGGAGACAAGAACAAGAATTCGGTCGCTAATTCGCAGACTGGCAAAACCGGGTTTTGGACGTCTGCGGCGCAGGCTAGCATTTGTTAAACTGTGTAGTCAATATACTACGGTACCGTGTTGAAAATTAACAATATCGTCCAATGCACGAACTTTACGCTAAAAATGGCGTTCGCTATACGCTTACTGAAACGCAAAGTTTAAAACCACCCATGTCAAGCTACGGATACACGGGCAATATTAGGGACCTTAAGATCTACGACGGCAACCTTAACGACGGCGTCCTCCAAATAAAATAATTCTAGTTGTGAAACAAAGTGAATGAATAATTTGTAATCCCAAGAGTAATCCCAACACCGTCCTCGTTCTTTATACAACGCCACTTACTACTTCTTAGAGAATTTTCACGTCTTCAGGACGACGTCAACTCACCAAAAGATGAGAACTGTCCATTGACATTGACTTCAATACAAACACTACAATAATTTTCGCAATACTGGGACGTTTTAAAAGTGATTAACTTATTCCTGTCCGAGGGCTGTCCCCAGAGGTGAATAAAATCGTTTGGCGTTAGCCAGAATAAAATACCAAAGACCGATTCGGACAGGAAAGAGTTAAACTAATTTTAAATATCAAATATAATAGATAGTTAACCGTGACGTTTTTCAGTTATAGAATTATTGTTTCTTTTTAAGCGCCGTCGTCGTCGTAGCATCTTAAGGTCCCTAATATGCCTCGCGACGGCAACGCAATGGTGATAAATTAATTGAGTTACCGTCGCGAGGAGAAATTGCTCGTCTAACATGCTTCGCGACAGCAACGCAAAGCCTTCCGCAAACGTTGCCGAAAGTTCAACACATTAAACGATTGCGGGAAGATTTGCGTTGCTGTCGGAAGGCATGACAGACGAGCAATTTTCTCTTCGCGATGGCAACGCAACAATTTTATCACCATTGCGTTGCCGTCGCGGGACGAATATTGCCCGTGTATGCGTATAACTTTACACAAACGGCTTAATCTTCAAAAAGGCTCGATAGGAAAAACCTATAAACCATCAGATTTTCCCCTCTAAAACGTTTCACGGCGTAGATTCGTGCTTCGTTCTAGTTCCTTGCACGATCCTAGTGTTACTCTTAAGTATGGAATAGTATTAGACAGAACACGACTTTCAGGAGGGGAGAAATCTTTGTTCTAGTAAGTTCAGAAATCCTAATTTGCATAACATTTGCATATTACAATAAATGTGATTTATCCAGATACACAAATGCTGCAAGTGTAAAACTGCAAGTGTAAAACTTTTCAATTATCAGCACTGACACTAGGGCTATGCAAGGAACTAGAATGAGGCACAAATGTACACTGGAAAACGTTTTAGAGGAAAAAATATGATTTTTTGTAATTATTCCTATCAAGCTACCTTAATAATTTGGGAAAATACAAAGAAAATCAGTATCATGTCCTTAGTTTTATACCTGATAAACAATCATTCTGAAACTTTAGCTTATATTCTCTGCTTCGACAAGGTTGTTCTTTAAAATTACTACGCCAATAAACTTACCAAGAAGATCGTTTTTGGTTAAAATCTGATATAACACTGCTGCTCATGCTTTATCTATTACTTAACATATTTCGGATTTAATTAGGAATTTACCTGATGACAAAGCTCCATCGGTATTTCTGTTATCTCTCTGGGATTCGTCAATGCTACTGTCTTTAGGATCTACATTGAACCGAATAAAATTATTAACAACACGCGGTATATTGACATAGTTAACAAGCTAACCCTAATAACATAATGGTATTATGACGGTTTTCCACTGAGCAACTTTTTTCACGCGAAGCGAAAAAAAATAGCCTAGTAGAAAATAGCCTACTAGGTTTATCCCGCTTTAAGGAGCAAAGAGAAAACAATAAATCTCTATTTAATGCTGTGTTTAATCAATTTCTTAGCTGGTTTCTCTGAACATACTCATTTGTAAATAATACCAAGTAACTACTGATTTTTTTATCGCAGCTAAATCTAAATTTATAACGAGAATACATGAAAGTGCGCGAAAGTTTCAACAATAGATCAGAACTTTTTGGTGATTACTTGGGCTGTATCACGTTGAAATTGTGCCTGGGTACAGTACCATGCTATACCAAGCAAACAGTGTAAATTCTGACATCAAAGAGACATTACTATTGTAGCAAAACGAAAGAGTTAAAAACGAAACATTTTCTATACAAAAAATTTCCATAACTCATTAATGATTTATAAAAAAGAAAAATAACACTATGTTTAAATGTAATAAAGAAACATTTCATTGTTGACGACAAAATTCTCGTTGTTTTTAATTTTTTGGGAGCGAGACAAGGTAAATGCTTTGTTATAGAAGTTCAGTACGCTCCGAGCACGGATTTATTAAAACATGTCGAGTTTTATTAAAAGCTCAATAATTTAGGCACATATAACACACAAAATTAAGAAATACAATAATTGAACTTACCATGACACCAAAATTTCACACGATTCAGATGAAATTCCAAGGCCTCTACTTGGGTGAAATTACAGCAGATGCTTTCACTTGGGCATTGTTGAATCTTCTCTAACGGTTGCATATGTGAACATTCGTTATAGCTGCAATGGATTTTGCTATGACGACGACAAGGCACCTCGTTGACTTTAGAACAAGCGGTACATTTCACAAGAAACTCATATTTCAATCCACGGTAAAACAACGGCTCTTCGGATTCAATCTCGATCAGGCAATCTTCCAGAAGACCTTTGAGGCGGGCAACAAACTTTCCAAGACTTTGTGGGTTGGAGGTTCTTTTGGCCGCAACACCAATCTTTATTTTGTCGATCAGCTGTATCAGATAGACCTCAAATTTGATATTGTCAAATTCAAGGGGGAGCAGCGTATAATTGCAAAAAAGTCTTGGTTCCTCGCTGAACTTCTGGAGCATTTCACTGCATTTACGAATGAGCTTCACTTGAAGGCGTGTGAAAACGCCAAGTGGGATAAGCTCCACTAAAAAATTGACAAACAGCGAAGCAATGGGACTTTCATTCAACTTTTCGTCAATCGGTTTTCCCCGTTTCATAAAAGGAGCAACCGACGGTACAAGAAAAGCCGACTTTCCTTTATGCTCCAATGGGCACATCAAGCTAACTCTTTGCATGACCTCCTCCAACAGCTCTCCATGTTCATTCTTCCTTAAGAATTCTTGCATCAGAATACCATTGTCACGGAGCTCGCGTAGGTAGGGCGCATCAATAGGTTTGACTTCATCATCCGTATGAACGGTTATTACTTTGGTGAAAAGATTCATGAGCCACTGGGGGTTTAGCACAACCATCGGAGACCCACTGTAATACACGACCATGCTCTGACGATTTAGAAATTTAACAGCATCGTAAAATGAATCAACATTACACTTCTCAGCAATAGCTTTGGCTTCTTCGACAGGAATATAATTACGCTTCTCTTTTGAAAACAGTTCCTCGCGCAGTGCTGCTTCAAATTTCAACCATCTCGTCGGCATCGGTGCTTCCTTTTCCAGGATAATCTTGCAAATTTCAAAAACTTTACTTCTAAGTCTGATAATGGGGTCCTTGCTTCCAGACGTAGTTGTGTTGTCGATGACTTCCATGTTACGGAAAACATTTTGAAACTTATCTGTTACTTCTTTGATTCTTCTCTTTACCTCTTCGATATCGCCTTCGAAGCGATCTTCGTTGGTCAAAACAATCAAAACTGGTGGAAGAACAAAATCAGGGAATTCTGCGGAATGCTGGCTTTCAATTTCTCTTAATTGCCCCAGGACTGTTAGCCACGATAACAAATAATCCAAATTGGTGGCAAGGAGGGGATTTGCCGATTCGAGATTAACATCAATATTCTTGGCTTTGAATCGCGGTTGAGCAGGCAGATCTAGTTCTTTTGTTAGATCATGGACAAGAATATACGGGCAATGCGATTTCAGGAAAAGGTAGTGGGTATCATAATATATCGCTTGACCAGCCAGATCATGGACTATCATTCGGACAGGGAGCGTCTTCGTTTCTTTATTTAAATTTAAATCTACGAAGTCCATCACTTTCCTTCTTTCTGATAGTGACGGCTTGGTGGATGTCTTGCTTCCAAGCGCGGTTTTACTTTTAAGATCTGCTGACATTTGCTGATTGGTTGGACTAGGTGGTTGGATGGGTGATGAAATCCTCTCTGGGTCTTGGATTCCTGCAACACTCGTTACTGAATACTGTTCGTTACACGTTGAACTTGCAGATGGAGTCATGTCGATCATCTGGTCTTGTTTGGACGGTTGTATTGGAACTGGTGAAGTATTCACAATTTCACTATGCTGGTATAACGGTGAGCTTGGAGATAGTGATTCATCGATCAGCTGCACTGATTGATCCAAGGTATGGACTGGAGAAGATGTATTGCTAATCGGCATGGATCCTGAGGCTGGTTGGGTTGGGAGTAGGGCATCATTCGTCATACTGTCCTCATTTAGAATGAATATCTCTCCTGGAGAGGAATAATCATCTTCCGTATCTTTCAGACTCTTTCGTTGTTCCTTTACATCTTCGTACTCTGGGACTTTTTCAAGGTTTTCTTGTCTTTCTCTTACCATAGTTGCCGCCTTTTTCAATAAATTATTTTTGGCAGCTCGTTTACTCACGAAAAACCGTTGTTGATCTCTTGGTTTCCATGGCTTACTTGATGTGTTATCTGTCACCTCAATAAAATCTACATGGATACCGACCGTGCTGGGTTCTTCCGGATCGAAAGGTTCTCCTAAAAGGCGTTTCCGAAGCGATGTTTTTCCAGCTCTATCTTGCCCTATAATCATCACCGGTATTCGATTGCTCTTTTCTTCTCCATGTTGTAGTGCTCGCTGGTAGGCTTCGTCATAGTCTAAAGAATAATACAAAGTATGTACTGACACTACTAATTTTGTACGATTCCCAACTTAAAGACTTGTGTGAGTAGCATTGTTGTTGGTTCTCTTCTCCACTTAAAGAGTTTTTCTCTAGGGTGTGTGTTATCCTACTGGAGAGCAAGTTCGTTACACTTGAAACCGGATAGTACTGTGCTCACTGCAAGATACTTTGTTTCAAAAAGGATTCTTAATCTGGAATATCCCTTATAATTTAATAATGATTAAAAATATTCGTCCATTATACATCCTATTCTTGGTTTTCATCTGACGTCACGGCAGCCATATTGGTGCACTGAGACAATGAAATGGCGGTCATGTTGGTGCACAATCTTTATCTTATGGGAATTTAACTCTATTTTTATTCAAATATTTCGTATTATTTCACCACCCCAACGGGGCCACCGATCACGTGAGTGAAAACGATCCATATGAGAGACAATTAGACCTAAACGCCCCTCATTATTATTCAAGAGATAATCGCCCCTCATTAACCATCATCTGGACGACGACAGCATGTTTATGCACTGCTATACAGCTATAGAGCAAATGACGAATTCATAAATTTTCAATAAAACACAGCTTTTTAGGTTTGTAACATTGCAAAAGATCTACAGTTTAATAAAAGAGCCCCCGTCTCTGCTCCCCCTTTACCCTCTCAATGAGGAAGGGATCACTGGAGCAGAGTCTCTGCAGAGTTCCCATCCGCACCGGTACTACTCGCACGAGAGCTCTTCATCGCCAGAAATCATAACCGTCGCGCCCGCCGTGGGTAGTCAGCGGTAACACTCAAAGGATAACATTTTATTTGAATTCTTTCAACATTTCCCGCCTATGCAGGCTCAACCAAGGCCCAAGCTTGTCAACGAACTTCACTATTTATGTGTGCTCATGTCAATTTGAATGAAAATGGAGTGTTTTGAAGCTATTGTGTCTGCAGTTACAGCGACTTTTTTCTCTTAGGGGCTGTTTACATTTACATAGGAGACGTTTGCCGGGACGGGACGTTTGCCGGAACGGGACGTTTGCCGGGATCCCGCCATGCATGTATATATTATTTGTGCCGTTCCGTTTATAGGGAAAGAATTTTCAATGGACGTTTTTCGTCCCGGTTCGCTCAGCCGGAATCCCGGCAATTTTTCTCATGTAAACACTCCGTCCCGCTTTGCCGGGACGTTTGCCAGGACGATATTATGCTGACTTGGCAAAAATTCTGACTGGAAATTCTGACAAAGTTTGCCTAGTCCGTCTACTTCGAACGTTTTCTCAAGAAATAATCCACTGTAGAAGTTATAAAATATATATCGGCAGAAAGATAATTCACCTTGCTACAACATGCGTACAGTTTATCCGACGAAATAGCTTAGTTTCCCTAAAAAAAGCGAAATACCGAACATGTCCAAATCATAATAGCGGCTGCTATTTTGAAATTTTTTGTCGTATGTATTATAATCTGTCTTCTCCGAATGTTTTCTCGAGAAATAAACCACTGTAGAATCTATCAAATATACTGGAAGAAAGATAATTCATCTGGCTACAACATACGTACAGTTCAGTATCCGACCAAATAGCTTAGTCTTCTTTAAAAAAGCGAAATACCGAACATGTCCAACACGAACTAGAGATGCTTGTTGAACGTCCCGGTATTCCAGGGTGTAATCGTCTCGGTAGAAATGTTCTCATATAAACCCGGGATGAAAAACGTCCCGTCCCGGCAATCATCCCGTCCCGCCTTCCATATAAACCGCCCCTTTGTATGACCCCTCAAATCGTGGAATCAAAAGCAACGAGTCCTTTACAAGTTAATGAACGCTCGAAAGCACTTTTTCAACAGAAAAAAGTAAGATCAATTTGTTTCTTAGCAATGTTTAAAGGGCATATGACTCGAAAATTAAGTTTGTCTTATTGAAAAGAACATTGAAAATGATAAAATAACATATTTTGCAGTTTTTGGTTTCCTTGCTTCGTTTTTTAGATATTCCAGCTTGTTTGATATGCAAATGACACAACTTTTTACGTCACATGTGCATAATGAATTATCAGAAAAGGTTACATATCTTTGCTATTATGAAAACATGGGCTTAACTCAAAGGAAGCTTGTGCGTGTTTCTACCCACAACACCAAACATGTAGAATTCCAAGTGATTTCGTTTCACAATAGCAAAGATATGTAACCTTCCCTCGGTAACACATTGAATACTCATTATGCACGTGTGACGTAGAAAGTTGTGTCATTTGCATATCAAACAAACAGGAATATCTCAAAAACGAAGCAAGGAAACCAAAAACTGGAAAAGATATTATTTTATCATTTTAAATGCTCTTTTTAATAAGACAAACTTAATTTTCGAGTCATATGCCCTTTAAGTACTTGGAATTGAAAGCTCTAGTCTTCATGTTTACGTCCTGCGGATCACATTTTGTCGTCCGAGATTTGCTTTTATTAAAAAGTTCACTTGATCTAGGTAACACGACGGAAATTTATAGTGCAAATACCCAATTGGTAAGGAGTAGAGCGACGAAAGCGCTCATCGAGAAAAGTAAGATCAATTTTAAACATACAAAAGTGACTGTTACTCCTAGATGTTGTTTACATGCCTTACTCCTGTACTGGGGGATCACTTTTTTTATTTTTTGTGTATAAATGATAAAAATTGGGAATAAAAGGACTTTTTCTATACATTTTATTACATTGAGTGAGTTAGCAACATTCGCCTCAGGGGCCTGGTGCGAGTGTAATATTTCAGTCGATGGTTATGATTTCTGGCGATGTGCTTAATTTGCATATGGCCCAAACCTTCCACACTCAACAATCTGTTGTTCATGCATGTGGAAGCGTCTTTGTGTCATTTACGGACAAACTGCGCATAATTGCCGCGTCCAAATTGTTTCTTGTTCGATTTTGTTGAAATTGTCATTTTCACACAACCCTGGACAGAAGTCCTTTATCGGACACTATGCGAAAATCGTCAAAAACGGCAAAGTGTCGGAACAATTTTGTCCAGGATTGTAGTTGGATAATATCATTCTAATTGATTAATGTAAACAATGTCTTTTTTTCTTTGATTATTGAATTAGTTAGTAGTCGGGCGGCAAATATTAAAGAAATCTTTGAATTCTATTTTTGGCCTCTCAAACACATTTAAGTTCATCTGGTTAAGTAGATAATTGACATGTACTCAATTAAATTAAATTAAAACAAAGTTGGTACAAGTTGTCCCTAACAAGCTTGTCGAATGAACAGCATTGTTACGTGTGAACAGCTGTGCTCCTGGCCTTTTTGCGACAACAACCTGTTGACAAGCTGTGAGATTTTTATCTGATTTATCGAACATAAAAACAAGTGATAAACCATTTAAAAAGTAAACTAGGTTTTTACCTATTAAAGTACATTCTGATCTAAGTGTTAATTATCTGAACAACTGATGGAGTTAGATAGGCTTATATTCTGAATTAAATACGCATTAAATGTACACAATTTGTGGGTTTCACCTTGTTTTGTCTAAACTCTGAGCGTTTGGCTCGTATACTCGACCATGAATAGTAATACAACCAGAAGTCCAACTCGCGTCGGAACCTTTGAAGTTTATGTCCTCGCGCATGTCGCCTCGCGCATCTTTATTCTTCGCCATCCTACGCAATCCTGCCAAGTTCCCTCGGCAGTTTTGACCTTCTTTTCCAGGATTGCGTCGGATGGCGTAGATATGCGGTCGGATGGCGTAAAATATCACGCATGCGCATTGAAGAAATACGGACAAGTTTTCACTCGAGTTGGACTTCTGGTTTTTACTATTCTGTGACTCGACCGTCTTCAGAGAAGTGTGATGTGTTGTAACTTGTTTGTTTGCGTCAACACGTAATTAAACGGTGTTTTTGCGCGTACGGTTTGTGTGTTTGCGTAAGTGTTAATACATAATTGAAATTAGAACATTTAGGTGTACAACTTGAATTAGACATTAGAGTACTTAAAACAGAGTTGACCACGTGTCATTCAAGTATTTTCCTTCCTGGACTGGGATAGTCCGCCCCGGTGTTTGTGGATTTCAATCGATTCTCGTATCTGTCGGGCGAAATAGTTGGTTATAGGTGCGAGAAGTGTTCGCATTCTTCCCATTTTAGTCTGTTGTCCTGTTCCCACGCGTGTTTGGCAAGACCTGATTTGTCCAGTCTTTATGTTCTTTTTGTCGGGTGTTCAGGTTGCGTCCGGTTTCGTCGATGTATACCATACCGCATTCGCATGAGATACGGTATATACAAGGTTTTATGTTGTTGTTCGTTTTGTCCTTGTGTGTAAAAAGTAGTTGGTAGATTTTTAGTTGTGAGCTATGGTAGACTTTAATGTTTGATCTATATAGTATTCGTTCAATTTTGTGGGAAGCAGGGCCGATGTATAGAATGCAGACTGAGTTGGCGAATTCTTTAGTTTCGGCGTTTGTTAATTTGTGTCGTTTGAGCAGGATTTGATCATCAGAAAAACGGTTGTTTTTCAGAACCAGCCAAGGTTCATCGCGCCCATTGTTTGATAATAATTCTATCGACCAAGAGTTAGCACACTTAAGGTTACAGGATACCCTGGGATGTGATTCAAGGAGATTTGCTATTACGCGCTGAATATTTTCCCAATTTGTCTCAAATTTGCACCAAATGTAGCCAGATAAATGAAGAACACCATCGTATTATCAAATAAAGAAGAAATAAACCACTTTTCTATGCATACTTGCAAATATAAAATCAAGGTACCTTCCCTACGCGGTTGTTGTTCATCGCTGGTTTTACTAAAAATCTGTCATATTGTCATATTTACACTTCTCAAAGATAGTTATAAAAAAGTGTGTTCGCGTTTATTTATGTTGCTTTCGTGGTTTATCAGCTAGGACATATTCTTTCCAGACCCGTGTCATATCAACGACAATGGACAAACAAAGGTCCGTAACTCAGTTGATGTTGAGCTAAATAAATCGCGCGAACAATGCAGTTTTGTAGCCCAGACATACACCAATGCCGTGCGCAAATTTGAAAGGAATCCGTTAAAACGCGCGCTCAACTTCGTTCTTTGAATGTGTCCATGCGACCCAAAATTCATTTGACTGAAAATAGACTTTGAATATTTCGCGCGGTTTTTCACAGCTGTTGATGATTCCACCCTCTGTGGTTGTAAAGATAATCCTATTACTGTTGCCCAATAACAACGCGAGCAGATCACCCTGTTGTTCAAAACAGGTGCGAATGAAAAGATCAAACTTTAGTTGCTATTGCATGCGATCGAAGATGCCCGCAAAGAGAAAGCCTAAAACTGCGCCGCAATATGAAGCCCCAAGGTCTGTGAAGAGGCAGAAGAGAACAAGGACTCTCATGCAAGAGTTTCTGAGAGTTCAAAATGTAAAGTGGATTACAGAAAGAGTCTACTCTTTAAGATGAGGGAGAAAGCTTTGTCTGGAAAAGCTTTGGCCATTGCTTTTCCTGCTTGAAGTATGAGCCTTTGTCACTCCAGTTAAAGACTTCTTTTTCTGCTCTGAAAATGCAGCTTTCTTGTCGGTGACTGATTTCTTCCGAGACTTACAAAACGGACTTTTATTCCTTTTACAAAGCTTTGACTTATCGTTAGGCATTTCCAACGGAAAGAAAGCAGAGAAAGTTTGTATACGCGAGTTCTGTCGACATATAATAAAACTTCATGGAATAAAATTTGATACTAAAATAACAGACTTTCCCGCCACGGATAACTCATTCAATTTTCAATATTTTTAAATCAAACTTTTGCCACATGATAAATCTGATGTAAGCTTTACGAATAGGTAAAAATATCATTTTCTGATTTTTTTTTACTTTCTAGGGTATTCTTTAACCTTAAATAAAGCTGATTCTGAAAAACAATGGTTTTTCTGATGATAAAATCTTGTTCAAACGACACAAATCAACAAACGCCGAAACTAAAGAATTCGCCAACTCAGTCTGCATTCCATACATCGCTCCTGCTTCCCACAAAATTGAACGAATACTATACAGATCAAACATTAAAGTCTACCACAGTTCATAACTAAAAATCTACCAACTACTTTTTACACACAAGGACAAAACTAACAACAACATGAAACCTGGTGTATACCGTATCTCATGCGAATGCTGTATGGTATACATCGACAAAACCGGACGCAACCTGAACACCCGACAAAAAGAACATAAAGACTGCTGTAAGAACGCTGAACTGGACAAATCAGGTCTTGCCAAACACGCGTGGGAACAGGAGCACAGAATAAAATGGGAATAGTACGAACACTTCTCGCACCTGTAACCAACTATTTCGTCCGACGGATACGAGAATCGATTGAAATTCACAAACACCGGACTATCCCGGCTCAGGAAGGAAAATATTTGAATGACACGTGGTCAGCTCTGTTTTAAGTACTCTAATCTCTAATTCAAGTTGTACATCTAAGTTCTAATTTCAACTAGAAATACATGAACGCAACAACCCCTCGCCCACTTTTACATGCTTTTTTGAAACAAAACCCACCCACCCACCCACCCCCTGATTAAAAGAAGCACTCTTGATATCGGCCAATATAAAAACAAACAGATTTTAAAAAAAATGATAACCCTCAGGATAATTATAAACTTTATAGATACTAGGATTTAATGAAAATTGAACATATCAAAGCAAAACTTAGATTTCATTATTAAATTCTGGTTGTAAAACTTTAAAATGATTTTGAGTCCACTGAGTGACCACAAACACTACAATTCAGATCGAGTTCTTGTTCACTATAGGACGTTTAGTTTCTTCAGGTTCTCTTCAAGATATATTAAACCGGCTGTTTATATCCCTTTCTTCGTTGTTCTCTTTTAAGTTCAGTAGAGCCGGCTCCATTTCCTTTATAAACGAAGAGGTTTGATTGAGATTTACGGAACGAATTAAGTTTTCTTCATCACTAGTCACCAGTGTCCAACTATTCTTACCGCGTGACGGCGTGCCAAACATATATATATATATATATATATATATATACATATATATATAGTGAAATAAAAGTAGCGTGCTGCGTAGGTAGTGTAGAAACAACAATCGGAATATAGTAAGGTTAGATATACTGCCGAAACAGAGAACGTAGGAGTCCAACGTTTCGAGCGAAGGCCCTTCGTCAGAGAGAAACGTAAAGAGTGTAAACAAACAGTGAGCTTATATACGAAAGCTAATCATGTGACCAAAAAATAAGCCAATCAGATAAAAATAACAATAACAAATTGATAATGAGATGCGAAAAATTAGACAATCAAATCAAAATAACAATAACAAATCGATAATGAGATGCGAAAGACATTTGCTATTCATACCGTCGATGAGCAAAAAGGAGAGGGTGTAAAAAGGATGAGCGAGAGTAAAAATAGATAAATTTATTATATAGATATCGATGAAATACAAGGTTTTCTTCTGTTGCGAAAAAGAGATATCTCCACATGTGAGGATATAAATGATACGTTCACATGTGAAGATATCGATGGCGTCAGTGCTAAATTAACCAATAAGAAGTTTGCACCGTTGCTAGGCAGCCTAGAGGCTCCGCTCTTTTTTCAAAACTATATTATAATGGCATCGGAAGAAGTTTTTGCAGGCGAATTATCAAAGTTTGATATCGATTTCAACTCAGAATTGGAGGAATATCCAAGAAGATTTCTCTCTGTTACTGACAGTGATGTCGAGAAATTAATTAACGAGGAAGAAAATGAAAACACAAAGAAAAAGACCTTCTACGACATAAACATTGTCAAAAAGTTTCTGGTGGGAGAGCGTAACGAAACGAGAGACATAGCGGAGATATCTCCACCGGAGTTAAATAATTATCTGAGCCAGTTTGTGGTAGCAGCAAGGACCAAGGTGGGAAAAGAGTATGAGCCTTCATCGCTCCGTGGAATACTTTCAAGCATTGAACGTCATTTGAGTAGAGTTTCTTATGGCAAATCCATTTTCAAGGACAGCGAATTTAAAAAAACTAGAGATGCTCTGAAAGCCAAACAAAAGGAGCTAAAGCGACACGGTCGTGGAAACAAACCAAATGCAACATCGGCTCTTACTGATGAGGAAGTCGGCATTTTATTTGAGAAAAAATTACTGGGAATAAGTTCACCACAAGCCCTGCAGAACACAGTATGGCTAAACAACATGATTCACTTTGGCCTGCGTGGATGTAAAGAACAACAAAAACAACTCCGTTGGGGCGACATTGTTCTCAAAACTACCTTCGATGGGAAAGAATATCTCGAATACTCTGAACGGCAGACCAAGACCAGAACAGGAGAGGATCCACGCAACCAACGAGCGATTAAACCACGAATGTATGCCAACGAAACTACAACGTCTGCTGAACGTGACCCGGTACATGTTTACAAGGTTTATAAGGAAAAACGACCACCAACAATGTTAGAAGCGAATGCTACCTTCTACTTGTCTGTAAATTACTTTAAAACAGATACTGCATTGAAGGACAAAGATGCAAATTGGTACAAAGCTCAGCCTATGGGGATAAACAAGTTAAACGGTATCATGAAGGAAATGACACAAGCTGCTGGAATTCCCGCCAAAACAAACCACAGTGGAAGAAAAACGTTAGTTCAAAAGCTCCAGGATAGTGGCGTTCCACCTAACCAGATTATTCAAATAACGGGACACAAAAACTTGCAGTCAATTAACAATTACAGTTCCCTTCGAGAGAAACAAATAGAAAACATTTCACATATCCTTTCGTCTACTATATCTACAACAACCGCCGCCGCCGACATTAATGCAACAACAACTTCGCCATCGCCGGTTCATTGCCAATTTCCTTTAAGTTCATCCACTTCATCTTCTGTGGACCTAAATTCCTTTAATGAGAACAAGTTACAAACAATGTTCCACGGAAACTTTATAACTGGTGGAGTCTTCAACATCAACTTGGCCAATACAAAGAATAAAATAGAAAGTCCAGATTGTGGCTCCAAACGGAAGTATAGACGCCTCGTCTTTGAAAGTGACAGCAGCCAAGAATCCGCTTCGTAAAGTTTAAGAGTGAACTCTTTATTAGGGTAAATAAAATTGTATTTATTCTAAATTATTTACCTGTGCTATACGCTTTGTTCTACGAACTATACGGACATGCTTGTGAAAAATGTTTTTCAAACTTTTTATATGCGTAATTTACGTATTGTAATTTGTTGAGTGTTTTGCAAATAAAAGTGTTAGATAACCTTTACTCCATTGTACGAACGTACCTGTATGCTTTTCGTAGTTTATCGGACTGATCTATATAATAAACAGAACATTACATGGCCGCTTGGAGATACGAATTTTATTTTCTCGTGTTGTCTATATCTCTCACTCGTTCGCTTCGCTCACTCGCGAGAGATATTGACAACACTCGAAAATAAAATTCGTATCTCCGCACGACCATGTAATATCCTCTATATATAAAGTGAAAACGCCGTTTATGTTCGCCCTTGCTGAACAGAAACAACATCTTCAGAGGTGTTAAATAAAAGAAAAACGTTCGTTGAGTCCGTGAGGATGAATGGTACCAATTTTGAAAATGAGACGCTTTTCTAGTCTTTTGCGGCTGACATTACCGCCATGCAGAAATGGGTGAGATGGCACAAACTTTCATGTCTGAAATACAATGGTTGGCATTATTAAAATGTCGGGCGACAGGCTTGTCAACATCATTGTTCCTCACGGAACGAAGATGTTCAGCAAACCTGTCAGATAAACGTCTGCCATGCAGTTTCACCGATGTAAAGCATGCAACATTTATTGCAAGAAATACAGTAAATGATGTTGGAAGAGATGCAAGTAAAATTATGCTGAATAACAAAATTAGATTTAGGTCCCGAAATACATGTAGCGGAGTTAAGAAAGGAACACGTGTAACAACGTGTACGGGAACAAGAAAAGGTACCCGCAGGTGCCAGTAGATTTTTTCTAAGGGCACTTAAACGGGCAGACGTTTATCTGACAGGTTTGCTGAACATCTTCGTTCCGTGAGGAACAATGATGTTGACAAGCCTGTTGCCCGACATTTTAATAGTGCCAACCATTGTATTTCAGACATGAAAGTTTGTGCCATCTCACCCATTTCTGGCGGTAATGTCAGCCGCAAAAGACTAGAAAAGCGTCTCATTTTCAAAATTGGTACCATTCATCCTCACGGACTCAACGAACGTTTTTCTTTTATTTAACACCTCTGAAGACGTTGTTTCTGTTCAGCAAGGACGGACATAAACAGCATTTTCACTTTATTTATTTATCTATTTTTACTCTCGCTCATCCTTTTTACACCCCCTCCTTTTTACTCATCGACGGTATGAATAGCAAATGTCTTTCACATCTCATCATCTATTTGTTATTGTTATTTTGCTTTGATTGGCTAATTTTTCGCATCTCATTATCAATTTGTTATTGTCATTTTTATCTGATTGGCTTATTTTTGGTCACATGATTACCTTTCGTATATAAGCTCATTGTTTGTTTACACTTTTTACGTTTCTCTCTGACGAAGGGCCTTCGCTCGAAACGTATAGATTCCTACGTTCTCTGTTTCGGCAGTATATCTAACCTAAGTTACTATATTTCGATTGAAATATATACAGCTAGTTTAGTATTAAACAAATCATCAACAACTCTGTTTTCATAAATCACCAAGAATACACTTACTTTAAACCGAGACATATTTAAATATCAGACACTCATTTACATTAACTGTATTATCCCCGAGCCCGGGCGAGGGTGCTAATCTCGACACGCGTGGAGTCCACTTACACGCAAAATTACACGCGAGATGAAAACCTGAAAGTAATTCTGAAAAATGTTTATATATATATATCTATATCTATATATATGTTATCAAATCCACAACTTGCGCAGTTCGGATAGCAGGGTACTGGTAACTAACCTGTTAAATTATTCAAATTATTTAAATTTACGTCAGCAAATTATAATCATATAAGTTCGGTTGGATTGCGAAATACAGTTTTTCAGCGATCACGATCATGACGAAATAAATCTTTGCCAGAAAAAATGGTTTCAGCTAAAATGTACATTAACATTACTATGGAAAAAGACCAAAGAAAGAAGGCTAAGAAGAGATGTGACAGCAATAGAGACAGCAGAGAAGAAGCAACAATAAACATGAGTTAAAACCACTGAAAAAAGCCTAAAAATTTACACAATAAAGACCGTGTTAAAAATGCATATAAAGCGGGCGAGGGGTTGTTGCGTTTATGTATTTCTAGTATAGTTGAAATAATTAAACATGCCCTGGCTGATTAGCATTATTATATATTATTCATAAGCATTTAATACGCTAACCTTACTGCAGTAGACTCGTAGTGGTTTTGGTAGTGCGATTCCTGGCTGTGGGTAAACTGGTGTCGCCGTCGCGCGATCGCGACGCGAACTTTAATACACAAAGAAACATTTAGATCCTATTTTATCGCAGATGAATAACTCCCATCAAATACATCAAACTATCGTTGTAATTAAGCGTTGTTCGAAGTCATTACGAAGTGAAAATATTAAACAGTAGAACACCGACACTGAACGAGTGATAAGTCGGTGAGTACGCTGCTACTTAGCATCACTGGAGACCCGAAAAATATAGCTACGTGATTGGCTTATTTCTACACCGTTGCTCAGCATACTGAATCTGATCATTTGATTGGTCAGCATCCCTTTGCTGTTGCTCAGAAAGGCTAAATTTAGCATCAACCGTTGCTCCCGCCATTTGCACAGACACGTTTAGTTGATGCAAACTAAATGAGGGCCGCTACACAGGCTTAATTAGGTAGGCTCGGGTGTTTTCGGGTTTCGGATTATTTAATATGGGCGCGAAACACCCAACTCACGGCATTTCTCGCGCAAATAATTGCGCAGCGCCCGTTAAGTGATTGAACAATGCGAATTTTATTAACGTGGTCAGGCACTAAAAATTATAATATTTGACTGAATATGTTAATTTTAAAGATGTTGGTGCGCAAAAATACTCGCCAAAAGACTGAATAAATTAATCTGGAAATTCTGACCGTTGCTTGAGCAACCCTCTGGATCCGCCTCTGAACAACGGTCAGATGAATAATAGAGTATGCCAGTCAAGTCTGGTCACCATATAAGAAGGCGAACTTCACGTCTTATTCTCGGTAGCAACGTTGAATATAAAGAAAAACTGATAAAACTTCGCTTGCTACCGATTTTTATGCGTAGAGAGATAGAAGATGTGCTTATTTTTTCTTCTACAAAGTCTTACATGGCCAAGTACTAATACCTATTGACCTAATCACATAGTCCATCACTGGTCGGAGCTTACGCAATACTGATGACCTTAAGTTGGTTATTCCATTTGCCTGCACCGATGTTCTTAAATATTCATATTTTTGTCCGTCTTACATGACTATGGAAATCTTTACCATATAAGATTCGTTCTTCTTAATCGCTAACATTATTTAAGAGTTCACTTTCCAATCTGTACTATGATCGATTTTCTATACTGTTTTTAACCTTAGCTTCTAGTTTCATAGTATAATTCTAATTGATTAATGATTTAATAATGATTTAATATTTTCTTCTTTGATTATTTTCTTAATTAGTATAGTTGGGTGGCAATTGGCAAATATTAAAGGAATCTTTGACGGATTCTGTTTCTGGCCTCCCAAATACATTCAATTTCATCTGGTTAAGTAGATAATTGACATGTTTTAAATTAAATTAAATTAAATTAAATTAAATTAAATTAAATTAAATTAAATTAAATTAAATTAAATTAAATTAAATTAAATTAAAACAAATTTGGTACAAGTTGTCCTAACAACCTGTTACCATCTTGTCACCTAACAGCGTGTTAATAGGTTGATGCTAACAAAGTTGTAGCAGCTCGTTGAATGAACACCATTGTTACGTGTGAACAGCTGTGCTCCTGACGTTTTGCGACAACAACCTGTTGACAAACTAGGAGATTTTTACCTAAATTTTCGAACATGAAAACAAGCGATAAACCATTTAAAAAGTGAACTGATGCGGGTTTTTACCTATTAAATTACATTCTGATCTAAGTTTTTATTATCTGAACAACTGATGGAGCTAAGAAAACTTATATTCTGATCTGAAGAAGCTGATTATAAGTCAACATAGCACAACTTACCTGTTTCTGGAATTTTTCTCATTTTGTTTCTTACACAATCAGCAAGCCCACGATTTTCGTCAGAAATACATTTTTTTAAAACTTTGTCCCAAGAACAGTTGTCATCAGACTCCGCTAATTGCTTAAATAGCGCTTCTGCTTCAGCATCAAAAACTACAAAGAGAGATTGTTAAAGCAGAGAACCTTAAGATATAGTCTGGACACTCTGCAAGCTTCAAAGCACCTATAATGAGCTGTGATTAAGTGATTGCATCCAAACGCTTCTATTGGATGACTGCTTCATTATTTTAAAAATACATTGTTCTCACCGTGCACAAGTTTGCATAAACGTTAATAAAAAGAAACAAACGTTTTTGCTAAGTTAATAGATCATCTTTCAATAGACTATGCTTTAACGTAGTGTTTCTCTATTTCTTAAGCAAAAAAAATATTGCCAAGTGAAGGAAATAGAAGTGTTACTTAAATAAAATCAATCAAATCAAAACGGTACTGTGTCAAATATAGATCAGCCAGTCACTGGGCCCAGGCGTAGGAAAATAACTTGCCGGAAAATGTGACTATAACCGACCTCCGTAACTACGTCAGTATTCACCTCGGCGCGAACTAACCTACTTTAGTTCAAGATCACAAAGGTTGCCTCACAAAACTGAGATACTGAGTTCATTATCACAGACGTTGTCTAAGAAAACACCAATAGGTAACTACCACATGGTTAAATATCAAGTTAATTATTATAAATAAAAAACGTGGCACACCAAAGAAAACCGAGGTGATCATGAATTAACAGTATTCATTACTGTATCATGAATTAACAGTATTCATTACTTCCATCTCTGAAACGGTCCTGACCTCGGCGGAAAGCCGTTTACAAGATGCTGTTAACCATATCTCCAACTGGTCCCGAGAAAACCACTTCCAACTCAATCCGATAAAGTGCAAGGAGCTAGTTACCAGCTTTAGGAGAACTCCACCATCTTACGACTTGGTTGGTTTAGATGGCCTACCATTTGAGAGGGTATCCTCTGCCAAAGTCTTGGGGGTCATAATCAGAAACGACTTGAAGTAGAACGATCATGTAGATGCCATCACCAATAAGGCTGCCAAACGCCTGTACCTTCTTAGACAGATCGACCCATCGACAGGTCGACCCATCGACAGGTCGACCCATCGACAGGTCGACCCATCGACAGGTCGACCCATCGACAGGTCGACCCATCGACAGGTCGACCCATCGACAGGTCGACCCATCGACAGGTCGACCCATCGACAGGTCGACCCATCGACAGGTCGACCCATCGACAGGTCGACCCATCGACAGGTCGACCCATCGACAGGTCGACCCATCGACAGGTCGACCCATCGACAGGTCGACCCATCGACAGGTCGACCCATCGACAGGTCGACCCATCGACAGGTCGACCCATCGACAGGTCGACCCATCGACAGGTCGACCCATCGACAGGTCGACCCATCGACAGGTCGACCCATCGACAGGTCGACCCATCGACAGGTCGACCCATCGACAGGTCGACCCATCGACAGGTCGAACCCATCGACAGGTCGACCCATCGACAGGTCGACCCATCGACAGGTCGACCCATCGACAGGTCGACCCATCGACAGGTCGACCCATCGACAGGTCGACCCATCGACAGGTCGACCCATCGACAGGTCGACCCATCGACAGGTCGACCCATCGACAGGTCGACCCATCGACAGGTCGACCCATCGACAGGTCGACCCATCGACAGGTCGATCCATCGACAGGTCGATCCATCGACAGGTCGATCCATCGACAGGTCGATCCATCGACAGGTCGATCCATCGACAGGTCGACCCATCGACAGGTCGACCCATCGACAGGTCGACCCATCGACAGGTCGATCCATCGACAGGTCGACCCATCGACAGGTCGACCCATCGACAGGTCGATCCATCGACAGGTCGATCCATCGATCCATCTGTCTATCTGTTCGTGAAAATTTTAAAACAATTCACCTGGTTTTCGTTGATGCATGCTTTACTCTTGAAAGTTAAAGACATTACACAATTTAATTCATTGAAATGTATTCCTTATTAGTTTATTAGTTCGTTGTTTACCATTGTCTGGCGGCTTGGCGACAGTACACTGTCTACCGTAACAAATAAAATTGTCTGGCTTTAGCAAGAGTATTAAAAATAATCTCATCCAACTCGAACGACATATTTTTTACCGAATAAACATTTTCTGACATAGCCGCTCTGTCCCGCTCAAGGTAAAATAATAGAGTTGTCTATAAGGACAACGCGACGTAACGAGTTATCAACGATCAGAGATACACCAGTTTCCAGATATTAGAAGTCTGAGTGATGATAAAAAGATTGGAAAGAAATTTGGGACTCAAGGCACAGCAAGGTCACTCACTGAGCTGTCTAAGCAAGGTGAAGGTCAGCTTTCCAGATTTCGGAAAGTTGCAGCTGATTGGTCCATCACTTGGAACACAATGTTGTGCTCCGACTGCGGGGGAGGCTAGAGGGATCGTGGAAAAATCGTTCATTCAATAAATTATACAAGCTTTAATTTGATGGGGGTTAAGGTATCTGCGACGTGATAATGGCCTTACGAAATACGAGGGCAACTTCAACGACGACGTCTTTTAAACAAAAGAATTCTAGCTGAATTCTAGAGTAATCTCAACACCGTCCTTTTGTTCTTTATACAACGCCACTTAGAGCATTTTCACGTCTTCAGGACGACGTCAACTCACCAAAAGATTAGAGCTGTTGATACGGACACTACAATCATTTTAGCAATACTGGGGCGTTTTGAAAGTCATTAAACTAGCTTCAAATATCAAATATAATAGTCAGTCAGCCGTGACTTTATTTAATTATAAAATTTGTGTTGCTTTTTAACCGCCGTCGTTCACCTAGCATCGTAAGGCCTGTAATGAGGACGCACTATGTCGTTTAGACAGGAGACACCCCTGAAGGTATTAAGACATTCCTTCTCTAACCTTTATCCTCTCTTGCTAACACATATTACCACTAGTTATCTGTCGATTTTTCACTTTTCGTCAAAATGTCTGCAACAATGTCAATATCAACAGGTTACTAAATTTCAAAGCAGCAGAGTCAGGGTCACTTTGAAATGCAGTTAGTGACCTATCCGTAATTATTAATATCTAGTGTTACCTTGTCTTTCCTGCAACTTTGTCCTTATATAATTAGCAACAACACCATCCTTGCCACCTTTTCTCTCTAAAAAGCACAACAACATTGATGTCAATGCAAATCAAATGTTTAAATTACATGTAATTAACAAATAGATTTCCAACACAGCCAGGTGAAGAATCAGACATAGTTTAACGCTAGTAGTATAGGGAAGAGGGGTTCTGGCATTTTTAGCCTTAAAACGCTTAGCAACGTTCAACGAAGCAATATGAATATATTAAGACACTTAGAACCTAAATATTCAAACAGATCGAACTAAGTCATCACAGAATTATTGCTAAGTTAACCCATAGTTAATAGAACATATACATGGTTTGGAAGCTCTATTGTGTTTCAACATGAAGCATGGTCATGTTGAACTGACAATGGAGTTCCCTATATGGAAGCAAATTCTATGGACACGTGACGATGAAGCACCACAACACGTGACGATAAAGCAACTCACTAATTAAACCCGATCGTTGCTATTGGATGACTGCTTCATTATACAGAAAATACAATATCGTGAAATTGCACAAATTTCCATAAACTTGAACAAAAACATAGAACAATCACTTTGGATGAGTTTCCAAACCATGTATATGTTCTATTAACTATGGTTAACCCTAAAATAAGTGAAATCGAGAAGTCGTGAGAATAACTTAAGATTTCGGACGAGGAGTCACTTCGAGACCCTGTAAGAAGAACATTAGATAGTAACGAAATAATATTTGGTTATGGGATGGCTGAGTGCACACGTACATGGAGGATATATTTGCATAATGTAGTGCACTTAATTAATTTTTTGGAGGTATTCAGGAGATGTTGGGGATAATAAGGGGCAGTGCCATCTTATCTTCCCCTTATCTTCCTCTATCCTCCTTATCTTCCCCTTATCTTCCTCTATCATCCTTATCTTCCCCTTACCCTCCTCTATCCCCCTTATCTTCCTCTATCCCCTTATCTTCCCCTTATCTTCCCCTTATCTTCCTCTATCCCCCTTATTTTCCTCTCATCTTCCTTATCTTCCTTACTGAATCCTAGGATTGAATAACTGAAGCCTAAGATTGAATCATTGAATTCTAAGGTTCAATCCTTAAATCCTAAGACTAAATTAACCTTAGGATTTAAGGATTAAATCTTAGAATTCAATGATTCAATCTTAGAATTCAGTGATTCAATCTTAGGATTCAATTATTCAATCTTAGGATTCAATAAGAACGATAAGGAGGATAAGGGGAAGATAAGAGGAAGACGAGGAAGATAAGGAAGATAAGGGGAAGATAAAAGGAAGAGGAATATTAGGAGAAGATAAGGGGAAAATGAGAGGAAGATAAAGGGAAGATATGAGGAAGATAAGGGGGAGATAAGGAAAATAAGAGGAAGATAAGATGGCAATGCCCTTTATTATCCCCTACATCTCCTGAATACCTCCAAAAATTTAATTAAATACACTACACTATGCAAATATATCCTCCACGTACGTGTGCACTCAGATATCCCATATCCCATAGCCAAATAATATTTCGTTAGTATCTTACGTTCTTCTTACAGGGTCTCGAAGTGAATCCTCGTACGAAATCTTAAGTTCTTGTCACGACTTCTCGATTTCTTCACTTATTTTATAAACTAGGGTTAACTTAGCAATAATTATGTGATGACTTAGTTCGATCTGTTTAAATATTTAGGTTCTAAATGTTTTAATATACTCATATTGCTTCGTTGAACGTTGCTAAGCGTTTTAAGGCTAAAAATCATGACGTCATGAGTGGAGCAAAAAGCTCCACCCGCATCAGAACCCCTCTTCCCCATACTATTAATGCTACTCTGGATTAAAAGTTTTTTGAACGCAACTTAAAAAGTTACTGTTCATGACCCAACGTTGCAACACTTCGATATAGTGTCTTTATCAAGGGTAATCGTTGTAAGGAAAGGTCCCATATTTATCATCGCAAATATAACCAATGATGACGTTATCATCAACAAGATGCAAATCGGCTTCTGGCCCGCGGTCATCCTGGTTTAATGGAGCGTGGGCGCTATTAAAATGCCATCCCTCCAAACGTCTTTGATGATACCGTGGATTGTTGGTGATAATTTTTGAATCATGCCACGCGATCTTATGAATAGTTCAGCACGCGTGCTGCAGCAAAGCAGAATTTTCTTTTTTTGAAAAGAAAACAGCCTTTTGGTGCTCTTTCAACCGCGTACGTACCAAACTGACGTTTAGTCTGGTCGATGTACTCCTAATTACAGTCATTGAAGGCAATGGAATAAATAGCATTTTTTCTCTGTTCTTTCGCAATACGATCCTCAGTTTTTGCAAAAATATGACCCAACGTTAAGAAAGGCTTTTGCGCCAATTTTACGTTGGATCTACCAGAACAACCGCAAAACCCATCACCATATTTTCATTTTCAGTGGTAGTGCGTGGTGGAGTGGTTGTACAATAACTGGTTTTAAACTATTTTTTAAAAAAGATCATCAGGATAGTTATTTGCTTTCAAAACGTCACACACATACTGTGCTCATTTCCCTCAAATCGGAACTAGATGGTATGCCCTGGGCTCTCAAAAACAAAGTTCTACAAACGGACTTCTTATCTATGGCATATGCGATGATGAAAGTTAAATGGAAGGTACAGTACTTTTCAGTGTGCATAAACCCCAGTTTCCCGTGGTCTGTTCTCTTGACAATCAAATCCAAAAAAAAGCAAACTACTATTCGTTTCGCCTTCTACCGTGAATTAGATTGAAAGTTCGATAGAATTTAAGTGGTTTAAATTATCAATTTCCACTTTATTCTTGAATACCGCAGACATTCACATCGATATATCGTTTCCAGAATAATGGCTTCACTGGTAACTATAATTCTAACTTGTATGTCCTTTGTTCAATATCTTCGATTGCTAAATTAACAATGAGAGTAGATACTGGCTGTCCCAAAAACCTGTGAGATAGTACGTGACGTCATATGCAAAACTAGTTGTGTTACGCTGTTATTGCTAATTTAGTGAGAATAAATAAGGAATCAAACAAAAATTTGTCGCAATACCATGTTTATTCTTTATTGCTGAGCTTTTGACCTGTTGACCTGTTGACTCAGGCCTTCATCAGAGCAAAAAAGTCGAAAGCAATAAATCAACAATAAAAAATAAACGTGGTGTTTCCACAACTTCTTGCTTGTATTACAATTTGTCACCATGCAAAACATTCAAAGAGTTGAACATACAAAATTGAGCTAATTTTCTTTACATTTCTCTGCTAATTTCGAGGGGTTGAAGTTGTCCAGGGGCATTGCCCAAACCATCAAGGGTACGTGGCTAAAAAAAGCTTGAGAAACCCTGGTGTAGACATTTGGGTACATTGGCAAAAACAATAAAGCACTCTGTGTATTAATTAAAAATTGTGTAAACCTAGATATCATTGAAAAGCTTATATACTGCAACTGGTTACAACACTATGCTAAAAGCTTTTGGTCTATTAAAAAGGAAAAAAATTATTTCACACTTGTCAGATAATTCATTATAATTTATACATCATCCGGGACATACGCCTTAACGTAAATACATGTAAGAAAAAAGATGGAGGAACTTTTAGTATGGAATTTGTAGTAGAGATTAAATTTCGATTCGTACTTCATACTTTTACATGGTGTCAGGTGTGGGGTTGACGATGTTCTGACAACCATAGTACAACAATCTATTCAATACACTGGTGTAAGTGAAAGAGTGAATTTACAACTACATTAAAACACTTTGAACAAGCGAATACGCCGAATAGGACATGGCGACGAGTGCCTCGGCCTCGTTCATCGACAAGGGACCGTCAATGGATTGGAGCGCTGATGACAACATATATAGCCGCTTTAAAATGTGGAAACAAAGATGTGAACTATTATTTACTGGCCCCATGGTGAAGATGGGTAAGGAAACAAAGTGTAAACACCTACTGTACTGGTCTGGAGAACGTGGAATAGAGCTCTTTAACACCTGGGACCTAAGAACAGAAAAAGCTGGAAAACGACTGGGAAAATTTCGAAAGGCTACGTAAAGCCTCACTCAAACGAGTTGATCGCAGTTTGGGAGCTGCACAATCTTCGTCAAGGTACGTTATCTTTAGAAGAATTTATTGCTAAGCTCAGAATCCTCGTTAAGGAAGCTAATTATCCAGTAGATCATTATGATCGATTTTTGAGAGACTTCCTTGTCCTTGGAATGAATTCTGACCGTGTCAGAAAAGAAGGAAACACACTCACTTTAACAAAGCTCGACAAATGGCAAAAACCAAGGAGTCAGCAGACAAACAACTCCAGTTGATGAACACTGAAGTACACCCCATCAATTCAAACAAAATATTTCAGAACCAAAGAAACCAGCCTAGAAACAACCCAGGGGCCAACCCAAGCAAAGTTCAACACTGCAGAAATTGTGGCTGGGGTCCCCACTCTCGAGAACAGTGTCCGGCAAAAAATGGCACTACTGCCAAAAGGTAGGACACCTAGCTAAGGTGTGTCTGTCAAGGCTGAGAAATAAAAATGTGCATGAAAATGTAGCAGCTAATGATAACCTGAACCAATCTGAACCACAGCCACCCCAAGTACCAGGTGATCACCATGTGTTTCTAGGCCCAATAGAAGCAACACCCCTGGCTACAAATGTACATACTATCTCATGCAAGGAAAAAGCTATGCTAGAAGTTTCTTTGGCATTGAGTCCAGAAGAAAAACTACTATATACCCTTTGTAAAATAGATTCAGGTGCAGACACAAACATTATACCCAAGTCCTTATTCCAGCAGCTACTGTAAGCCGTGGAAAACATGAGCTAAAACAACCTACAATGAAGTTAACACCATATGGTGGGACCGATATACCAAACCTGGGTTCTTGCCATGTCTATGTGAAGGTTCCCAACAACCCCAGTTCCAAGGTAATCCAAGCACAGGTTGTTGATGTCCATGGGCCTGCAATAATTGGTAATACCTCAGCACAGGCTCTTGATCTCTTAAAGCTAAATTGGGTCATCGAAGCCAAAAGCAACACTGGCAGTACTATTCCACCAGTCACCCACTCAGTCAAGCAAGACCTAAACACATCAACCAGTCCACAGAAAGTCAAGCTCGTTGACGTACAAGGCAAGCAGCACCCTTTCCCCCTGACAAAAGATTACCTTTTGAAAGAATATCGAGATGTTTTCACTGGGATTGCTGCTTTCCAGGAGCTCCATAACAAACAGTTGAAAATGCCATTCCTATCCAACATGCCCCAAGACAACTCCCAGTCCAATTACAGCCAGCTTACATACACTGTAGAAGAGTTAAATAAGTTGGTGGAATCTGGAATCCTAAGTGAAGTGCAAAATGTGTACAAGGAAACCCGTGACCTCAACAAAGCCATCAAGCGCAACCCTTATTATGTGAGAACTATAGACAATGTGATACCAAAGGTTAGTGGTGCAACCCACTTCAGTATTTTAGATGCACGTAGCGGTTTCTGGCAAGTCGAGCTTCACGATGAGAGCAGTCGACTATGCACCTTCAGCACCCCATGGGGCAAATACAGACAGAGAAGACTCCCCTTTGGCCTCACCTGTAGTGGAGACATATTCCAAGAGAAGATGGACACCATCTTTGGAAAACTGAATGGCCTGAGTGGAATCGCTGATGATACTTTCATCTATGGCAAAAGTGAGGCTGCACACGATCAACACATACTTGAGGTCTTGGACACAGCAAGAGAGAACAATGGAAGGTTCAACCCAGATAAGTTCCAGTTCAAAGTTGAAGAAACATCATTTTTGGGTTTACATGGACCCCTGGTCCGGATGATCATAAGATAAAAGAAATCAGAGATATGCCACAGCCAAAGAACATGGCAGAACCGCAGTCCTTCTTGGGCATGGTAAACTACCTAAATAGATTCTCTCCAATTCTGGCCCAAACATCATTGCCTCTACGACAGTTAATGAAGAAAGATGTACCATTCACCTGGCAACCTGATCAGCAGCAAGTGTTTCAGTCTGTCAAGCAAGTGATTACCGAAGCTCCACTTCTTGCCTATTATGATGCTGAGAAGAAATACTTGATCCAAAAACATGCCAGCATGAAAGGAATTGGATGTGTATTGATACAAGAAAGCAGACCAGTATGTTATGCAAGCCGCTCACTCACTGAAACAGAGTCGCGATACAGTAACATAGAGAGAGAGCTGCTCGCTGCCAGTTGGTCCTTGGAGAAATTCAACCATTACATCTTTGGCAAGAAGATGGTTATCGAAACAGACCATAAACCCCTTGAAAGTATATGGAAGAATAGTACAAGTGCATCACCACGCCTACAGAGGCTTCTCCTGAAAATGTCAAAGGACGACGTAGAGCTGCGATATATCCAAGGGAAGACCAACGTTATAGCTGATGTCCTCTCCAGAGTTAGCTGTATGGAACCTCCTGCAGATGACAATGAAGTGCCATCGATCGAAGTCAACGCAATTACAAGCACTCTGCCAGCAACCCCCGCCAGATTAGATGAAATACGTGAGTACACAAAACAAGATGTTATACTCAGTCATCTGAAAGAAATCATACACCATGGTTGGCCAGAGTATCCAAATGAGTGCCCTCCAGACCTGAAAGAATTCTGGAATTTCAGAGAAGACCTAAGCGTTGAAAACGGACTGGTTCTAAAAGGACACCGGATCATCATTCGAAGTGAATTACGTACACAGATGCTCCAGATTGTACATTATGGCCATATGCAGACCTGGCTATAAGAATTTTTGCAGGCGCGCGACGGATCGCGCGCCTCATTAAAGTGAGGCGCGCGATTAAAAAATATGCTAATAGGGGTCGTAGAGACCAGAAAACAAGTTTTAATAGCATCGGAATTGAAACAAAATCAGAATAATACGAGTACATGTAAATCGAGCTGATACTTCAGTAGTGTTTTCGCTAACGGCTTGCTGCTTAGTCCAACAACTACAAAACGCAAGTAATAAGTAGCGAATAACGCAAAAAATATGAATATTTATATGTTTACCTGTTTGCATGTCTAGATATAATGTGGGTGTCGTATTACATTGGGAGACATGTGTTTCAAAACATGTTTAAATATTTTCTGTTCACCCGATTTAAATAGATTTTATATCGAAATGATCGCTTGAATTTGCCGAATCCAGCACTATAGGTTTTGTCCACCGAAAGTATTTAGATCCGTTGTTATTCGAATATTTACTCTATACGTCCAACAGGGAACTTTGAAATGATGCCGTGAACAACGAACTTCGCAATCTTGCAAGTTCGCAAGTTCGTTTCGGAACACAATCGGCAAAAGTTATGTGAAATCCTCTGTAAATAGTCTAAAGAATATTACTCAAATCGTTTCAATTCACGTATTATAAAATTTTTGTCTGGTGTCAAAATGGTGCGAGGCGCGCGATTTCATGTTCTTAGAACAAACGAGGCGCGTGGCAAAACGCGCATCTCGATGATTCAAGGCGCGTGTCGAGGCGCGCGCGCGCCATCGCGCGCGTCAAACGGCCAGGACTGCATATGGGTAGTGAGAAGTGTCTGCTGAAAGCAAAGGACTGCTTGTTCCGGCCAGGGATCTCAAAAGACATCAAGGACATGACTGCCAGCTGCGCCACCTGCATGCAGCACCTGCATGCAGCACTCCAAGCAACAGCCGAAAGAACCACTACGACCACACACGGTACCCACATTTCCATGGCAGAAACTTGGCACAGACCTGTTTGACTACCAAGGCGCACAGTATCTACTAGTGGCCAACTACTACAGCACGTATCCAGTCCTGAGAAAACTGAACTCAATTACATCAGCTGCCGCAATAAATCACCAGAAGTCAATCTTCGCAGAGCATGGAATACCAGAAACCTTGGTCTCTGACAATGGCCTGCAGTACAGCAGCCGAGAGTTTGCAGCCTTCTGCAACCAGTGGGATATTGAACATGTTACCAGCTCACCGCTGTACCCCCAAAGCAACGGGTTTATAGAGAGGATGATTCAGACAGTAAAGAACCTACTACGCAAGTCAGAAGCTTCTGGACAGGACCCGCATCTTGCACTACTATTGTACCACACAACACCTGTGGACAGCAACTTACCATCACCAGCTAAGCTACTGAACCAGAGGGACTACCGCACGCAACTCCCTGCAGTGGACCACTACAATGTTCTCAAGCCAAGGAAGATAACCAAAAACAGCTACAGTATCGCAAAGATGTTCAGAAACAGCAGTATGATGGAAAGTCTTCACGTACGCTGCCCAGACTGGTGCCAGACCAACAAGTGACCGTCTTTCAACCCCGAAACAAGATATGTGTTGCAGGGAGAGTAAAGGAAGAATCTGATAAGCCTAACTCCTACATCGTTGAGACACCCAATGGATCCGAGCTAAGGCGTAACAGAATACACCTTAAACCCACAGGCCAAGAGAAAGTACAACAAACAGATCAATCGCTGAGCAACCAAGACAGCCCTGTCTCCGAATTCGGTTTCCAAGAAGGAGCACATACTGTGGAATTGGAAATAGCATGCACAACCAACCCGCAAATTGGAAACATTGACGAACCAAAAAAGAAACCTCCCAACAACCAGGAGTGGCTGTGTTGTAAAGAAGCCAAATAGGCTGGACTTATAAATCTTATAAACTATAAACAGAACAACACTCATAGTGTATAGAACATCAAGATTATATATTACATAATCAACATCTGTGCTTCAGGGAGGAGATGTCTGTCACATAATTCATTATAATTTATACATCATCCGGGACTTACGCCTTGATGTACATGTATATAAATACATGTAAGAAAAAAGATGGAGGAACTTTTTGTATGAACTTTGTAGTAGATATTAAACTTCATACTTTTACAACACTCGCCTTGCTTGGACATTACATTCTACTTTAAGAAGCTACGTAAAGCGTTGCATACATTAGGTTCAAAGTTTTAATTGTACTTGTGGCGTTAAAATGGTGTTATGAGATAACCAAGGTTAGCAGCTAAGGAACTGTGTGTGGTGAATGGGGAGAACCAGCATGGGAGGCTCGAAACAAACAACTAGGTGCATTGGGCAGCAGAGTCATTACACCTTTAAATGGCTTGCTGAAAGGTTGGAGAAAACGTGCTCCAGACTGACCGGTTTTTATCAGTGTAAATGAAGATTTAATAATAATAAAAAAAAAGAAACATAACACAAAATTACCCTGTTAGTTTACACATTGTCAGCCTGTCTGGCCAGTTTGAGTCATCTTAATTCTTAAATAGTTATAAAAAAGACTGACTTTCTATTTTCATTCTTTTCTCAATCAACTGACACAGCAACTAAGCCCTGAGAAAAAATGTGTGTCTCAAATTGGTCTAGCCAAAGAAAAAAAGCTAATTGTTTTAAAATTTATCCAATATAGTGAGAATAATGCAACAATGTTCATAAAGAATACTCACCAGCCATTAGGAGACCTGAACTGCCAGCTTCAGTTGTGGCTGTAATGTCGCAACCTTTGCTGATCAAGTACTGCACCATATGAAATTCGTTAGCACGGCATGTATCATGAAAAGGTGAGTAACCATCTTTGTCTCGAGATTCTATGTCAGCGCCATGCTGCAGAAGATAGTCAACCACTGCTGGATGTCCTTCTGGGGCTTCTGAGCACGCACGATGAAGGGCAGTCCTGCCATGATGGTCTCTAGAAGTGATATCACTTCCTTTAATAGGAAGTAGCTTCACAACTTCCAAATGACCCCCGAAACTGGCCAGATGAAGAGGAGAGTAACCGTTTTTGTTCTTACAACGAACATCGGCTCCGTTTTTAATAAGATAACCGACTATATCGATGTGTCCTATGAAGAATGCAAAATAAAGGAATATTATTATGTTTTCGTTTACTGCTTTGACTTCTGATTTGTGATCAATCAATATTTGAGCATTTCTAGTTACCTTCAATAACTGCGTAGTGTAGAGGAGTTCTTTTCGAGAATCCTCCCTTTACTTTTATGTCTGCTCCCCCATCAATCAACTCTTTCACTTTACTCAAGTTGCCATCACGTGCAGCCTCCCATAACTCCATTCTGCGAATGGCTTTTTCTTTCGCTCGAACGAATCTCCGCTCGCTTTGGCTTATGGGTCCACATGGGACACAGGGCACCCTAACTGACTTCCTATTTTACAGAGTGTCGTGATTATTAGATACTTGGGACCTTATTATGGAAGCTAGGATGACGACGGCAAATAAGTTACTGCATGTATTTAAAAGAAACCATGGATCAGGACATCGTATATTGTATGTTTTATGTATTTTGTTATATCTTTAAAAAGTAGCCATAGCTTCGACAACATGACGTATAATAGATTAACGCCAGGGGCGGATCCAGGAATTTTCATACGTTAGTCAAAATTTTAGTTGTCAACACTCAGGGGGGGAAATTTTTTTGGGGGGTTGTATGATTCATCATAATAACGCCCCCCCCCCCCCCCCCCCACATGATCGTATTACACCACACCAATGCTGTCCGCTCAATTGATAGCCTAACATTAGCAACAAAATAGACTATAAAATACAATGCCACATATTTAGTTCGGTGAATAAATATGCCCATCAGTTAAAGCATTTTCACCTGCAAAGCCAAAGGCAATTTTGGCAGCCTGGCAGGTTATGATCGTATTACACCAGACCATGCTGTCGGTCTATTGATAGCCTAACAAAATAGACTAAATACAAATATACAATGCCACTTATTTTGTTCGGTCACTTCGGTGAATAAATATATAGAATATAATCGATACCTAAGTCGAAATCTTTAGCTGATATTAATTGATATAATGCTGCTTTTATAATGCGTTTATATGATTTAGATATTAATAACCTTTTGACCGCAAAAATATGCTAATTTGGGTTAAATTCCATGGAGATTATCATATACAAGCCTAAATATTAAAATCGGCGCACAGCTTGTTCTGTTAATAGACATTCTAAAACAAGACAAAATATGTTTAATTTACCTTATAGCAGTACAGGACTTGTTCTTTTGATCTCGAACACACTTCGGGATTAAAGTCTCGGCAGCAAAATTTCTACTGAGGCAGAAGTTCGTGCTGTTTATCGCACTCAAAAGCTCTTCAAAAGAACTCCTCGGCGAAGCGTCGATTCGCTTCATCAGATCAGCATAAATTTCTTGTAGACATTTTTGATCGTTCCCCGCAAACGCGGACTGAACAGTATCGTAAATACTACAAGACATTGCTGTTTAAATTCTTTCTACTCTAACGTGGGACTTCGAATTGAACCTAGTGGCCAAGCAGCGATCAGAAAGGCTGGATTCGTCAGCCCTTGAGTGTATACAGCAAGATCATATCCCACGCTGCGAATCGGTCAAGATCGGTCAAAAACTGTGACCAATAAGAATACGAATATTTTTTTAATTAGCCAATCAGATAGCTTGTATACGAGCCCCTGATTCCTAAATCGGTCAGAACTCCCCACAGATCGGTCAAAATTGCTGATCTCCATGGAGATGAGCATATTGACCAATCAGATGGCTAGAATCTGACTCAGATCGGTCAAAACTCACGCGTAAGTCCGCTGTTCGTTGACTTGATAATATTACTTTACAGAAACTCAGCCGCAGCATGAAATTTGATAACTGGACTACATGGTGCCGCTGCTTGAAATTTGAAAATAGATAACTCATCATAACTGGACTATCATTCGAATTTTAATTAATTAACTATTTAACTCCGCAATTTTTACGTTAGTCGCGTGACTGGTTTGACGACCCCTAGATCCGCCCCTGATTAACGCCTAAGTAAACTAACAACTTTTGCTGTTCTTTGCCACAACGTTGTCTTGAAAACGTAAAAACGCTTCAGTTGACGTTGTATGTGCAACGAGGACGGTGTTGGGATTACTCTTGGGACTGCAAATTATTCAACGTTTTGTTTTGGTTGAAAAATACTATTGTACTTGGGTCGTCGTCGTGACGTTCGCGTTGTGCTTGCTTAAGGTCCCTAATAATCTGCCATTGTCGGACTACTAAAAGTGCCTATGAAACGAAATTTCACTTCAGTTTTTTAAGATTGTATTTGGAAGAACACCTAAGATAATGAAAAATGGCTTTTACACGCCTTTCAAATCTTATCCCATTCCTCGAGTTATTGGCTATGCAATTTGAGCAATGACGTCACACGTTGTATGTGGGAGAAAACGGAAAATCAGTCATATCTTTGGATTGGTTTGACTAAACTGAATCAAACGTTGGAAATTTTCCTTGGGGTATGGTCTAATTACATCTGCAATGTGTGGTTTTCTGTAGTTAAACCAATCCAAAGATATGACTGATTTTCCGTTTTCTCCCACATACGTGTGACGTCATTGCTCAAATTGCATAGCCAATAACTCGAGGAATGGGATAAGATTTGAAAGGCGTGTAAAAGCCATTTTTCATTATCTTAGGTGTTCTTCCAAAAACAATCTTAAAAAATTAAAGTGAAATTTCGTTTCATAGGCATTTTAACGCATACCAGACACTCGAACAGAGCGGACTTGCATGTGTGTGATAGCAGACACAATTATTGTAGCGTAGCCATGTATTATTAAATAAATCTTTGACAGTAAAACATAACAGTGACTAAGTTAAAACTTGTTTAAAACACTCATGAAACTTTATTTTGTTAATTTGGGGAGTTCAACGACCGCCACAAAAATTCGCGACTGCCATCTTGCGATGACTTGCGTTCTTGTTTGATTAGGGCTTTTTAAAAATAGCAACATGTACGACACGCATGCCAAATTGCATGAAAGGGGACATTGTAAAGGGATTAGTTAGTAGAGTAGGGTGTGTATCAGAGAGTAACATTATAAAATAAAACGATATATGTAAAACTGTCAGACTGGAATCAGAGATCGCAACCGATTCGACAGACCGATTGAGACAAATGATATGCGTGCGATCTGAAGTATTTTAATAGGCTTGTTGATCTGTAAGACTTTCATGTAATAATTAAAGAGATACAAAACGAAAGATACAGTCCCCAGTCTTCGAAACCGGCGTGTGTAAAGTTCTCCTGATTGCTTTGTGGAAAATTTTACAAAAACGCTTTCGATGGCCGTGTCGGATCCCTCGCAACAAATTACGACGAAGGTCGTTTTCTTTCGCTCGAAGGAATCTCCGCTCGCTTTGCCTTATGGGTCCACATGGGACCCTAAACGACTTCCTACTTTACATAGGTCGTCACTGTTACTTAATTGTAACGAACTATTCAAAGTTTCTAGTCCTTGATATAATGCGCTCTCTATTACAAAACGCAGGGGTTGATTCTTACACTTACCTTTACAAAGTACAAGTATACATCTTTCGTCGCGGTTCAACACATACTACTGAGCATACCATTCTAAGAGTCTAGTACTTTGTTCGTACCATATAGCTAAACCTAAAATATTTGAAACATACAGTTTCATGTTATTGAACTCCAACGAAGTGTCCGGGATGAAACGACGTTGGTATCTGGTGCACAGGGGCGTAACTAGGGCATAAACATTAGAGGGGTGTGTGGGATTTTTTGCTGGATAAAAATGGCGTGGCCCGGCCCTTTTGCACGACTAAATTAGCTTACGTCATTACGCGTACCAGTACTGTGTACATCGGTACATGGCTACAATGCGCAAGTGTTACATCGTATAAATAAGTGTATAACTCAGGTCACATGCTGCACAATTTCACGAACAGCCAAACACAGGTAATTCGAACAGGACAAAACCAGGACCAAAAGGCAAAACGCAATATCGAGCAAAACGTAAAAGCTTTTGTGCTTTGAGCCCGCGCTAAATTATGCACGAAACCGACTCTCAGCTACTTCATGTATAATCCCAGCAACTGAAACTTTGTAATAATAATAATAATAATCATAATAATAATAATAATAATAATAATAATAATAATAATAATAATAATAATAATAATAATAATAATAATAATAATAATAATTATAATAATAATAATAATAATAATAATAATAATAATAATAATAATAATACTATTAATAATAATAATAATAATAATAATAATAATAATAATAATAATAATAATAATAGTAATAATGGAAACTTTATTTGTTTATGATTTACGTAATAATAATAATAATAATAAATAATAATAATATCAAAAGCGCTTTACAATAATTCAACAATATATACAATGGCAGTAAACTAAAATAATAGAATATCCTAAGCTAGAAATGATATAAGAACGTTTCACAGAACACTGCAATGAAGATTCAATGGTATATACAGAGAACTAGGCTACAGTATAAAAGCCTCCTTAAATTAAGAAATATATTAGGATTAAGAAATATCATATTGGGGGTTAAAAAGTTATATCAAAAGCTTTCTTAAAAAGAAATGTCTTCAATTGAGACTTGAAGCAATTAATAGTTTCACTTTGTCTGATGTGGTACGGCAGCGAGTTCTAAATTGACGGAGCAGCATGGGCAAACACTCTGTTACCAAGAGTCTTGGCTTTAGTTTCCGCAATAAAAAGCAGGCACTGATCATCTGATCTTAATTGATAACGGCTGATGGTTTTGGTTGACAGCAATTCCGTTATATAGCTAAGCACCATACCATGGAGAGCTTTGTAAACAAGGAGTGCAATCTTGTAAACAACTTGAAACTTTACAGTCATCCAATGAAGGTGCATCAGCAGTGGCGTGTTGGCAAGTTGCAGTTTGGTGTGGCCAGATTAGCTTTGGTGCCTCCTCCCCTGAAAAAGAAAAGAAAAAAAGACATTACTGCCACAAGTTTTGTTTTAAAACAACTCAAGTTGCAATATATAATATTACGACAAACAACGGCTTTTCTCAAAGGTGATACCTATGCTTTGCGAGCGCCTGTGCGAGCATCGAAGTAACGCCGAACCTCTAGGGGGGTCCGAGGCAGGGGCGGATTTAGGGTACGTCAAGCACGTCATGCGACGTAGACAAAAATCCCAGGCTAATATATTCATGAATTAATTAGATGGAAAAATTTTTAAAAAATTATTTAAAATTTGAAAATTTCAAATTTTAAGAATATTCAAATTTTTAAAAAAATTATATGAATTTTTAAATTTTTTAAATTTTCAAAAATTTCATTTTCGCACGTATTTAGCGCTATATCGAGGGAAATTTAATAATTCTCTGACTCAGCCCCCCCCCCCCCTCCTCGGCTGGAGGACACTTAGTGTCTTGGTCTACTTCATGTAGCCTGAACGAAACTGTTCATACGGTAGGGATAGAGAGCACTGATCTCTATAAAAGGACTGGATAGCGCATCTATTGTTAGCCTGGTACCCGGGCCCAATTTCAAAAGAAATATAGGCCAGGTCAGCCTGGTTCCCAGGCCTCTCTTTTTAACGTCGAGCGGCAGACCGAATTGTGAGAGGCCTGGAATAAAATGTTTTGCCTGGCCCCAAATCTGGCCCCAAAACTGGCCCCAAATTATACAGGCACCAAACGGCCGTTTGGCAGAAAACCAAAGCAGATAACACTCACGTCGGTCTGCACAATTCTTTATAACATCATATGGCAAGGTTGGTCTACTGCCGAAACGTTAAAAAGCATATTTCGATTTGTATAAATGTGTTTCAACACAATCACTTCCTACGCCGAACACTACTTTATAAAGCCTCGTACGTAACAACCTTTTAACGTGATGTAAAACAAAGAAACCTACTCGTTTGCTGTCTGCTGCTAGTCAAGAAGAAGTTTGTTTAAGTGCCCTCGTTCATAAAGATTAAAGAATCCGAGCTCCAGCAGGATTCATGATAGATAAAGATGAACATTTTCCGCTAGTCCTCTTGCTCGATCCCTATTCTGTGACGTCACCAAAATACGTTCCAGAGAAAAGAGGACTAAGAACTAGTCTGAGGCCAGGTAACCACTAATCTCATTCCCGCGTCATCAGGGCTAAATCCACTTATGACGATTGCAGTTTTACTCATAGCCACTAAAAACGCGCGAAATTTCAACCAATAGGAAAGCAGAAGTCGTTAGTGGTTACCTGGCCCATATTCTTTGATTGGGCCAGGGTACCAGGCCAATCTATTGTTTCTCGCGCCCTAATTTTGATGCCGGAAGTGAGCAGCGGCGGCCATCTTAATAGGACCCACTTGGGTCGAATCTCGTACCCAGCGCCTGCGATCCTTTTGGCCACTACCAAGAATCAGAGGCTCTGGGAAACTCCGATAAAACTCGTCATCTGATTGGTTAGTTTAAAAACAGTAAAATTTCAAATAGTGTGCACGTTGCTAACTTGTTTAATCGATTTCTCGACGTTCTGTAACACATAATTATACACGACAGACCCAAAATATAATTGAACACGTGAAATAATTCAAAACAACAAAAATCTCAACAATTTACAAGTTAAAACTATTATTATTGTCGCTTCGTCGCCAAACAAACATCCATCGTCTGACTCGTCTCGTAATTCTTCGCAGTTTCGTCTCAGAACTTTAAAATTATATTAGAGAATACAAGGTCGATGTAGTTTAGCCAAAATTCCTGGCAAAAAGTACAATTTCTTACCTGAGCGACTGAGCCGATTACTGCCGAGTGCTGACGGCGACGCGGACATTTAAAACACACTCGTCAAATCGTCTGGTTGACGATTTTGAGAAAAGCGAAGAAAGGCCACTTGTATCGATTGTATTGTCGAGAGCTTTGTATAAAACATGTTGGGCCTTTTTTATCGGTAAACAAATATTTTTCCTTGGTCTTCGAACAAGCGAACGATCGTCGATGATTGTTACAAATTATAGGGAACTGGGAACCAGAGGACTGGGAATAAAAACCCAATTTTGGGGTCTTTTTCATTGGAGTTTCCCAGAGCCTCCGTTCCTTGGTAATGACCAAAAGGATCGCAGGCTCTGGGTACGAGATTGGGTCTGAAGCTTATTTTCCCAACCACGCATAAATCAAGTTAATTGCCCCGGGCTAATATATATTATTATATAGCATGCTATCGGATATGAGCTTTTGCGTAACCTGATTGGTTCCCTACTACCAGGCTATCAGCTCATACCCTGCTAGTAGAGGAAAAACAAGATGGCGGACACCCTCAAACTAATGTATAAAAAAACAACATTGTGTAAAAATACATTAACAAATACACAATTTAGCATGTTAAATGGTAAAATTGACCTAAAAATTACGTCTTCTTACTTCAAAAAACCGACTAAATTAACTGGTTGATATTAATTTGTTGCCAAACAAAGAAACTCACGGTTAAAATCAAGCTTACAACACACATTTCGTAGGAGATCACCAGTAAAGAGACTTTTTTGATTTAGATAAGCATTTGGAGTAGCAAAAAGCACGTTCTTTTTCAAAAACAACCAACTAAGTAATTTAGTTTCACTGCCGAAGGTGTTTCAGTTTCATTTTTGCATGAAATCAAAACCTTTTTCGCGACAGCAACGCTAATATAAACAACTGACCCACTTTTTGACTTCATAAAGGTACCTTTTAATCTTTTTTGTTGATCTGCTTAACACATTTTTTGCCTCTCGAGCAACATTTATACAACATTTCGAAGCTGTTTACCGAACAGCTCAGCGGGAAACTCCATGTGAATGCATCATTACGCATGGCGGAAGTATTAGTTGCCTATGCCGGAAGTTTGTTGTTTCTTGTACATTGCTTGGCTATATAATAAAACAGTTATACCATTCGCTCTCTTTGTATACGAACTAATAGCCAACTCGGCGAAACGCCTCGTTGGCTATGAGCTCATATACAACTCGAGCTCATGGTATAACTGTTAATTAGCCCGGGGCAATTAACTTGATTTATGCGTGGTTGGGAGTAACTATTGAAATAAACAACCGCGGTACATCAAAGAAAACCGAGGTGATCGTGAACTAAGTAGGTTAGTTACCTCAACCTCGGTAACTAGGGTAAATAACTGACGTAGTTACCTCGGGTTCGGTAACTAACCTATTCTTATGCGTGGTTGGGAAAAGTAAGAGTTAATTACGGAGAACCGAGGCATTAAGCCACATAACTTCGGCCTGCGCTAAACGTCGCACAATCGACGAATTTAATTCAGACGAATTTAATTGTTTGAATTTTATTCGACGAAACTGCGACGTATAACTCGATTAAATTCGACTCACGAATTAAATTCGTCTGGACAATTAAATTCGTCTGAGTCAGACGGATAATGCGACGATAATGCGTGTTCGAGATACACGACGAATTATCGTCGCGTCGAATTAAATGTTTCTCTTCTATCTGTGACAATTCGCCACCATGCTTTCAAGAAATTGTTTTCAGGCTCCACGGGTCCAAGTAAAAACCATTAAATTCGACTGAAATTCGACGTTTAACTCGACGTCGCATTTCCGTCGCATTACCGACGAAGTTAATTCAAATTAAATTCGTCGGAATTAAATTCGTCTATTGTGCGACGTTTAGCGCAGGCCTCCTGAAGCGCGTAGCGCTGAGAGGTTTAATGCGGAGGTTCGAGGTAATTACTCACTAATTTAGTTCAAATTTCACAAGGTTTTATCTTTATCTGTCTACTTCCCGGCCTTTATACAGATTAAGATCGTGCATTTATAATGAGCAATTCAATTGAATTCAGTTTGTATGGCAATCTCGTTCCCAGAGCCCACGTTCCCCACCCGAGAAACGAGAGACTCTGGGATAATCCGTTTCAAATCGTCACGTTATTGGCTGAATAGTGAGCATGAGTTGGTCTGAAGTGATCGGAAGTAGAATTAATAAAACCAAAATAACAAAGATGTCGGACGACAAGACTCCAGTGACGACGTTGCCGCGATCGATATCTTCGCCAACCTTTATTGACCTCAGCAAACTTGTTTGGGGAAAAGTCAAACAAGGAGAACATACTATCCAGATTTCGCTCGGATATTTACGCATGCGTACCTCAACCGGAATAACAAGAATCCTGTGATTTAAAACGGATTATCCCAGAGTCTCTCGTTTCCCGGGTGGGGAACGTGGGCTCTGGGAACGAGATTGTTTCGATGGGAGATAAAGACTTATGAATAACAAAGAAAACCGCGCGAAATTTGAACTAAGTAAGAGTTAATAAATGGTCACGAATGTCATAAAGGATTTATCATCGCGACTGAAGTGTTTTTTAGACAACCTCTGTGATAACGAACTCAGTATCTCAGTGTTCTTAGGCAACCTCTGTAATCTTGAACTAAGTAGGTTAGTTACCTCAACCTCAGTAACTAACCTATACTTATAGACGGACGGCCAACCTCGATATGAAAGTGTCTCAAAAACACCGTTGATGGCATTTTTTGTTAAAAGCAGGCAACCATGCCTGATCGTATCGGATAGTATATACTTTGAACGTGAGGGGAGCTTTTGTACTACAGTGTAGTGTTACTTATATTGTTCCTTAGACATTTAACTCACCGGTTCTGGCGGTTCAACAGTGCTATCTTGTGATACACGAAAGGCAACCGGTCTAGTCATCTTGATCAATGTCTAAGCTACATTTCTATGGTGGTTGCCTGCTTGTAACAAAAAGTTGGCTGCTTGTTATGGCTGTTCTTCGAAGTGTTATATTTAGGTGAATTTGCGCCATGTTTCTTGTTTGTTTATGATTGTGAGTTATGCGAATTAGAATAATCAGAACTTCACGCACGCTGATTGGATGCATTCTGAATTTAGCAATTCAAATAAAACACAAACGTATATTAGACAGCTCTTTACAGATATCCCATCCATCACATTGTACTTTCAAAAGGCTCTATATTTTAGTATATAAATCAATAATTACAGATGGCAACCCCCCTCACCTTCAAAGTATGCATTATATCCGATACGATTTAGCATGGTTGCCTGCTTGTAACAAAAATTGCCATCAAAAGTAATATTTTGAAGCCTTGGCCGGTCGTCTATTATGACATTTTATGACGTTCAGCGTTCTTAAAAAAATAACTCCTCAGAATGCAGGAAATTTCCGAAATGAAAGGCATTTCCCAGACTCTAAATTTTAGAATTTTCCCGGGGGGGCACGCCCCCGGACCCCCAGAAGAGTCCCTATTAGAAGACTCTCCCCGAAGTGCTTATGAAACGAAAATTAAGTTTGTCTTATTTGAAAGTGCTTTTGAAATGACAGAGTAACATCTTTCGCTGTTTTTTATTTCCTTGCTTCGTTTTTGAGATATTTCAGTTTGTTTGATATTAGACTGTACCCAGTCCCTTCTGAAGACGGCGCGCGGGAGAGAAAAGGAAGGACTGTGGCCATTGTCGTTGAAGTTGCGTTTGTCCTAGACTCCGCCCAGTCATTTTTTTAAATTTATTATATATTAAAATTTCTCAATATTATTCGTTAGATACTTAGATTGAGTTTATATAAATTTCATTTAACGTAGAACCATGCAGTCCCATATAACCAAATTATATATATGTCGACATGATCGTTTGAATATGACAAAAATATTGATTCAAACAATGTGAAGATCGGATGTCTGTGAGAAAATGTATAAGCGATCGAAGTCTGTCATATTCCCTATTTATATTCGACAACTGAAATTATATTTCACTACTCAATACGTCCTGGAGTTTTGGACTCTTGGAAATTTAATGAAACCGTTATAATTTTGTAACAAAAATGTTTCCAGTACCTTGCGGTTTATTTTGATATGAAATTTGTTACAGACGTGTCGTCGGATGAAGAGATATTCGAACGCGGCTTTCTTGTTTACGCGGTGTTTACGTTCGTCGAGACAAAAGTTCGTTGTCCCTTGGCGAAATCAGAAATGTATTATCTGATATCAGATAAAAGTCGCTGTATATTACATGTTGAAATGGTCAGCAAATCGAAGTAGGTTGACTTCAAATAGCAAACAAACCGTATATACAACCAGGATACAACCAGACAGGAGTCACAGGACTGTTCGTGTTCTCGGCTTCTCCGTTCTCGCCCTGTTGATTTCAGCTAACCTGTCGAGAGAATACAATTTATACGAAGAACACTTTTCCTTTCAACTAAGAAATAATTGCCAAGCTTGACCTGTCAATCAACGATTTCAGCCAATGGGAATTTTGCGTTTGTCAGGGAACGGGAAATGCAACTTCAACGACATTGTCCACAGTCCCTCCTTTTCTCTCCCGCGCGCCGTTTTCAGGAGGGACTGGGTATAGTCTAGTTCGATATGTGAAACTAACCAGTGACATCACAACGTGCATCATGACTTACTGGGAAAGGTTATATATCTTTGCTATTATTAAACGGAAATCAGTTGAAAATGAATATTTTTGTTGTTGTCAAGGAAAAACACACACACATAATTGCTTCGAAGTGATTCCATTTGATAATAGCAAAGATATATAACCTTTCCCGGTAAGTCACAATCTCGTTCCCAGAGCCAAATATGCCCGGCCGCGTGGGCAAATCAAATGGCTCTGGGACAAGCCGTTTGAAACCCCACGAATCGTGGGGTTTTGGGGCGTGCGCAGTTGATAATTCTGTCCTAGTCCTTCTCGGCTCCTGTTTATTTCGAGTCTTCGACTCAATATTTGCATTGAAAGTTGTGTTTGGTGTTTTCAAATATATTGAGACTTTTTGACTATGGCATGTACTTTAGCGTCTGAAATTGAGCCTGGCCTACTGGATGATGCAGTAAATTATTCGCTGGAAAAGATCGGGAAAAAAGACTTATGTGCATCCTTTTGCTGAGACCTTTATAGTACTATGGAGATAGTCAATGGCTGAGATGTGTTGGCAGTCCTGCCGACCGGTTTTGGTAAACGTAAATCGCTCATATTTCAACTTCTCCCATTTGTCTTCGACTTTCTCAGTGGTGAAGAATCGGTGTCTTCGGTGATTGTGATTTCTCCTTTAAATGGTTTGATCCGAGATCAAATTGAAAAAGTCACATGCTTGCAATAACGATCAAAACGCTGAACTTCCTGAACACAGAAATACCGATTAGGCTGACACGTTTTCAAAGTATAATGCTGATCAGTTATCGACGTTTCAACTTAATTGCAAACTGTATTACTTTTTATGCCGCTTTTGTATGACTGAATATAAAGACGAAGGTTCTCAATGGCAACCAGCACACTGCACGTCACGTTACACTGAACGTCATCATGCATCTTTCTTTCTGATTGTCCAGTCAACTTTTAATGCAAATGTATTATGTATCTATAAACTGCAAAATTTATGCAAGGTACAAGGAATCGAATAAACACTTTTTATATACATCTTTTATTTTTAAGATATTATACTGTGTCTGTAAGCTACAATATTTGAGGGTCACCTCAAATAGTTTTGAGGGTCACCTCAAATAGTATTGTCCCAGATCATGTGCTTTTGTTTCATCTATATAGCACTTTATCAGCGTTTATAATCACACTTAAAAATAATTATTAAAAAATAATTTTAAATTTTTCAACATAAAAACTGTGAACCAGCAGGTGGAACATGCCTATCACAGTTTATACGATCATGCCACAAAGACTTAAAGAGCACATCATTGCTGTTGAAGCCTGCTATTTAGGGCACTTTCCAATTGACGAGGTTAGACCAATCAGTCCGGCCAGAATGGACTTGCTTTTGATTAGGACCAAATTTTCCAGTCAGACCATCCCAGATCTCAAACGAATCGTGTTCCATTTAACCGGACTGACCGGTCTAACCGTGTGTATGGAAAGCCCCCATAGTTGAACAGTTTAACAAGGACTCCTCCATTAAAAAATTTTAATATATCAAAAAAATAACAATATTTTGATAATTATTATCTGAAAACAAGAATAATATATTTGTTTAATGTGTTAAAAATACTATTGAAGTTACTACATTAATACCATATTTTTGAAGTCAGAGTCAATTATTGATGCATTTAAATTTATATTTTCTGCAGCAACTTCTTGGCAAAGATAATATGAGGTGGAAAAAAGTTGATTTCTTTTTGGGACAGCAGATTGACTATGACAACCAAAATGTTTTCTGTCACTTTTAGTACCAATACACGTGCATACCACTGATCGTGCATACTGCTAGGGGTTTAACCTGTACACTAATCTAGTATAGCAACACAAATAAAATACAAAACAATATGATTTTTTATTTTAAACTTTTTACTCATTGAAGTCATCAGAAAATGATGATAATTTAAATGAGTTAGAACATAAAAATTAACTCTCTCATTTACAACTTGCCCAGACTTCCTCAGTTGTCCCACAACAACATGCATAAGAGTTGAAATGGTAATCTTATTTAAATTATTTATTGTTTCAATTTTTAAAAAAATACTCAATAGTAACAATAAATTCTGCTATAGTACTCCTCAGTATCAGACGTGTGACCATTAACCACATTTGTTTGTAGGTACTGTCAAGAGCAAACCTAATGTTACTAATCCCTCTGATGCCATAATGATGTGCTCTAATTTGGCTAGCACAACAGTATATACAAACATTCCATAAAAATATCATAACTGCAGTGCCAGTTCTCATTATAAAGTTTTGATTATATATTACAAAACAATATCCAAAACTAATGTTGTGTTGAGTGATAGCAGTGACAAGGTCAGTGAGGAATTTAAGTTTCGAATACCCTGGTTACATAGGCAAGTGGAGAATTTGAGTTTCAAATTCTCCGGTGGCTAGCTGAGCAGGAAATCTAAAGTCTGGTAAGGCTATTCATCAAAAAATAGCATTATCACATGGTACAAATCTAACTCTCTGATTAGACAACTTAACCGTGAAGTATATTTGAGAAATAGAAAATGGCCACCTGTATTTACTGGTATATAGCCTAATATAAACATGAGTGAGTTGGGAGAGTTCAAAATGGCTCAAGTTTACATAAGTACTTTCAGATTCTCCCAAACTCACTCGAGTGTTTGCATCATGTTATATAAATGCAGGGCATTCTATTATGAAAATAATACGGCTAAGAAATGTGCTGTGACATCACAACCATGTTTGCAGAGCCTGATATAAACACAGTAACTAAGCAATCACATTGTGCATAAAATACAACCTATTTTAAAAAATAATATATTTAATTACACTAAACAATAATTATATTTGGCAGAATACTATAAAAAACAAAATAATAAGAAAACTGAATATACATGTACTGTGTCTGTACATGAACCATTATCAAATATTGGCATGATGATTGATAATTCAATGTTGCAAGAGCACAAACAAGTCTATTGGTTTAATAAAAGTAATGGATATTAGGATATAGTACTAGTCTTTGAAAACTGGTGTAACCATTGCCAACAACTGAACTGATGTAGACTCATTTTAATATAGCTGCTGCTGTATTTGTAGATTCTACTAGACTACAGTCTAAGAGTGTCAGACTCAAATTTTAATAAAACAAATGCAGTACGCTGTACTGGCCTGGCAAGTGGCAACATTTCTGGCAATATAAGAATGTTGTACTTATATTCCTTGAAGTCAAACTCAATGTCTATATGACAATATACCATAAATATTTGTAGCACGAAACTGAAATCTGAAAAAGTGAATTCACGTCACGACCAAAGGCCTTTGTCACGACCCACAGCTACGACGAATCTGCCGTACGTTCTCCCGTAAACGCTTAAATCAGGGATCCAAACATGTTACTAAGCCAAATAAGTATATTTCTTGTCTCTTTGGAAAGAATCTTTCATTTTGTCAGGTTTAATTCTCATAAAGATGTTTTCATTTTGCTCCGCTCCTCTTGAAAATTCAACATGGAAACATTAGAAACCGTTGGGAGAATGAGGATGAAATTATCTGCGCAGCGCAGTAGGCGTTGAAGCGTTAAACCAATCAGAGGCAAGTTTCAAACGGCTTGTCCCAGAGCCATTTGCTTTCCCGGGGGGGAAGCTGGCTCTGGGTACGAGATTGGGTAAGTCATTATGCACGTTGTGATGTCACTGGTTAGTTTCACATATCAAACAAGACGCCTGCGCAGGCGTTCACTCGGGCTACTGATTTCTGAAAGCTTCGCGTAGCCTGTGCGTACTCTAGCAAGACTACATGACAATGGCAATGCATAATTGCATAGATTTTCACAAATGGAATCTATGGTCTTATATGAACTGCTGCGCTGCAGGAAGCGCTGAAGGTTTGCTAATGTAGTATAAATGTAAACAAGGCCGTTTTTCTGAATCCAATATATTTAGTTTCCGAATGTATAAATACGACACGTGATATCTAGACATGCACTGAACATTTCAACATATTGATATCTTATCGGTATTTGCTCTATTCGGTGCTTATTATTATACTTGCATTTTGTAGTTGTCGGACAATAAAGCAGCAAGGCCAGGACCAACCCGTTTTGAAATAACAATCGAGATATAGTAACTTAGGTTAGATATACTGCCGAAGCAGAGAACGTAGGAATCTAACGTTTCGAGCGAAGGCCCTTCGTCAGCACGCTACGCAGCACGCTACTTTTATTTCACTGTTTTGAAATAGCTCGTCATCTTTTACGTATACTAGGTCTACCGCGATCGCCGGCGTGTGCAGTTGTAAACATTGTAAAGCCTTTGTTAGCCGCATTACTGATCAACTATAACTCGGTCACTTGCAAAGCTATTCAAACAAGTAAACTGAGAAACAGTGAAATGTCTTTCAAATATTCAAAAACATCGATAAAATGGAAATAAAAGCTTCGTTCATAAGAGACAACCACTGATCATCTGGAGACAACTCGATCAAACATCGGTTTCGCAATTATTAAACATGACTGTTCTCTGACGTCCTTCACTCCTTCAGTTTAAAGTTTCCAATTATTTTTAATACACCTTGATTCGCTGACAGACCGACCACTCTGACATCTTTGTTTGAGAAATATCTCAAAAACGAAGCAAGGAAACGAAAAACAGAAAAAGATGTTACTTTGTCATTTGAAAAGTACTTTCAAATAAGACAAACTTAATTTTCGTTTCATAAGCACTTTAAGAAAGGCCGTGCATTAAAATAACCACTTGCTTACCTGCCAAGGAATGACGAGCGGACAGCAGTAGTAAGAAAGGGACAAGTAACATCTAAAAAGAAATAAAATTTGTGCGTTAATTCTTTGAAAGTTTGCATGGTGACAAAATAGTACTACAGTACACACGTAAAAACGCACAGTCTGATCAGCTCTGATATCAGATCTGTTCAGAGAAATGTAGTGACCCTTGATATAGCCTGACAGCTACAGAATGTACCAGCGCTTATGTATAAACATTTAGTTAGAATTTCTAACAGAGTGCGACAGCTCCGAAGACAACATACCTGATCAGTCTGTTATATCAAACTAATACAGCACTGACCGTGTCAGGCTGATACAGTTCGACAGAATCTGTTCTGAACAGTCTGTTCTAGCTGCAGGTATGATACAGATATGATATCATTGTCACGATAGGAGTTAATATTAATTTGTAATACGGGACAAATCTTTGTAACAGGATATAGACAAGAAGTAGAGAATGATATACATGCAGCATTGTGCATGACCACGTAAATAGGACACTCATAGCTAGAAATAAAGCTTTGATTTATTAAGTACTATTATATACAATACCAAAACATGGTGTCAGGAGCGGGATTGTGAATGAAGAGCAATGTCTGAAGCAGAGAACCTAAGCAGCGAAGAAACGGCACAAACACCGCCCGCGGAGACACACACAGGACAGAACAACATGGCCAGTCCATTGCCAACTCTCCCACCCGGGTTAAAACCGCCTCAGCCTCTGAAGACGGAAGGCAATCTTGCGGTAAATTGGAAGCGGTTTAAGAGAGCATGGCAGAATTATCGCCAGACTAAACCACTTTGAAGAAATATAAGGTGAAATTCGTCGTGGTGAAAGACAAAGACGCCGACATCAATCTTCTCGGGAGCCGAGCAGCGCAACAAATGAATCTAATACAAGTCAACCACGAAAACCTACTACCCAGGACGGATGAAGTTCAAGTGGTGGATAGCCAGAGCACGAGTGACATGACCAAAGAAGATGTATTGGCCAAATACGCCGACGTATTCCAAGGTCTTGGTGACCTTGGAGAGCCATTTCATCTGGAAGTAGATGATATGGTCAAACCAGTCCAGATACCACCCAGACGAATACCTAAAGCTCTCCGGAAACCGCTGAAAGATCATCTAAGTGAGCTTGAGCAACAAGGTATTATCCAGAAGGTCGTGGAACCCACTGACTGGGTGAGCTCAATTGTAGTCAACAAGAAGAGCAATGGGAAAATACGACTTAGCCTTGACCCACAACCACTAAATAAAGCATTAAAGAGGTGCCATTACCCAATTCCGACGATTGAAGAAGTCCTCCCAGATTTGACCAACGCGAAGGTGTTTACCAAGGTGGACTGCAAGAATGGCTACTGGCAGATCAAACTAGATCCAGAATCGTCTCTGCTAACCACGTTTAACACTCCGTTTGGTCGTTACAAATGGTCGTTACAAATGCCCTTTGGAATCTTACCAGCAGGAGAGATCTTCCAGAGGCGCCTGGACCAAGCTATTGAAGGCCTCGATGGAGTGAGGAAGGTGGCGGACGACATCCTTATTATCGGAAATGGAAAGTCAATGGATGAAGCGGTCAAAGACCACGACGCCAAGCTAGAGGCCCTGCTAAGACGGTGTCGCGAAAGAGGAATCAAGCTAAACGAGACAAAGATTGAGCTCAAGAAAACATCGATGACATACATTGGTCATTTGCTCACCGCAGATGGAGTACAGGCAGACACATACAAGGTAGAAGCGATACTCCATATGACAAAACCACAAGACGTACAGGGAGTGAGGCGAATCTTGGGGATGACAAACTATCTCGCAAAATTCCTTCCGAAATTGTCAGATGCATCAGAACCGCTACGCCAACTGACAAGAAAAGGGCACGAATTTCACTGGTCAGAAATTCGAAATTCACGACAACGCATTCAACGACATCAAGGTACTCGTCTCAAAACCACCTCTGTTGAAGTACTACGAACCCGAGAAACCACTGCGGCTACAATGCGACGCAAGCGAGAAAGGCCTGGGCGTGTCACTATTGCAAGAAGGAAAATCAATCGCATATACGAGCAGAGCTCTTACAACCACAGAAACCAACTACGCTCAAATTGAAAAGGAACTTTTGGCCATTGTCTTTGGGGTGGAACGGTTCCATCAATACACGTACGGGAGAAAAGTCGTCGTGGATTCAGATCACAAATCTCTAGAAACGATATTTGGAAAGCCCCTGGTCTCAGCACCAAGACGCCTTCAGAAGATGTTCATGCGACTACAGCGATATGATATCGACATCCAGTACAAGAAGGGATCAGAGATGTACCTTGCTGACACTCTCAGCCGACATTTTGACGCGGGAGATGGTCAGCCAACAAGATCAGATTTCGAGGAAGAAATAGAGCACGTTCCAGTGATCGACGAAATCAATCAGATGATAGCATCTGAAGAGAAGATGGCCAGGCTGAAGGTTGAAACAGACAAGGATGAAGTCCTACAGGCAGTCAAGACAATCATCCAGATCGGGTGGCCAGAGCAAGAATGGGTTGCGTCCAACCGCAAGCAACTACTTCCATATCCGAGACGAATTAGTCGTACAAGATGGCCTCATCCTGCGTGGCGACAGGGTTGTCATTCCAAAAACCCTCAGGAGAGAAACCATGGAGGATCTACACAGAGCGCACCAAGGAATAGAGTCAACCTTGAGAAGAGCACGAGAAAGCGTTTACTGGCCCAACATGAATAGCGAAGTGAAAGAATACATCTCCAGATGCGAAACCTGTATGACGTTTTCCACTCGGCAGCAGAAAGAACCGCTTTTAAACCACGAGGTACCTGACCGCCCTTGGGCAAAGATCGCCACATATCTCTTTCAACTTGAAAACAAGGAATATCTTGTGACGGTGGACTATTATTCTAATTTCTTTGAAGTAGACCGCGTGTACAGCACAACATCCGAAACAGTCACAAAGAAGCTGAAAGGACACATGGCTCGATACGGGATACCAGATGAATTGGTATCCGACAACGGACCACAATTCGACTGTGAAGAATTTCGAGTTTTTGCACAAACATATGGGTTTAAGCACACGCGCACCAGTCCACACCATCCTCAGTCCAATGGCAAGGCTGAATCCGCTGTAAAGCAAGCAAAGAAAACCTTGCGAACGACCAGAGAAAGCGGTAACGATTTCTATTTGGCTCTCCTAAATATTCGCAATATACTGCAAGAAGGACACAAGTCTAGTCCAGTCCAAAGAATGATGAATAGACGTACGAAGACAACCCTTCCTACTTCTACAAACCTCCTGAAGCCCTATGTGCCAGAGAACACGGACGCAAACATCGCCAAGAAACTCAAGCAGCAACGGTACTACAATAAAGGAGCAAAAGAACTAGATCAACTGCGCAAAGGTGACAGAGTTAAAGTCCAACCTTTTGCCCTCGGAGGGAAGAAGTGGATCGATGGAGAAGTGCAGAAGAAGGTACGACCTCGGTCTTATGAAGTACAAGCAAACGGCAGAACATACATCAGAAACCGCAGACACCTACGGAGACGCAGACTGTCCCAGGATTCCGAGTTGGAAGCAGACACACCAACGCCAGAGAACACAACAGAAACACAACCCATTAAATGCCAAGATAACGCAAATTTTCATGAGATTCAACAAGAACAGAGAGAGTCGCAACCAGAGAAAGAAGATGCAGAACCCGTAGAAGATCACGAGGATATGGGATACCGAACGCGCAGGGGACGTTTGTCGATAAGACCAGCCCGATTCGGTGACTCCATACAACGTGACCGATAGAGTGGCTGGATTGGACTGACACTTACAATAAATTTTTACACTTCATTTGTTTTGTTATCCCGTCAAGGACCCAGCAAGATTTAATAGCAATGGGTCAGAACAATTTTGACTAGGATTGTTACTGTTTTATTGAAAGGAAGATGTCACGATAGGAGTTAATATTAATTTGTAATAGGGGACAAATCTTTGTAACAGGATATAGACAAGAATGTAGAGAATGATATACATGCAGCATTGTGCATGACCACGTAAATAGGACACTCATAGCTAGAAATAAAGCTTTGATTTATTAAGTACTATTATATACAATACCAAAACAATCATAGGTGTATCATAGCTGATACTGCAACAGGCTGTATCAGGGCTCGCTACATTTTTCTGAACAGATCTGACATCATTCTGCATCAGGTCTGACACAGAGTGCGCGTTTTTGCGTGTGTACAAGCGAGAATTCGTGATAACACCACGTTTATTATTTATTACTGATCTTTCGACCTCTTAACTCAGACCTACTGATCTCTATACAACTGCATGGATTGCCCATCCTTTAAAGTGCTTAGATCACTTGTGGGGTTTTAACATATTTAAATAGATAAAAAAAAGTTAGTTACTAAGTCATTTTGCCGTTTTTTCATTTAGTTTAATAGTTTCTGAGATATAGGCCTTTAAACATGCCAATTTGGGCCTTACGCCAAAAATTGCCGTCGTTCATTTTTAAGCACGGGGGCATGGGACTCAGGAACCTAAGACGACCGTCTTCTTAGTTGGAATCAATGTGCGTACTGGAAAACGGGTGTGAGCTCGACATTTCGATTTTTCAGTCAAATATATGTGTTTTTGTGAATCAATAAGCCGAAACGTAGTTGTTTTGAATTGACTCTGAGTCCCAGGCCACCAAGGTGTTAAAATGAACGAATTTTGAAAATTGGCATGTTCAGAAGCCAATATGTCAGGAACTATTTGACTAAATCAAAAACGGCAAAATAACTTATTAACTAACTTTTTTTGCTCTATTCAAATACATCAAAACCCCACAAGTGATATAAGCACTTTAAGCCCTAATCAAACGAGAACGCACGACATCGCAAGTTAGCTTACGACAGTGAACTCCATACTTCCTCTATTCTCCCCTCATATCTGGAACGCTAACTTCGGGTCAAAAAGTGAAGTCAAACCTATTACATCGCCTTCAGTCCCCCCTATATACGCGGCCAAGACGCGGTTCGCGTCAGGGGACTGGAAGCGACGTAATAAGCACAAAATGTTGACTTCACTTTTGAAGCGTGATGACTGAAGTTAGCGTTTCAGGTATAAGAGATGGATATAGGAAATGGAGTTCACTGGCTTACGATGACTTGCGATGCCACCAGTCAAACGTCGGCACAAGTCGTCGCAAGTTCTGCACTTCCGCTAGTTCCCACGCCTTTTCGCTAGTTCTCATGATAGTTTCTATGGCGACGGAGCACGAAAGACTTACATCGACTTGTGTTTTGCGTTCAAACGTTTCGCAAGCTCTCGCAAGTTGAAGAAAACTTGCGATGAAATTTGAACAAGACCAAATTAGTCGCAAGCTAACGCAAGTCACCGCAAGAGATCGCAAGCTGGCGGTCAAACGAGACACAAGCAAGCACAAGCTAAAACTTGCGATAACTTGTGTTCTCGTTTGATCAGGGCTTTATGGTCAGCAAACATTTTGAAGCCACTGGCGGCCATATTGGTACTGCAGGTCCAGTGTACCTTGCGGGCTTAAGAGTAGTAAGAGTTTACCGTGGGTCGGAAATGCCGTAAAACAATAGTCGGATGGCAATTAACCGTTACCACTGGAAAACAGAAAGAAAATTAAAGCAAATACCAGCCCTTTTCGTTTGACGCATGCGATCGCACGCGCACGCGTTGGCACACACGTGAACCCAACTGCGCGTGCTGTTTATCGCACGCGTGAAAAGCCATGTTCAATTGTTCATTCACATTGCAATAGTGAAAAGGCCGCTGTGAAAGTTTCAGTAATAAGTCGCATCTCACAACGTAACGGAAGGTCTCACAGCGTAAGGTAAGGTCTTACAACATAACGTCGGGTCTCACAACCTAACGGAAGGTGTCACAACGTAAAGTAAGGTCTCATAGCGTAACGCAAGACTTCACAGCGTAAGGTAAGGTCTCACAGCGTAAGGTAAGGTCTTACAACATAACGTCGGGTCTCACAACCTAACGGAAGGTCTCACAACGTAAGGTAAGGTCTTACAACGTAACGCAAGACTTCACAGCGTAAGGTAAGGTCTCACAACGTAACGGAAGGTCTCACAACGTAACGGAAGGTCTCACAGCGTAACGCAAGACTTCACAGCGTAAGGTAAGGTCTCACAACGTAACGTAAGGTCTCACAACCTAACGGAAGGTCTCACAACGTAACGTCAGGTCTCACAACGTAACGTAAGGTCTCACAACGTAACGTCAGGTCTCACAACGTAACGCAAGGTCTCACAACGTAACGGAAGGTGTCACAACGTAACGGAAGGTCTCACAACGTAACGTCAGGTCTCACAACGCAACGGAAGGTGTCACAACGTAACGGAAGGTCTCACAACGTAACGGAAGGTCTCACAACGTAACGCAAGGTCTCACAACGTAACGGAAGGTGTCACAACGTAACGCAAGATTTCACAGCATAACCGAACGTAAGGTCTCACAACGTAACGTAAGGTGTCACAACGTAACGGTAGGTGTCACAACGTAACGGAAGGTCTCACAACGTAACGGAAGGTGTCACAACGTAACGGAAGGTCTCACAACGTAACGCAAGCTCTCACAACGTGCATTTATATTGATGAATGGAAGCACGCGCGTGTATCGCCAATTTTCAAATCTGGAGATAGGCGGCAATGTGAGAATTACCGTTCCATTTCCATATTACCAGTAGTGAGTAAAGCATTTGAAAAAGAGGTCTTCCGTCAGGTATATGGTTACCTGACCGAAAACACCATGTTGTCAAAATTTCAATCAGGATTCCGTCCAAATCACTCCACGGTAATGGCCCTCATACAAATGTGTAATGAATGGCTCGGAAATATGGATAATGGGAAACTAAACGGTGTCGTCTTTCTTGATATCAAAAAAGCATTCGACTCAATAAATCATGACATCCTGTTAAAAAAGATGAATGAACATTTTGGTATCAGTGGCATGGAGCTAAAGTGGTTTGAATCGTACTTATCACACAGGGAGCAGCAATGCCTTGTTAATGGCCAGTTATCATCTACTCCAACAATAATTTGCGGAGTCCCTCAAGGCTCAATTCTTGGCCCATTGCTGTTCCTACTGTACATTAACAATTTACCTGACTGCCTGAGATCAACTACTCCATGCATGTACGCGGATGATACCCAAATCTTCTCATCTTCGCATGACGCTAGCGAACTTATTACAAATCTTAATTCTGATCTTGCCAATGTCCGCAACTGGCTTGCAAAAAATAAACTTCAAATGCATCCCTCTAAGTCAAAGCTCATGTTTATTGGCTCCTTGTACAATCTGAACAACGGGGTATGTGAACAGCCTATCGTGATCAATGATACACCTGTATCACGAACTAGCACAACAAAGTGCCTAGGAGTTCAGATGGACGAAAAACTTAGTTGGGAAAGTCACATTGATATGATCTGTAAGAAAGCTAGTGCGGGCATTGGAGCTATTAGACGCATAAGGGATTTTGTTCCTCAAGACACCCTAGAAACCGTTTATAAGGCTCTGGTTCAGCCCTATTTTGAGTATTGTTCCCCTTTGTGGGACAATTGCGGCAAGTTACTCAAAGATAAGCTGCAAAGATATCAATCTCGTGCCGCCAGAGTCCTTACAAGAGCTAGTTATGAAGTTCGGTCGGCTGATGTACTTGACACCCTTTCATGGGACACACTTGATGTGAGACGGTCCCGTGCCAAGTCAATATTAATGTACAAAATAATTAATGACTACACTGCGCCCGGCCTTAGGAATTCTTTCACTAGAAGAAGTGTTGACCAACCTACTTATAGTCTTCGCAATAAACAAACAGATCTAACACTTCCCAAGCCAAAGAAGGAGTTTCAAAAAAGAAGTCTAAAATATAGCGGCGCTTTGCTCTGGAATCAACTCCCAAATGAAGCGAAACTAGCGGAGTCGCTCTATTCTTTTAAGCAACACATTAAGCCGTAGTTGGGTCATGCCATGATTTAGATTGGCTTAGGGTAGTATTTAGACTAGGATTGTACTTACCTTAAGGTACTGTATATAGTATTAGTTTTTATTTTACTGTGTGTGTAAACACGCCCCTCATGGAAATAATAATAATAATTGAATTTATAACGCGCTAAAACTACAAATATTCTAAAGCGAGATGTAAAATATTACAAATAATTACTAAAAAGCATCTAAATTAAATATATGTTACAAAGACTAAGACTAAGACTCATAGGCCTTTCTAAATAAATACGTCTTTAAGTGTTTCTTAAAAGAGTCAATACTAGAAGATTGTCTTATAAAAAGCGGTAAGCTGTTCCAAACAACAGGACCAGGCTTAAAAAAGGCCCTGTCTCCAAAGGTTTTACAGGATGTTCTGGGGACCAAAAGCAGCTGTTGTTCTTCTGATCTTAAACGGTAAGGACCGGCACGTTTAGCCTGGAGCAGGCTTGCCAGATATTCAGCAGCCTTGCCATGCAATGGTTTAAAGACAATAAGTGCAATCTTAAAAACGATATCGAATAGGCAGCCAATGAAGTCTTTTAAGAACAGGTGTGATGTGCTCGTATTTAGGTACAAGACACACCATTCGAGCGGCTGCATTAAGTATACGTTGTAGTCGATCAATTTGATATTGAGAAATACCATATAGCAAAGAATTGCAGTAGTCTAAATGAGACGTAACAAAGGCATGAACAAGGATTCTGGTCGAGTCAGCAGATAGAAACTTTCTAATTTGTCGAATGTTATAAAGACTATAAAATGCCTTATACTACAGACTTTGCCAACATGGACATGCATTGACATCTGGTTATCGAACAACAACACACCAAGATTGCACACCGACTTAACAGGGATAATAGATGATTCACCGACAGTGATAGAGTCAATAGATACTTTCAACAACTGCTGTCTGGAGCCAACTATTAACTATTATTCAGTTTTAGTGTCGTTAATTAATAATCGATGTGAAATCATCCAGGCTCGAACTTCAGCAATGCATTTCTCAAATGATTTAACAGCATCTTCTTGGGACGACAGAGTGTCGGGCTTGAACGACAGATACATTTGCGTATCATCTGCATATCCATGGGCGCAAGGAAGATGTTTCGACACAATTTTAAAAATCCCGGAAGCGTAGCCCTGAGGACCACCAGACGTCAGGCCATAACTTTTAGACTGGACATGATCAATGCAAATAACGTTGCTCTCTTCCCATTAAAAAGGAGGCAATCCACTTTTGGGCATTACCCACGACTCCAAAGTCACATTCCAAGATATCCAACATAACCTTGTGAACAAGGTATCTTGGTATCTTGGTATCGAAGGCAGCGCTGAGGTCCAAGAGAATAAGCAATGTAATTTCCTGTCGATCCATGTTAGCGAGAATGTCATTTTGGACTTTAAGAAGGGCAGTCTCAGTAGAGTGAAACTCCCGGTACGATGACTGATGTGGAGGCAGGAGGGAATTAATACAGCAATGATCTAACGTCTGCAATATCACTGCCTTCTCGGCGGTTTTTGCAACGAATGGAAGGTTGCTCACAGGCCTAAAATTCGGGAAAATCAGTTCTAGGCCCAGTTTCTTCAGCAAAGGAAAAACCAGCGCAATCTTCCAATCATCAGGTACGACACAGTTTTGTAACGATAAATTCACCATCCGTGTGATGACAGGAACGAGAACATCACAGCACAACTTAAGAAGCCAAGTGAGAATAGGATCAAGTTGACAAGAGGCATTGGACGAGTCCATAATGATAGCATGCACCTCTTGCTCAGAAAGTGGAGAAAAATGCTCAAGCTTGACCACAGATGGCGAGGATCCAACTTCGGGTGGGTCGACGATAATATTATCAATCTCCGCCCCGATAAGTTCAATTTTCCTAAAGAAAAATTCTCCAAACTCATTGGCCAAAACATGCGGATTGTCGTAAGATGGTAACAAATTAGGTTGATGCCCCTTAGAAAGGGAATTAACCACACGGAACAATTTCTTAGTGTTTCCTGCACAATCGTCAATAAGATCAGAATAATATTTTCTTCGGTTATCATTCAGTTGGATGGAATACTCATCACGTATTCTATGGTAGGCCTCCCTATCAAAAGGAAGACCAGTTTTCAGCATTCTTCTTTCCAACTTTCTTCTCTTAGATTTTAGTTTTCTGAGTTCATCGTTAAACCAAGGTATTTTGGGTCTCACAACCATAGTTTTTGTCATAAGGGCAGCGTGTTGGTCAAGTATAGACGATAAAGTGTCATCATAGCATTCCGCTAGCTCGTTAACTTGAGACCATGTCGTGTTCGTATAGAGTTCGGATGACAGGATATCAGCTTTAAAGGCGTCGAGGTCTATCTGTTTTAACTTACGGTAACGAATCTCCCTAACCGATAGACTAGGACGTGGGTCATCAAGATTACACTCCACAAATGAATGGTCAGAGAGGCGCAAAGTCGTATGCGGAACAGTGATATTAATGTCTATACTTGATCGTGAGATAATGAGATCAAGTGTGTACCTGACGAGTGGGTAGGTACACCGACGTGCTGAGTAAGGCCAAACGTCTCCAATAGCTCAAAAAACTTTTTGGCTTCATTATCGGAAGGACAATCTAGGTGAAAATTGAAATCTCCTGCGATGAGTAAAATTTCGGGGGACATCACAATATTCTCGAGATAGCTTGAGAACTCCTCAAAGAAAACAATAGATGAGACTGGATGAGCCTCAGAGTAAGGAGGGCGATACACAGCTACAACTTTGATGGTTTTGTTGTGTACATGAACAGTCCACTCAGATAATTCAAATGATTGTTTCTCTTTCCCATCAATCATAGAAACATTGAGAGAATTTTTAAACATAATTCCAGTCCCACCACCGATTCTGTCACACTGTCTGGGAAAACTTTTAAAAGTATAACCATTCGAAGATAATGCAGCAATGCTAATAGAATCATGGTCTTTTAGCTATGTTTCGGTAACAACACATAGGTCAATATCTGTGTTTACCACATGATCAATAATGTCCGGAACTTTGTTTTTTTACTGAACGAGAGTAGGGTAAAAAGGAGAGTTCTGGCTCAGCTGGGCTAGACTTGGTGGCGCCAGTAATAAAAGGGGGGGTGGGGGTAAGCGAGGCTTCGCCTCGCTTGGCTTTGCTTGTTCGGCTTTGGATTTGCCGAAGAATTTTCCGAAGAGTTTCCGAACATTTTTCCGAAGAGTTTCCGACCCGAAGAGTTTCCGAGGGTTTTGCCGGAGATTTTGCCTTGGATTCCCCTCCTGTTTTGCCAAGGATTTTCCCTTGGATTCCCCTCCTGTTTTGCCTTGGATTCCCCTCCTGTTTTGCCAAGGATTTTCCCTCCTGGATTTTTAAAAAAATTTTGAAAAAATGTTTTTTCAAGATTTGGGTTTTTGGAGGTTTTTTTGGGAGGGGTTAAAAGGAATTTTTTTAAATAAAATGGTTAGTAGAGAAATAATAAAAACTGTATACAAAATCCAGAATATTGCACCAAACAAAATTTCATCATTTGAAACCTTTAGGTCTGTTTTTTATGATCTTCGTATTTTTTACACCCAAAAAACACTACAATATAACAACAAAAAATTTGCAGACAATACTAAAAAAATTTATACATTTTTAAAAGCGATAGAAAAACATCCACAAAAAGTAGCTCTTTTGTTTTCATTAACATCTATGTTTAAAATGTTAATAATGGTTGAGTTGTTTGGAACCTGTAAACTTGTTTACCATGAAAAACTTGACAAATACTATTTTCTTGACTATGTAATGATTTTTTCAAAATTTAGGAGAAGGAAACTGCTTTTAAGAAATAACATTGTTGTTATTCCATACAAAAAAAGACAGTATTTTAAAAAAGTAATACCAAAGGAATTAGTAGTAATTGCATTTAAAGAGGTGCATAGCATATATGGAGGCGATACCAGATTCAAGGATATAGTTCGCTACATACACAGAAATCTTTTTGTAAAAAACGACATTTTGTTTTTAAAAAACCAAAAAAATAAAAATAAATGTTCAGACAGATAGAAAGAGGTAAATTTGTTACCAGGGCACCAAACGGTATAAAACTTATTTGTATAGATTGTAAATTTGAAACAAGTTTAGAAACAACACTAAGACTTCATAAAAAGGCTGTCCATGGAAAAACCTCAGAAACGAAGAATTGTAAAATAGAATGTAACAAATGCTTAAAAACCTTTAAAACAAAAAAGGAACTACTTTCCCATTTTAAAATCCATGGAAAAAGATTAAAAGCCCGGTAATTTTATAAACCCAAAAAAAAATTTCTTATTAAAAAAATAAGAAATTTAAAACCTTATAAATAAACAATGAGTTACTTCTATGGTTATGGTAGTCGCCAGCACTCTGCCCAACATGGCGATATCGATAAGAAAATTAAAGACATTGAAAAGAAAATAAAACACCTGGAAGTGGAAGGAAATTACAAAACTGTTTTTGATATTAACTTGACAACTGCAGTTAAAACCTTTGAGACTGTTAACGGTGAAAAAAGGATAACCCAAGCACGGAATGGAAAATACTGTTTATGGCAAAATGATAAAACCATTGCCCCAACATTTGGTTCAGATGCCATCGGTTTAGGTCGAGATTACATTGAAAACAAGGGGAAAAACTACATGTGTTTTGTTTGCCCCGAATTTGGGTGGGGTGATGTTTCTGTTTTTGTTGTTTTAGAGGTGGTCAGCACATCGGATCCTGATTATTGGTGCTTTCTTATTGGAAATGATAATGGTGATTACGACAAATTTCTTGCCTTTAAATCATACTCCTACTCCAGAATAGTGGTTGGTGGTATTGAAGATGCCAATTATAAAAATTTTCCTATAACTGGCTCTCACAGCATTCTCCACAAACACATTATATCATGCCATTGGTTGGGAACGGGAGGTAGTGTATATTTAAATGGTGTAAAGTCTTCAGGATCAGAATTCCAACCAGATTTGAGGTTCTTAGGTAATCCATATGGGTCTGTATTTTTTAACGAAAGATATAAAACCACTTCTGCTAATAGTGATTCTATTTTAAAAGGAAAAATATATGGTATTAAAATTATTCATGGACCATTACTTCCAGCTGAGATTGTAAAAATTAATAAGGATATGATGAAAGAATATGGAAACTTTATATAAAAAAATTTTAGTGTATAAATAAATATGAGTTATTACTATGGATATGATGATCCAGATTATCCCAGTGGAGGAGGAGGATCCGGCACCCAAGGAGAGGCAGGACCTCAAGGAGATGCAGGACCTCAAGGTCCACAAGGTGCAAAAGGAGACAAAGGAGACAAAGGAAACCAAGGAAACACAGGACTTCGTGGATCTCAGGGTCCCCAAGGTACTACTGGTGCCAGAGGCCTTCAAGGTCCCCAAGGAGGCAAAGGGGACAGAGGCCTGGCAGGTTCCAAAGGAGACAAAGGGGACAAAGGAGATCAGGGTGCAACAGGGTCCCAAGGTTTAGCAGGACTCCAGGGATCCAAAGGAGATAAAGGAGATAAAGGAGATAAAGGTTTAGCTGGTGCAGCAGCCCAAAAAGGAGACAAAGGAGATAAAGGAGACAAAGGAGACAAAGGAGACAAAGGTAACACAGGGGCAACAGGAACCCAAGGAATTACCGGTATTAGAGGACTTCAAGGTCCTAAAGGAGACAAAGGAGATAGGGGTTTAACAGGTGTAACAGGTGCTCAAGGTCCCAAAGGAGACAAAGGAGACCATGGAACTAGTGGAGCAAAAGGTTCCAAAGGAGACAAAGGAGACAAAGGAGACAAAGGTATGGCAGGTACAGCATCCCAAAAAGGAGACAAAGGAGACCCTGGTGATGATGGAGCAAAAGGAAACAAAGGTAACACTGGACCAACAGGTCCACAAGGTCCACAAGGTCCACAAGGCCCACAAGGAGCCCAAGGACCCAAAGGTAACACTGGTAACACAGGTTTACAAGGACCCCAAGGTCCACAAGGTTCCAAAGGAGATAAAGGAGACAAAGGATCCCAAGGAGATCAAGGAGACCAAGGACCCCAAGGGCTACAAGGAGGAAAAGGATCAACAGGACTAAGGGGACTTAGAGGTTTAAGAGGTGTTACTGGAGCCACAGGACAAGCTGGAACTTTTTCACAGGTAATAAAGTACAAAAAAGATAGTGGAAAAACAAACCATAAAGCAGGTAGTTGGGCTAACAGCAGTAATAACAGTACTTTGGTATCATTTACATCAAATTTAGATTCTGGAAAATATTTAATAAAATATTGGTTTTTACTACAACCAGATGGACATAAAATAGACCAACAAAGTAAAAAAAAATCATGGTGGGATGGTTCTACTTATAATGCATATTTTGATTTAAAAACAAACCTTTACCATGGAGATATTACAAACAAATCAAACATACTTCCAAGTTTGGAAGCTGTAACCATGGGAAGAACATATAACGAATCACTTCCCCACCATATATTCTGCGAAGGTGTTGCAACCATAATAAAGGGAAACCAAATATCTTTGCATAGCTATTCTGGTTCGGTTGGAGACGACTATACCTTCCTGTTTTTCAATGTTTGGGATGTTGAGATTAACTTGCTTAAGATTAATTAAACTAGTTGTCAAACTAGTTGTCAAACTAGTTGTTAAACAAATTTTAAACTAGTTGTTAAACAAATTTTAAACTAGTTGAACTAGTTGTCAAACAAATTTTAAACTAGTTGAACTAGTTGTCAAACTAGTTGTCAAACTAGTTGTTGAACTAGTTGTTAAAAACTAAACAAATTTTAAACAAATATAAATGGAAGCAGAACAAAGTAAACAGAGTAAACAAAGTGAAGAAAAACAAACTATTACAAAGACCCCTCCACCTGTTCATATTAAAAATCCAAAAAGAGTTGCCCAAGGAAAAAAACTGGGCGCGATAAGTAGGGCTGCAAAACTAAAGAAAAAACAACAGTTGGAAACAATCCCAGAAGAAGATGAAAAAATGTCTTCAACATCTTTAATAACATTTACTGGAACAATACTTGGAACTTGTTGTACACTCCTACTGACTTACATTGCATACAGTAATTGGAGAGGAACCAAAAATGGTTGGACCCGCCCCGGAGACAAACAACTTAACCCCACAGAAATTCCCAGGGTAAAAACAGTTTACAAAGACCTTTCCAAATATGATCTTTAAACAAAAAGGAATTCCTATCCATAACAGGATAGGAATTAAATAAAAATATGATCGTTCGCAGTTATGCAACAGAATGTGTTTTTAAAAGTCAAACCTGGTTTGACATTGGAAAACTTATATACCTTATTTCAAAAGGAAGCAATGATGGGTATAAACTTTGGTTGTTATATAGTAAATATGATCTTAAAAACTATGATGAAGACTATTGTTACCATATTTGGTCAATGTTTGGAGAAAACTAAACAAAATTTTTGGTTATAATAAATGAATACCGAAAGAGAAGTTAAACTAATTCCTGGTTATAACCGTTTACACAAGAGTGAAATAACAGGAGAACGGGCCAGAAATGTAATTACTTTTAACCCTAATTCGGCTAATGAAGGAGAAGTAATTTACATACATATTCCAAAACTTAAACCTGGAACAACCTTAGTTCCTGACAAGATGTTTCTTTTGTTTGACTTCAAAAACAAAAATACCAAATCTTGGTTTAATAACAATCTTGCAAAACAGTTGCAAGAACGACTGGAAGTCAGATTTGCAGGCGAAAAAGTTTATGACAACACAGGAGAAAGTCTTCTGGGAACATATAAGGACTTGTGGGTGGACAAACACGAGAGAGCCAATATGATCGAAGATGGTATTGCTTCAGAAAATCAAAGAAAACTTATTTCAAAATCGGATGATGCCTCTTCCGACTCATATGCAGCTGTTTATGGAACAAAACAGCGAATCCAGTTGGGTAAAATTTTAAAGGACCACGGATTGTATGCACCCCACAGCATGGCAAATGACCTACAATATATTATTACATTGCCAAAAGGAGTTAACATTATGAAAGCCCAAAGTAGTCAATCTGTGGCTGGTTACTCACTTGAAAACATTGAACTTGAGTATGAAACCATTACAAACTTTTCCCTGGTTAAGGAAATAGAATCTTCCTACCAAGTGGGTCGAGCCCTTTCCTTTGAACATGTAACTTTGATGAAAACCTCACCATGGGCTGCCGCAACAACCTTAATCAACGAAACCATTAATTTACCAAGAAAGAGCATGAAGGCGGTTGTAATGTTGTTTACAAAAGCAACCAGAGGTGGATCAGAAGAGTTTGTTTACCCAAACATTGAAAGGGTAAAAATTACTATTGAAGGGGTTCCAAACAGTATATACTCCCAAGGAATTCCAAAACGGAGGTTGTTTGAAGAGGCTGAAAGACTTTTCAGACAAACAGATTACCCAACTATTCAAGCTGAGGAGTTCTTTGCAGAAGAGAAATTTGCACTTGTTGTAGATCTTCGTTCGGTCAATGACAACGATGTTTACGGAGATGGAACCAGGCTTTTAACAACCCAATCAGGAATATTGCTAGAAATTAAGAAAAAGGCAACATCAACTGACCTTAAATGCCATATTTTCATTCTTTCAGATGGACTTCTAAAAGTTCAAGGAGGAGCATTCCAAAGCGTAGATTACTAAATAAAAATGGAAACCCCAAACACCATTAAACCATTTAACATGATTATTGTTGGAATGACAAGTTGTGGGAAAACCCACTATTTGCTGAAAATGTTGTCTGAAACCCCAAAAAAATTTGAAAATATATTTTTAATTTGTCCTACTTTTGAATGGAACAAAACATATTTATCTTGAATGAGGAAGATTTTTTGATTTTTTGTTATTCCTTGCGACCAAGACGAGTCCGAAGATTTTTTAAAATATGTAGTTGACTATTGTAAAGGTAGACCAAGCCTAATTATTTTGGATGACTGTGCTTCAGGACAAACTGTTAAAAACAGAACAAGTGAACTTGTTAAACTTGGTTTTGGTGCCCGACATATGGATATTAGTACAATAGTTGTTACCCAGCAACTAACCAGCATTGCAAAACCATATCGAGAAAATATTTCCAAACTTGTTACATTTTATAACCCAAACAGAAAAGACATGCAGGTTATCTTAGATGACTATCTGGATATACCAAAAGAAGAAGAAAAAAAAATTAAAGAAATATTAAAATCCCAAAAATATTCAAGACTAGAAATTAACCTGGTTCACCCATACCACCATACAATAAATGAGGAACCTGAGAATTCTACTTAAAAATGGGGAAACAACTATCAAATTTGAAGATCCTTTAATCATTGAAGACACTAAAATGATAGTAAAAAATGCAACAGTGTTTTGGGATTTTAACAACATAACAAGTCCAACATATATTATGCATGGAACAAAAAAAGTTAGTTTTGACAATGGTTATTGGACTATTGGCATGATTATGGTAAGATTAAAGGATAACGGTATAAAATCCGAACTACTTCCTTTTAGCTGTAAAATTAGGGTAACACCAACAGAGAACCTTTCCCTACTTAAACTTGGTCCTTTGCTAGGATTTCCAGAAACAACAATAATTAAAAAAGGAGTAAACCAAGTCAGTCCAGAAACAGCTAACATTAACCTTGGAATAAGATTTGTATGCATAACTTGCAACATGATTGATGGAACAAAAACTTCATTTTCTGGAAAACGGGACAGAACAGCCACAGTCCTTCCAATTACAACAAAACAAATCTTGAAGGGATCTGTTGAAAAGTTTGATAACATTAATTCTGTAGCCATGTTAGACAATGGAATTTACAACGAACTTAAATTTAAAATTGACAATAATGTTGGCGATATTCTTCTTGAAATTTTTTTATGCCCAAAAAATTTTGAAATTTCCTAAAAAACAATAGTATTAATATTTTGTAGTTTTAAAAACTACAAAAATATTTTTTTGGTATAATAAATGAATAAGAGCAATGTTTTAAATGATTTGTACCAAGCAGCATTAATTACAGTTGCAGCTGTTGGTACAAGCATGATTTTCAAAAAGGTATTAGGTCAATCACTAGCGGCACCAGCCAGTCTTAAAGAGACAGCCAAACTTGGAGTGGCTGTTTCTGTTGGGTTATTTTCAGTAAAAATGGCACAAGAAAAAGGATACTTGCCCAAAAGTTTGGATCCTGAAAAGAAAGTTTAGTTTTTTTAAAATCGAATAATTTTTTAGGTCCTATTAAATAAAAGACAGGGAAGTATGAGTGTATTATTTGAAAAATTGGAACAACCAATTACATTAAAATTTAAACAAACCAAGTGCTTTGGACTAAAACCCAAAACATTTAAAGGAAAAGAAACAAGCGGTTTCAGATTGACTATCCAACTAAGCCAAGAAAACTGCCAAAAGGTTCTAACAGCCTGGAACCAACTTAACTCAACCAAAAGTACTCCGCTTTTTGGTGATTTTGACAATATTCTATCTTTGAACATCAAAGAAGAGGATATAAGTGAAAAAAACAAGCGGGAACTTAAAGGCCAGTGCCATGTTGACATAAAACTGGAGATCAACCAGGTATTTCTAAACAGGAAAAAAGAAAGGTTTCCACAGCTCCAAATAGAGTTTTTAAAAAAGGTAGAGGGACCCCCACGGGAAAGACTTCCAATTAAAGACACAGGTGAAATGAGCGACTAAATACAACAATGTATCCATATCCAAAAAGGATATGGAAACATTTAATAAATGGCATCAATGGTAGTAGGAGGATTGTTTAATGCAATTGCCTTTGCAGGTGCTGGATACCTTTTCCAATCATTTAACAAAGATGGTTTTGCCAAAGAGGCAAAAAGACATAATTTAGCAACAGAAGAACTTCAAAAAGCCAAAGAAAAGTTTTTTGAAAAAGAAATTAAAAGGAAGGACAAACAAAGAGAATTACAGGATGAAATTAGAACTGCAACCTACAATATGCAAGACACTTCAAAAGCATTTAGTGAACTCCATAAAATTTTACAGGATATTCCAGTTGAACCAAAACTTGAGGATTTTTACCAACCAAGCGAAGAAATGGAAAAATACCAAATTATTGCTGTAACACTTTCTGGAACAGGTGCTGGATGGTTGTTGTCAAGATTTGTTTAGCATTAAAATAAAGGTCTTTTTTGTTACCGGAGTTTTACTGGTTTTGTTCTTTAATAAGTTTATAATTTCTAGTTTAAAAACTAGGAATTAAAAAGGATGAGTATTTAGTTAAGCCCAAAAACTTTTGACATTTGTTCCGTCAACCTTGTTAAATAATCTTTTTCTTTTGCAGAATTTGAAATATTTAAAATATATTCTATTACCCCAAAAGATTTTTCTGGATTTTTAAATGAAGGTATTGTTAAAGTTTTTAAAAGATCTCTTTGACATATTGCAAGAATGGCATACAGTGTATGTTTTTTGTTGGGTCGCCTTGTAACCAAACCTTGTTCTTTAAGAATTTCAAAAGATTTTTCAAAATATTCTATAAGTTTTAAAACAAAAAATTTTGGTTCTTTTTGGGTTGGTATTGGTTTGGTTGGTAACGGTCTGTCGCATTCACACAAAAAATTACAAACACAAGTTAAATGGATATTTTCCACTTTTGAGTTGGGTGGTTCTTCTACAGATTCTGGCAACATTTCTAGATACATTTTTTTTAACCCCCTAACGCTAAGGCTGTCCACCACCCCCTTTTTGGGTTCCCATCCCCAAAAACTGGGTTTAAGCAATGCTATTTCTTGAACCATTCCACATTCTGGACAAAGTATACACTGACTGTCTTCTTCCAATGTTTGTTTACAACAACTGCTGGTATTAGGACCATTTCTATGTTTTTCCAAGAAGAGGTTTAAAGTTGGTGAAATTTTAATGTTAATATCTAGCATTTGAGTCATTCCTTTTATTATAGTGATATTAATTTAAAAATTAAAAAAACAATAGTTATGGAAGCTCCAAAAACTTCTGGTAATCTGTTATTATTCCTTGTTATTATTTCAGGTGTAAAATTTCCTTCTTTGTATGTTTTTTTCCAGGATTTTTCCGGTGTTGTTAAAAATTTTTGTAAATTTTTTGTTAAAGGGGTCTTACTTCGTTCGGCTTCTCTTCGCTTTGCTACCAAAGAAGATTTTTCCAAAGAAGGTTTAAAATTTAAATTTAAATTTTGGTTAAATCCAAGCACCATTCTGTTTGTAGCCATGGTAAGAACATTGTTAAATCCAACCACAGGATTAACTAAAATTTTAAGATCGCTAGGAATAAAAATTAAACCAGGAGACACCGCAAAATTTAAAACAACATTGGTAGACTTTATTGCCTGCCTCATATTACTAATGCTTACAGTAATATCATCTTGTGCTATGGTATCTTCCATTAACTTTTTAAACACCTCTTGTGTTTGTAAACTTTTGGCACCTTGTCCAACAATAACCCACCTTGTTTTTGCCTGGGCACCCAAAATACAGTAAACAAAAGATTCTAAGGATTGTTGAAATAGCTTTTGACCCAATGGTGTAAGACCATTGCTACTTTTTGGAACAAAGTGTTTAAAATCATTGGGATGTCTTTGGGATGTGGATACCAACTCCTCGTATGTGTTTACCCTTCCATAACTTTTTTGTTCCAACTTTACATATCTAACTTCGTATCCAAGGTCCTTCATATCTTGTGTAAAATCTTCCGGACTTTGTGTAGAATTACTTATTTTCTGGATCCAAACATCATTAGGGTTATGTTGTAAAATTTTTATAATACCACTTGTAAGATATCTTTTAAGTTTGTTGGGATGCTTTAAAAATCTTCTTACCTGAAAAATGTAATGGTAATGGGCAATACTTGTTAAAAAAGGAGACCTAAACCTTTCAAAACCATTTTTAAAATGTTTGTTAGACACCCCACACAAATAACTCGCAACATAAGAAGCTGCAATGGCTGTAAAATATGGAATTGTAAGAAAGTCATTTAGGTCGGGATTTCTTACCTTTGTGGGTTTCTGGAATGACAAATCCACAGGATCCAAGTCCAAAACAAAATTTTCCTCTTTGTTAACAAATAGTATAACTTTGTTAAAATTTACTGAACACTTTGGTTGTTTTGAAAAACTTTGGACAGTTCCATTAGTACTCCAACCTTTTGGCCAATATAAATATTGTGTGTAATTTTTGTTCCTTTTAAACTCATCACTTTTAATATCCAATAAAAATTCATTCCTTAAAAAAAATATCTTCTTTCCAAATTTAAATTTTGTTAGATCAGCATTTGGGTATTCATTTAAAAACTCTGTCTTAAGGTCCATTTTTTATTTAAATAAAAAAAATGAATGATAAACTTTTACTTATTGACCTTGAACTTCGAGACATTTATTACAATCCTGTAACAGGTTACCAATCCATGGAAAAACTTTACCAAACAGCATTAGACCAAAATGTTGAAGGTGTTTCAAGAAAGTTAGTCCGGGAGTGGTTACATAACCAAAGGGTATTTACATTGCACAAACCTATTAGAAAACCAAGAAGATATCAAAAAACATTTGTTAAAAATCTTGCTGACCAACTCCAAATGGATCTTGTTGATATGGCTAAATTTGGTTCTGAAAATAATGACCAAAAGTGGATATTAACAGGAATAGAAATTTTAAGCAGATTTGGATTCTCAGTTCCTGTTCATAGAAAAAACACAGTAAGTATGGTTGCCGGTGTTTCCAAAATGTTGTCAGAATTTAAGGAAAGATTTGGTAAATATCCAGAAATAGTCCAATTTGATAACGGAAAAGAATTTTACAATGTTGGGGTAAAAACCCTTTTAAAATCTTTTGACATCCACTATTTTTCCACAAGATCAGAACGTAAGGCAGCTGTTGTAGAAAGATTTAACCGGACATTAAAAACCAGGATGTGGAAATATTTTACATTTTTATATTTACATTGCAAGCGAAACCTTAATTAGAAAAAGCAAAATATTTGTTGACCCAAACACAAGAAAAGCAGATGGAGTCCTTTTTGATGGTGTAAAGGTTATTGTTAGAGAAGGAGACAAATTTGTATTAAACCAAGATAAAAAATTTAAGGAAAAAGTTAATGAATTTGATGACTTGTTGAAAGCATCAGCAATTGAGCATGGAACGACAGCAACTGGGTCCATTGAAAAAAATCTAAACCTTAATCCAGAAGCTGCCGAATTACTTCGCAAGGCTGTTGCCAACGATATGCAGAATGAAGTAATAATAATGGGGGATGCCATTTTCTCTATGGCTGTTGACAAAGAAGGGTCAGGTGATACCAATCTTGGTAACCTTAGTGGAATTCTAAAAGATATTACCCCTATCATTAAGGACCCTACCATAAGTAACGAAAACAAAAGGGACCTGCTTGCCGCTAACCTAGAAACCGCAAAAATAAACAAAGACCTTTATAGCGACAAATACGAGGCTGAAAAGAACCCCGCAAAAAAAACATTCTTCAGAAGTCTTAGAGATGTGTGCTCTTTAAAAGCCGAACAACTTAGGATGTTGGCAAACAAAGAACCACAAGAGGCAGAAACACAAGAAATACTTGAAGAACACATAATAACCAGATTTGAAAGATTTAAAGAATGGGCAAAAGAAAACATGGGTGTTTTGACTGCAATATCTATTAGTATTGCTGGAATTATAACAACAGTGGCACTAGCTGGAAAAGCTGGGGTTGTAACAGCTGCAAAGGCAACAGGAGCATTAGGAAAGGCTTTAGCAAAGTTAGGAAAAACTGCTTTGCCTATACTGGTTCCAATTTTAAATATACTTGCAACTGCACTATCTTGGGGGGCGAAAGGATTAGCATGGTTGGCAAAAAATTTGTGGGTCCTCGCAATAGGACTTTCCTATATTGTTTACAAAGAATATAAAGAAAGATACAAATAAATATGGAACCAAAACAAAGTAATAATTTTGTAAATGTACTTAAAAACACAGTTTTTATAACAACTTTTTGTACAGCTTCTTTCTATTGCATAAAACTAATTGGTACTGTTTTTGATAAAGTGTTGAAAACAGTAGAATGCGAAGAAGAATGCGAAGAATTTGAAGAAGAATGTGAAGAAGAATGCGAAGAAGAAAGAAATTCAGTTAACATTACATTCTATATTAATAAATGAACACAGAAGAAATTAACTTTGAAGAAGAATTACCTCAAACGCAAAACCTAAACCTTAGGGAAGAGCTTATCCGGCTTTCTTCCGAAAACAAAATTAAACATTCGGAACTATACCTTAAAAAAGCCTCACTGGCGGCACTTGTAAAAATTAAGCTAAATTATGATCGAATACAACAGGACCGTGTTAACACACTGCTAACAGAAACTCTTATAAACAAATTTTCAGTGTTAATGGAACAGTTAGATCTGATAAAAGATGATGAAAAACTGGATAAAGAATTATCAACAAACAAACTATTTTGCGATGATGTTAAATCCCTTGTAACAAAAATATCGCCCTATATTCCAATGATTGGATTGCTATGTGGTGGGATAATAGTAATTAAACATGTTTGGGAAAAACCATTAAATAAAAATGGGGTACAAAATGATCAGGATCCTAGCACAAGCAACAATAGTAGCAATTCTTCTGATTCCAATAACAGTTGAGTTGTTATTGCTTAAATTTTTGGTTTCCTAATTTTTAAATTAGGAAAATAAAATGGGAAACTCTAAAAGCAAACCAAAAGAAAAATTTAATAAAAACCATATTACAAGAAAGGGGTTCCAATTTGGGATAAGTTTTGGGAAGGAAGACCTAACAATGGAGGGGAATATTCAAATAGGGTGGACAAACAAAATAGTAAAAAACTATTCTTGTGTTTTGAAAAGCGAATGCAAAGCGGAGACTGATAATTCTTTGTCAAAATCGTTTGAAAATTCTTCGCCAAAACCTTTTGAAAATTCTTTGCCAACCCCTGAAAATTCTTCGGAAACCCCTTTGGAACAACCTTTAAACCTTAAACCAATATAATAAAACAATGGAACTGTTTAAAGAAAGAATGAAGGAAAGAAGAAAATTTGGTGAAAACATAAAAAAAATCCGTGAGGAAGACCCTGTTTGCAACCATCCCAGATCAGAATTAAGAACCCTGGCTAAAAAAATTGGGGTGAAGGGGGCTGGTAAAATGAACATAAAAACACTCTGTGAAAGTCTTAATATTCCGTTGGTTAGGAATGAAACTTTTGACAGATGTAACAGAGAGCAAATAAAAAAACCTGTTGAAATAACATTTACAGATTCGGATGGAAACAAAACAAAATTTCGTAGTATTTACAAAGCAGCATCCTGCCTGAATAAAAATCCTAGTTGTATCCCATATTACATAAGGAAAGGAACATCCGTTCTTTACAGTGGAAAAGTACAAACTGTTAGCCGGAGTGTATAATAAAGGGAAAAAAACAAAAAAATTATTTTTTGTAAAAATCTTCTAAAATTTGTTGCCGACTGTTCCTAAACCTGTGTTTTCAGAACCTGTGTTTCCAATTTCCTATAAAATTCTATAGGAAATTTTAAAAGACTCAAACTTCAGCAGGATATTTCAAAAAAGAGGCGAAAAACAGTGGAAAAACAAACAATGAGTTATTTTTAAAAAAGGAAGTATAATAGTTATTTGGATCCTTTATTAATAAACTTTTTTAATAATTTTTTTAAACCGATTTTTTTAGTATTTTAATATTTTTTTTTTTTAACACTATAATAAATGGAACAAGACACTAAACTTTTAAAAAAACGGGAAAATGCTCGTCTCAGAAAACAACGGCAGCGAGAGAGAGACCGGAAAATGGAGCCGTTCAAACCTGAAAGGCTTGCTAAACTTCAACAGGAAAAGGAGTTTAGAGAAGCTAAAAAACAGGAACAGATTACCAGGAAAGAAGCAAGGAAACAGGAACAGATTGCCAGGAAAGAGGTAAGAAAGCAGGAACAGATTGCTAGGAAAAAAACAAGAAAAGAAGAGAAAAGACAAGAAATATTAAAGTGGAATAAAAAATGGAAAGGATCTGCTAAAACCGCCAAAACTAGGCAGGTTCTTGGGAACAAACTAACAAAAATTTTTAACAGAAAAACAAGGGCTAACAAAAAACTTAGGGAAACAGAGCCAAAACTCATTAAAGATTTCGCTAATGGGAAAGCAGCTTTGTATGAAATTTCAGGACAGGGATTTAAAGACCCTACTTTATTCTTAGAGAGAACAACACCAACTGTTGAAAACTTAATTAACAGTGTTAAAAACTCAAAGAAAGTAAAAACAACACTGATATGTAATCTTGTCCACTATGATTACGAAGCTGGATGGGAAGATGTTGAAGAGTTCTATTTCACCTCCCATATGAAAACAATGACAACAGAGGAAGATGTCAAAGAACTTTACAATGATTCAAAAAAAGAGATGCTTGAAAATTTGGCATCCCATCAAAAAAAGGGATCCGGATGGGCAATAAGATCTGTGGAAAGCCTACATATTTCAATAACGAAATATAGACCTTTAAATGGAAAGGGTTACAGAGCTCTTCCAGAAGCCATTCAAAACAAAAAGGCTATCATAAATCCTAAAAACAAGGATAACAAGTGTTTTATCTATGCTGTTGCAATAGCAGAAATGGTAAAAGAAAATCCAGGTATGTCTAACTTAGAAAGAGCCGGTGAAGATGTTAAAACACAGGCAAAAAAGTATAACACCAAAGGACTGGAATTTCCTCTTAAAATTAAGGATATTTTCAAATTTGAAAAGATGAACGAGATGAATGTTAATGTCTTTAGTTTTGATTATGAAATTCAAAAGGTTTTTCAAATGCAAATAAGTAGGGCTAACCATCCAAATGTTGTAAACCTGTTCTGGCATAACAACCATTACAGCACCATTAAAAACAAAAGTAGGTTGTTTTCAGACCAAGTTAACAACCACAACGGTAAAAAGTTTTTTTGCGACTTTTGTTTAAACCCATTTACCACAGAAGCCAAAATGCTACAACACATGGAAATTTGCAAAACACATGATGCCCAGGTCCAAATATTTCCCACAAAAGGAAAAAATGACATCATGGGGTGGAACGAGAAGGACTATAAGAAAATGCAAGATGTTCCCTTCATCATTGTATTTGATTTTGAGTGTATGCTGAAACCATTGGACATGAAAAAGGAACAAAGTGAAGACAAAAGTTTTACCAAAAAATATCAAAAACATGTTCCAAGTGGCTATTGTTTCCAAATTATATGCTCGGATCCAACTATCTTTCCAGGAAAAGTTGTAAGATATACAAAAAAATATGAACATGAGGATATCGGTAAAATGTTCGTTGAAGCTTTGGAATACGAGGCAAAGGAAATTTGGGAAACCTACATGAAAACCCCAAAGCCAATTATTATGAGTGAGGTCCAAGAAAGAGATTTCCAGTCAGCTTACAGCTGCTATGCCTGTGGGGAAGTTTTAGGAAAAGATAGGGTAAGAGACCATAACCATCTTAATGGAGAATATAGGGGAGCTGCCCATAACAGTTGTAATTATTCAATGGGTAGTGCCAAACATATTGCAGTGCTGGCCCATAATAATATGAATTATGATGCCCACCTTCTTATCAAAAGTTTGGGGTTAACAGATGGTACAATTACCTGTATACCAAAGACAGACGAAGAATACATAAGCTTCAGCAAAAAAATATGGATGAATGGTGGTTATCATAAAAAGAGATTACCTAATGGAAATTTAAAAATCAAGTGGGTTCCTCTTGAACTAAGATTCCTGGATTCCATGAAATTCATGGCAGGATCATTGGATTCACTTGTTAAGAACCTGGATTCATCAGCTTTTGTGTACACAGAAAAATTCTTTGCTAACCATCCAAAAGAGCATGTAAAACTGCTAAAGAAGAAGGGAGTATTTCCCTATGAATTCATGACAGATCTGAAAAAGTTGGATCATTCAAAGCTTCCTGCCAAAAAGGAGTTTTACTCAAAACTGAATGGAACCCACATTCCAGATGAGGATTATAGCCATGCTAAAAATGTATGGGAAGCCTTTGGTTGCAAGACAATGAAAGACTACCATGATTTGTATTTAAAACTTGATGTTGTTCTTCTGGCAGATGTTATCCAAAATTTCAGGAAGACATGTAAAAAGACCTATGGACTTGACCCAATGTGGTTCTATACAAGTCCTGGTCTGGCTTGGAGCTCCATACAAAAGATGACGGACCAAAAGTTGGAGCTAATAACAGAACCTGACATGTACCTATTCTTCGAAAGAGCTATTCGTGGTGGGATGTCATTAATTACCCACCGGTATGGTAAGGCTAACAACAAGTATATGGAGGATTACAACCCAGAGCAGGAAAGTTCTTTCATACCATATTTAGACAAAAACAACCTGTATGGGGTACCAATGTCAGGACCCCTTCCAATAGGAAAATTTGAGTGGATTCCAGAAAATGAGCTAATGGATTGGGATAAGTACCTTGCCGAAACCAAAGATGGGGAAGAGGGTGCGGGATGTACCCTGGAAGTAGACCTGGAGTATCCCAAAGAATTACACAATCTCCACAACGATCTCCCATTTGCAGCTGAGAGAGTTGAAATAGATGGTGTTGAAAAACTGTTGCCAAACCTCAACGACAAGAAAAATTATGTTCTTCACTACCGAGCATTAAACCAATGTTTGGAACATGGGCTAAAACTTAAGAAAATCCATAAAGGAATTTCATTTGTGGAAAAAGCTTGGATGAAACCCTATATTGACCTTAACACAAGGTTAAGAACAGAAGCCACCAATGAATTTGACAAGCAGTTTTTCAAGTTAATGAATAACTCCGTCTTTGGTAAGACGATGGAGAATGTTCGCAATAGGGTTGACATTCGACTCGTCTCCTGGGAAGACCAGCTTGAAAAACTTGCAAAAAAGCCAAATTACAAGTCTATCAATATATTTAATGAAAATTTGGGTGCTGTTCACATGAAAAAACCATATGTTAATCTAAACAAGCCAATCTTTACAGGGGCTACCATCTTAGATGTAAGCAAGATCTCCATGTATGATTTTCACTATGGTTATATAAAACCAAAGTATGGTAAGAAGGCTCAACTGTTGTTTACGGATACGGATTCCCTCTGTTACAAGATCATAACAGATGATATTTTCAATGACATTTCTGGGGATGTTTATACCCACTTTGACACCAGTAATTTTCCTAAAAACCACCCAAGTGGAATCCCAACTAATGTAAACAAAAATGTTCTCGTAATGATGAAGTTTGAGACTGGATCAGATCAGATTAATGAGTTTGTTGGGTTAAGACCCAAGGCATATGCTATTAAAATGGCAGAGAAGTTAAACCCCGAAACTGGGTTGATGGAAAGCATAGAGGAGAAGAAATGCAAGGGGATCAAGAAAAGTGTTATCAATAAGGATATTAGGTTCGAGGATTACAAGGAATGCCTGTTTTCAGGAAAGAACCTTATGAGAGGGATGAATACCTTTAAAAGCTATAAGCACAAAATCCATACCATCCATATGAACAAGATTGCACTCAATGCAGCTGACGATAAGAGAGTTATCGGAAAGGATGGAATCTCAACCCTGGCAATTGGACATTTTAAAACTAAGGAAAATTAAGTTTAAGATTTGTATTCAAAAAGAATACAAATTTTTTTGGGTTTAAAATTACCGGGCTTTTACTCTTTTTACATGAAGAACACGGTGGGTTTTTTAGCTCCCTTTCTGTATTAAAGGTTTTTTGGCATTCAGAACACTCTAATATATATACTTTTTGTAAAGTTTTTCCATGGGCAACTTTTTTATGTAGTTTTAATGCTATTTCTGAATTTGTTTCAAATTTACATTCTCCACAAACATATTTGTAAGTTGCTGGTGTTCTGAAAATGTATCCATCTCTCTTCATTGCTTTTGACATCCTCTTTTATTTTTATTTTATTTTCTTTGGTCTTTAAAACAAAAATTACGATTTTAATAAATGGTATATCTAATGGAACAGATAAGAAAAACTGTATTTGCTATTAAAAAACTTATAACATACAAAGGAACAGAAAAATATGGAACTGAAGAGAACAAACCAATGTATGAGCCCCTTCTTAAGTCTTCTGGAAACCCTTCGGAAAACCCTTAGGAAAAACCCCTCCCAAAAAAACCTCCAAAAACCCAAATCTTAAAAAAACATTTTTTCAAAATTTTTTTAAAAATCCAGGAGGGAAAATCCTTGGCAAAACAGGAGGGGAATCCAAGGCAAAACAGGAGGGGAATCCAAGGCAAAACAGGAGGGGAATCCAAGGGAAAATCCTTGGCAAAACAGGAGGGGAATCCAAGGCAAAATCTCCGGCAAAACCCTCGGAAACTCTTCGGGTCGGAAACTCTTCGGAAAAATGTTCGGAAACTCTTCGGAAAATTCTTCGGCAAATCCAAAGCCGAACAAGCAAAGCCAAGCGAGGCGAAGCCTCGCTTACCCCCACCCCCCCTTTTATTACTGGCGCCACCAAGTCTAGCCCAGCTGAGCCAGAACTCTCCTTTTTACCCTACTAACGAGCATTAACAAGGGCAAATTGCAAACATTGTGTGAACTATTATGTGATGTTTGAGCAGATGCAACAGACGAGTCTTCAGCCAAATCTCTTGAGATAGACGTTCTTTCGACTTGCAATAAACAACTAGTAACACCGCACTGAATTTGAACAAGGTTAGTTTGCCCAACAGAGCGTTCAATATAATAAGGATTTCTAAAGGTTCTTTGAGTGGAAACGATGACAGGTATTAAACTAGCACTAGATATACAAGCCTTGGTTTTCCTCCCAGCTCTCACTCCCCTTCTGCGCCGATTAATTCCAAGATTGCTTATACGGTGTTTAACATCTAAGGTGACGACGGATGCATAGGGTTTAAGTAAATAGAGTTGCTTAGCTGAATAAATAATCGACAGCTCGCCTCTTGAATAATTAGATCTCATAAAATTATTATTATCTTCGGTTGTTATACTAGAACATAAAGTTCTCATTCCAGTTAAATGAGCACCAATTAATGTTGCTCCAGGGTTTCTTGAGATGTCCATATGTATGGTAAGATCTAATGAAAATAATCTTGAGGGTAAGGCCAAACAAACCAAACCATGTTTTGTCGATTTAGCCAAAGGACGCCGAGCCATGAAATGAGATGCATAGTTAATATATTTCAAGCGTATTCGGAAGCCAACAGCAAAAGGCAAATAACAACTAAGATACTTGCCATCCGTAGTTAATCCAGTAATATAAGAATAACCAGAACCAAAGGAAGCAGTATCATTAATCCTGAGTACAATATTATAACCAATAAGAGGAAATATCAGTAAAAATATACAGAGACAAATTCTGGCAGCCATCTTGGCGCTCATTATACATTCTTTCCAGCCAAAGAGTTGTTGGGGCTAGCGTGTTTTAATATTATTAAATAAAGTATTACTAACTAACTAACTAACTACTAACTAAGAACGTAACGCAAGGTCTCCCAGCGTAACGGAAGGTCTCACAACGTAATGCAAGGTCTCCCAACGTAACGGAAGGTGTCACAACGTAACGGAAGGTCTCACAACGTAACCGAAGGTCTCACAACGTAACGGAAGGTCTCACAACGTAACGCAAGGTCTCACAACGTAACGTCACGTGTCACAACGTAACGCAAGGTCTCACAACGTAACGGAAGGTGTCACAACGTAACGTCAGGTCTCACAACGTAACGTAATGTCTCAAAGGTCTCACAACGTAACGGAAGGTCTCACAATCTAACGGAAGGTCTCACAACGTAACGTCAGGTCTCACAACGTAACGTCGGGTCTCACAACGTAACGTAAGATCTCACAACGTAACGCAAGGTCTCACAACGTAACGGAAGGTCTCACAACGTAACGGAAGGTGTCACAACGAAACGTCAAGTCTCACAACGTAACGCAAGGTCTCACAACGTAACGGAAGGCCTCACAATGTAACGGAAGGTCTCACAACGTAACGCAAGGTCTCACAACGTAACGGAAGGCCTCACAATGTAACGGAAGGTCTCACAACGTAATGCAAGGTCTCCCAACGTAACGCAAGGTCTCCCAGCGTAACGGAAGGTGTCACAACGTAACGGAAGGTGTCACAACGTAACGGAAGGTCTCATAACGTAACGCAAGGTCTCACAACGTAACGGAAGGTCTCACAACGTAACGGAAGGTCTCACAACGTAACGCAAGGTCTCACAACGTAATGCAAGGTCTCCCAACGTAACGGAAGGTGTCACAACGTAACGGAAGGTGTCACAACGTAACGGAAGGTGTCACAACGTAACGGAAGGTGTCACAACGTAACGGAAGGTGTCATAACGTAACGGAAGGTCCCACAATATAACGGAAGGTCTAACAACGTTACGCTAGGTCTCACAACGTAATGCAAGGTCTCACAACGTAATGCAAGGTCTCCCAACGTAACGGAAGGTCTCACAGCGTAACGCAAGATCTCACAGCGTAAGGTAAGGTCTTACAACGTAACGTCAGGTCTCACAACGTAACGGAAGGTGTCACAACGTAACGCAATGTCTCACAACGTAACGTCAGGTCTCACAACGTAACGTCGGGTCTCACAACGTAACGTAAGATCTCACAACGTAACGGAAGGTCTCACAACGTAACGGAAGGTGTCACAACGAAACGTCAGGTCTCACAACGTAACGCAAGGTCTCACAACGTAACGGAAGGCCTCACAATGTAACGGAAGGTCTCACAACGTAACGCAAGGTCTCACAACGTAACGGAAGGCCTCACAATGTAACGGAAGGTCTCACAACGTAATGCAAGGTCTCCCAACGTAACGCAAGGTCTCCCAGCGTAACGGAAGGTGTCACAACGTAACGGAAGGTGTCACAACGTAACGGAAGGCCTCACAACGTAACGGAAGGTCTCACAACGTAACGGAAGGTCTCACAACGTAACGCAAGGTTTCACAACGTAATGCAAGGTCTCCCAACGTAACGGAAGGTGTCACAACGTAACGGAAAGTCTCAAAGGTCTCACAGTGTAACGCAAGGTCTCACAACGTAACGTCACGTGTCACAACGTAACGCAAGGTCTCACAACGTAATGGAAGGTCTCACAATCTAACGGAAGGTCTCACAACGTAACGCAATGTCTCAAAGGTCTCACAGTGTAACGCAAGGTCTCACAACGTAACGTCACGTGTCACAACGTAACGCAAGGTCTCACAACGTAACGGAAGGTCTCACAATCTAACGGAAGGTCTCACAACGTAACGGAAGGTGTCACAACGTAACGGAAGTTCTCCCAACGTAACGGAAGGTGTCACAACGTAACGGAAGGTGTCATAACCTAACGGCAGGTCTGAAAAAGGACTGAAATACAGTCTGAAGTTGTCAACTGCACACTTCAAGGCTTTGTAAAGACTCCTGTTTTAATACCAAAGGTATATTATAATATATTTATTGCCTGTTTTTCTTGGGGTTTTTACGAGTTTTGTGATATTGGCAAGTTTATCGATTACCGGGCAGAGTAAAAAACTACAAAATAACACGTTTTACTGCCAAACAAACGCAATAACTAAGCTTCTAAATCTTTGCACTGTTCCTTGTTTGATATACCCATAGCAGAAATCTTCTTAATGTGGTTCTCCTGCTATGAAAACATATGTACAAAGTTTCCGTGGCGGCCGTCTTGGTACACCAAATTCGTCATCTCCAGTGGCTTCATTTTTGGAGCCGGATGAGCAATCCAGTTATATCAGCCAATAAAAAGTTGAACAGCTTTGCCTTTTGATCAAGGTGTTCTTGCACATTGTTGGTAGATTTCGAAATAGACTGACTGACTTTGTAGTTTAACAGTGATCAGATGTGGCTGACAACTGTCTTGATCGTAAATATGTTCACCAATGTGAAGTATGCACCACATTCAGCCTTCGATCTGATCTTCCTCGGCCCACTCCCACCTTTGCTCGCGCGATATAGAGCCTCTCTGCACTTTTGCCAATCTCGTACCCAGAACCTGCGATCCTTTTGGTCAGTACCAAGGAACGGAGGCTTTGGGAAACTCCGTTGAAAAAAAACCGAAAATTGGGTTTTTGTTCCCAGTCCTCTGGTTCCCAGTTCCCTATAATTTGTTACTGTCATGGACGATCTTTAACTTGTTCAAAAACCAGAGGAAATATTTCTTTACCGATAAAGAATCGTCCAGTATGTTTTACAAAGTTCTTGACAAAGCGTTGCGATACAAATGGTCTTTCTTAGCTTTTCTCTAAATGTAGTTTCTACGTCTACATTATGTAATTCCTGTCAGGAATTTCGGCTAAACTACATCGACCTTGTATTCTCTAATACAATTTTAAAGTTCTGAGACGAAACTGCAAATAATTACGAGACGAGCCCGACGATGGCTGTTTGTTTGTCGACGTAGCGAGAATAATAATAGTTTTAACTTGTAAATTGTCGGGATTTTTGCTGTTTTGAATTATTTCATGTGTTCAATTGTATTTTGGGTCTCGCGTTTGTCATTTGGTCATGTGTTACAGAACGTCGAGAAATCGATTAAACAAGTTAGCAACGTGCACATTATTTGAAATTTTACTGTTTTTAAACTAACCAATCAGATGACAAGAGTTTCATCGGAGTTTCCCAGAGCCTCCGTTCCTTGGTACTGACCAAAAGGATCGCAGGCTCTGGGTACGAGACTGTACTTTTGCCAGTAGCGCGAGTGAATGCGTGAGCCAGGCATCTCATTATTATTCTTATTGTCGTTGTTGGAGACTAGTCTCTGTGGTCAGTTCCTGCCTTTGTCTTTGTAATTAATAACAATAAATAAGAATAATAAAAGCATTTATTTAAACACAATTAAGTTACAGTTGTAAACTGATGTGGTATCTAATTACTATAATCGCTCCCTTATTTTTAAAAGCGCATTTTCAAAATTAAGATTCAGTAATTATATATAAATATATATATTAAATTTATCTGAAGCGGAGGCACCGAGGGGAAGGGCTCAAGCTTATGACATGAAGAGAGAATTTTACAATAAGTAACAAATAAAATTCAATTTAAACAGTATGCCTTCAGGGCTCTCTTAAAACTGAGGCTATTCTTCAGTGCTCTTGTGTCATTGTCAAGAGAATTCCACAAGGCTGCTCTCAATAGTGACAACAATTAGTCATTATATCCATAAATTATTTGTTGTTTTAATTTGCATTTAAAAGATAAGGCTTTGTTTATATGGAGGGGAGTTACCCCATCAGCCTAGCCGAGTTACTCGGCAAACCGACTTACCCGCCATGTATAGAAATTCAATGCTATCCCGGCAGAGTGTTTACATGAGACAGGTATGTAACTCAGCTAGCCGAGATCCCAGGAAAACAGCCGAGATCTTGGCATGCTGAGATGAAAATATTCCCATACAAACACTCTCTTGCCGGGTAACTCGGCTACCTGAGTTGAATTCATCACAACAGCGCACACACCACTTATCAAGACAATAGGAAACTGGGCAGCTTTGCCGAGTAACTCGTCTCATATAAACACTTGCTAGAGTAACATCTTTTCCAGTTTTTCATTTCCTTGCTTCGTTGTTGAGATATTTCAGTTTGTTTGATATACAAATTAAACATCTTGATATTACGCATGCATAATGACTTATCTCACTTATCGGAGGTTATATATCTTTGCTATAATCAAATATTATCACTTAAAAATCTATATGTTTGGTTTCGTGGAAGAAACATATCCAAATGCTTCCTTTGAATTAATTTGGTTTAATAACTCATTATGCGCATGTGACGTCAAGTTGTTTATTTTGCATATTAACCAAACTGAAATATCTCAACAACAAAGCAAAGAAATGAAAAACTGCAAAAAAATGTTACCCTGTCATTTTAAGTGTTTCCTTAAATATTAAAGACAAACTTAATTTTCGTTTCATAGGAACATTAAACCAAATTACCATTGTCAGCCATTTAAAGTCACTGTAAAACAGATTGTTGGTAAACATCATGTACTAAAGTCAAAGTTTCAAACCATATCTACATCGAGACTGAAGACTGAAAAAGAAGAGGAAAAACAAAATTGATACAAAGCCTTTCACAATCTATTAATGTTTCGATCCATCATTGACACAGCTGTATACAGTCTGCATACCAACCAGTTGCCCAATTATGCATGTCCCAGAGTTTAAATAAAGAAAGACAGTATTTGCGACGGGAAAAACATCGTTTCTTTCTAGTTTATAAATTTGAAGTAAATAAAACTTACCTTATTCATCGCCGTGGCCCATTCGAGCCATTGTGAAGATAAGTCGAAGGATCCTTTTAAAACCACCATCTTGGATTTGACTTTCATAACCTCCACCCCCGGAATACTTTTAAAGAATATAGTATTAACGGGGATGTCTTTCCGAGTATGGTACTTTACGTAAGAGCTATCATATAAAACTTAATTTGCATGGAACCAGACCCAGTCCTAAACGACGTCAGCACGACCAAAGCAGATAGTGACGATGTTGATGATGATAATGACGATGATGATGATGATGATGATAATGATAACGATGATGATAATGATAATGATGGTGATGATGATAATGATGATAATTATGATGATGATAATGATGGTGGTGATGATGATATATCGATGATGATGTTGATGATGATAATAACGATGATAGCATTGATAAGGATGATAATGATGGTAATGAAGAAAATCATAGTCTCTTCCCAAACACTTATGATTGCAGTAACGCCGGGGGAAGGGCACTAGACAGACGGACAAACAAACAGACAGACAGACAGGCAGGCAGACAGACAGACAGGCAGGCAGGCAGACAGACAGGCAGGCAGGCAGACAGACAGACAGACAGACAGACAGACAGACAGACAGACAGACAGACAGACAGACAGACAGACAGACAGACAGACAGACAGACAGACAGACAGACAGACAGACAGACAGACAGACAGACAGACAGACAGACAGACAGACAGACAGACAGACAGACAGACAGACAGACAGACAGACAGACAGACAGACAGACAGACAGACAGACAGACAGACAGACAGACAGACAGACAGACAGACAGACGTAAAAACGTAATCTCACTGGCGGAGATAACAAACCGGAATAAATTTTAAACGAAAAAAGGAAATTACAAAATTTAAATGCCTCTCCTTTACCATTTTACGAGTTTTTCCAAATTACATAAATTTAATTTATATTAGAAAATTTTTCATTTTTTCCCCCAAAACTCATGAAAAATATGCTCATGTTTCTCTGAGGATGGTTCTGTAATTAATTTATATTGCCAATTCCCTTTAAAAAATAATCTCTCTGTTGATAAAAAATAATTTAAGAATCTTACGGCTTGTCAAAAACATTTGCACCACTAGTGGCTAGCTTAAATATCAAATTGAAAAACTCAAATGCAATTGAACATTATTCAATGCTTCTTTAATATAAATCTTATAAAAAAGTTAATGTTCGTTTCTAAACTAATCTATTTCTCAAATTCATTGTCAAAATATTACTTCTGTTATAAGAAGCGACAATTTATGTGTCTCGATTATTTACATGTCTTTGGTTTCCGTAGACTTCAACGATACTTTGTGAAGTCTTAGGTTGCCAATTTTCAGCGGTCTGGACGTACTGTGGCCGAACTCTTTCTTGAATGATAAGGAACTGTGGTTACTGTTGGTCGATATTCTGCTGGAACGATCTGCCTTGTTGCTTCTCTTGGGTTCTTCTAGACTTCAACGCTTCTTTGTGAAGTCTTGTGCTTTCAATATTCAGTGGTCTGAACGTGATGTGGAGGAACATTTTCCTGAATGCCATGATAAGGAACTGTGGTTATATTCTGCTGAAAAGATCTGTCTTGTTGCTTCTCCTTTCTTTTCTATTTTAAGAGCAGTATTAGAATCTATAGTCATTCCTAAACTTGCTTTCTCCTCATTTTCCTTTCTTTTTGTTTTCCTACTTTTCCTCTCTACTTCTACCTGATTTGTCTAGCTCCTCGTTCTCCTTTTCATCTTTGTTCTTCCTCTCATCTTCCTTTTCGTTTCCCTCTTTTCTTTCCTGTTTTTCCCTACTTCTCCACCTTTTTGTCCTCCTGTTCCTCCTTTTCTTTCTTCCTTTTCTTACGCCCCTTGACTTTCGTCTGCTTCGCCTCTTTCGTGCTCTCCATTTTTCTTCTCCTCATCCTTCTCCTTCTTCTCCTCTTCTTTCCCATCATCTTTCCCTTCCTTCTCCTCCTCCTTTTCCTTTCCCCCTTCCGCCTCTTCCTTCCCCTCCTCCTTCTCTTCCTCACTCCTCCTCTCCATCCTCCTTCTTCTCTTCCTTCTCCTCTTCCTTCTCCCCCTCCTTTTTTCTGTCCTCCTCCTTCTCTTTCCTTTTGTCTTCATCCTTGACTTTCTCCTCCTGATCCTCTTGTTTAACGGATGAAACACCAAAAGTTCAACGTGGAATGTGTTCCGCAAGTAGCCAGGACATCTCGTATCGTCGGGAGCCACCGTTAAAATACTGAAACCGACTGAAACTCAGAGTCAGATGAATGTGCAATAAATCAATAATCCTGAGACTTCCCGCTTTATCCGAAAAGCTTATCGTAGGATTTCGTAGCTATCCGAAGTGTCAACGATGATATAGTGTCCTAGCTACTTGCGGAACACATCTCCCGAAGATACGATATGTAATTTAGCTGCAAAATCACGGCTAAAAGTTGAGCTTTTGCATCATTTTGATTTATATTTTGATAAATGAATCATTATCACAACTACTTCGCTCAATTGTCTTACAATTTTAATACCTATAGGCGCTTAAAACGATGTTCAAAACAAGGAAGAATTCGTGTTTCATCCCTTTATTATTTTCCTAAACACACCACGATCGAGTGTGCCACAGTCCCCCGCGCGTCTTTCGAGTCCGCCACAGGGTGCCCACGCGCTGCCAAGATGGGCTCCCTGTGATATTACTTACTCTAATCTTGGAATGCATAATCCTCCAGGCCATATAACCAAAATAAACTGCTGATCTTTTAGTTCCCACATGACTAGACTAAATCTAAGAAGAATATAGATTGTATTTAATGTATAATTTGCATGAAATAATTTTTAAGTATCATGCAACGTTGTTCAACAAATACTCACTTATTTCTCTTCTTCCTTTACCGTTCCTCATTTCTTTCAGTATATCCTGAACTCCGTTAAGTGGGCTGGAGGCGGGAGGGCGGTCTAGACGGGAAACCGTCTGCCGGGTTTCTATATGTTTTTGATTGCCAGTTCACTGGTGGACTGGAAATACGTGATTGGTTAATAAGTTACTAAGCTGTCATCGCTTTATATTAATCTCATTATTCACAATTTTTATAAACTTGGGCTACGTTTACACTGTATCACCAGTATAGGATATATTGCTTTTAATATGCTCCGTTTCAAAATGCTTTTGATGCAGATGTAAACCAATTGATTCTGTCTGCACATTGCAGTAGCATTGGAGCAAAGCTAGGTTTAACCACGCATGTACTTCATTCAAATATAAACGCCTGGAGAAAGTACGGGCCACTGAAGCTGAGCATTTATTGTCGATTTCAAGTTGCTGTTCAACGCGCGGTTCGGAAGTTCGTTGCCAAGTTTCAAATTACGTTTCTAAATTCAGAAGTTGATTAATTACGAACTTCGATTTGATGTAAGTTCACCTTTACAGAAAATTATTTCGGTCAACCAGACTTACTTTTGATACGATTTCTTTCGGAAAATATGTTAATCATTCTGCAATTCCAAATTAACAACTGTGTAGCCAAAAAATGGCGCAAAGCTGAACTTCGAAATCGAATCGAACATTCGAACCTCAAATCGAACTTCGTAATGAACTTCTAAATTTAGAAATTTAATTTGAAACTTGGCAACGAACGCGTTGAAAAGCGAGTTGAAATCGACAATAAATGCTCTGCTCCAGTGGTTAGTAGTTTTCCCAGGCGTCCATATTTGAATGAAGATCATGTCTGGTTAAACCTAGATTTGCTGCAATGTGCAAACGGAATCAATCGGTTTACATTTGCGCTGAAAGCATTTTGTAACGGAGCATATTAAAAGAAATATATCTTATACTGGCGATACAGTGTAAACGCAGCCCAGTCTTATAAAAATTGTGAATAATGACCTTAATAACCGATGAGAGCTTAATTCCTAACAACGTATTTCCAGTCCGCCAGTGGACTGGCAAATGGCTACAGAAAACATATAGAAACCGGGCAGACGGTTTTTCGTCTAGTCAGCCCGCTCACCCACCCGCCCGCCTCCTTCCTCCCCTAAAAAACCCGGCTGCTACGCAGGCTAAACCACCGTTTTCATCCCATCTTATTTATTCATTGTTCTCGCTCTTTTTGATTTGTTAGATTCATCTGATCCTTTGCTTCCATGTCGTCGTTTTACTCCGTGTCGTCTCTTCTTCTCTTTGACTCGCCAGATGTATTAGAATGACTACATTCCCCTTCATCTTGTGCTCGTTTTACCCCTTTCTGATCTGAAAATTTAAGAACATCTAATGTTTTAATCTTATTCAATTTATAAATTTTACAATCATCTTTTACCATCAGCAAGTTCTTTGTTCCTTTTGCTTTTGGAGTTGGACAAAAAGTTGAACAGCTTTGCCTTTTGATCAAGGTATTCTTGCACATTGTTGGTAAATTTTGAAAGTGACTGACTTTGTAGTTTAAAACAGTGATGTACCTGACAACTGTCTTGATCGTAAATATGTTCACCTGTGTGAAGTATGCAGCACATTCACCATTCGATTCAGGTTCCGCGTACTTCTCAGTATGTAGCCCGAGTGAACGCCTGACTCAGGCGTCTTGTTTCAATTTCAATTTATTGTCGCTTTCATTTCACTTTTCAACGCACAGTTTGGAAGTTCGTTGCCAAGTAACAAATTACGTTTCCAAATTCAGAATTTAATTACGAGTTCAATCTGTGTTCGAATGTTCGATTCGAAGTTCACCTTTACGGAAAACCTTCGGTCGGCTAGACTTTCTTTTGATATGATTTCTTTTGGAAAATATGTTGTTCATCATTCTGCAATTCGAAATTATCAACTGCATAGCCAAAGAATGGCGCAAAACTGAACATTCGAACGTCAAATGGAACTTCGTAATGAACTTCTAAATTTGGAAACGTAATAAACTTCCGAACCGCGCGTTAAAAAGTGAGCTGAAATCGACAACAAAAATAAATTAAAATTTAATAATGTTACTCCGAGTGACGAACCATACCATATAAGTAGAGAAAACTCTAGTTGGCCTGGCTTGGATTCCAACCTGCGTCCTTCGGTTTACTAGCCTCATGCTCTCAACTGAGCTACAGGTCAAGTTAGGAGCTGAAGGTCGAATGATAGAATTTGGGCTATTATATAATTTCGAAACAGACTAGTTTCTTCAATATCTAGACAACAGTCTTCATACATGACGATTTCGAATGATACCTAATTGTGGAACCGTGAACTCGGGTAGTTCGAATCCCAGCCGGACCAAGTAGAGTTTTTTCTACTTGTTCGGTATGGTTCGTCACTCGGAGTAACCCCTTATTATTATTATTCACCCATTCAAAATAAAATCTGATTTAATTGAGAAGTATTAATTCATATAAATTCAGTGCTTTCATAAATTCACAATCTTTGTATATGTATATGTATATGTATATGTATATGTATATGTATATGTATATGTATATGTATATGTATATGTATATGTATATGTATATGTATATGTATATGTATATGTATATGTGTATGTATATGTATATGTACATGAATAAGTATATATATATGCATTTGAAGAGATATATTATGTATTTGAAGATAATTCATGAGCACCAAATTGTTTTTGTCTCCCCATATTATATATGCCTGCATAGAAGTTGCGGTGCTGAATCATGGACACTCTATCGTAAACATATAGAGCAACTTAACTCGTTCCACATGTGTTGTCTTAGATAGGGGCTGATTACACGAGGCGAGCTGGGTGGCTAGCCCAGTAATAAAGTAATTTATCTCGTTTAGACATAAGCAAAGAGGTCCTATGAAAATGCTGATTCGCCTTATTGATAACATGATTTGATAACAACAATATTTATTTCTCGACAAAAAAAATGAAAACTTTAAAAAAAAAACGTTTTGCCCGTATTTTTCTTGCTCCCAAAAAGATCTGAGTTGTCCAAAATGTGGGAGGATGCACCACCTAATTGTTAGTTGACATGCATAGATTGTCTGCTGTTTTCATTTGTTTCTTCAAGTCAGCGTCACTTCCAGAATTGGCTGGTGAAAGAATGGAAAAAGGTGTTCTTGAGAAAACTGTAAATATGCCAGGACCTTGTTATTCGCTCCTGGTTTCTTTAGTTGAAAAACACACACAACAAAAATACCTTTTTCCCGCCCAGTATCTCAACAAGATCATCCCTTTCCATTTTCTTCAAGATTGTAATCAGCTTCTCAACGTCATTCTCAGCTTTCGTTTCCCAATCAGTCAAGAGAGCATTTGCTGGATGGTTGCTTCAATCATGGCTAACTTATACATGGAGGAATATGAGAAGAAGGCTCTTGCAACTGCTCCATTAAAACCAGGTATGTGGAAACGTTATGTTGATGATACGTTAAGTACCTGGTCACACGGTTTGAATGCTTTGTCTAATTTTCTTGACCACCTTAACAGCATTCACCCTTCAATCAAATTCACTATGGAATTACAAAATCAAGACAAATCTATTCCATTTTTGGACGTTTTGCTTTCCGTTAAACCAGATGGGACTTTAAGTCATACTGTGTATAGAAAACCAACACACACTGACAGATACCGTAACTACACTTCATTCCATCATCCAAGTATCAAATCGTCTGTGTGCAAAACTCTCGTTCATCGAGCGCGAACAATTTGTGACGAAGAGCATCTTCAGGATGAATTAGATCACCTTAAGTTGGTTTTAACTAACAACGGTTTTCCTGAGAAAATGATTCAAGCTTCTATGACACCTTCGGTACATCCGGAGCTGAATACTCAGTCCCAGCAAGAACCACCTTCAGTTTCTCTTCCGTACATCGGACCAGCATCCCACAAGATTGAGAGGATTCTAAATGGTGCTGGTATGAAGGTATTTCACAGTAGTTAACACAAATTGTTCAAGGTACTTTTCACACATAAAGATGCATGAGGTGGATAGCTTATCTAAGCCTGGAGTGTATCGCATTCCGTGTGAGTGTGGCTTGGTATACATCGGGGAAACAGGAAGAAATCTCTCAAACTCGCCTGAAGGAGCACAAGACATGTTGCGTAAAAACATGACAAATCTGCTGTTGCCAAACACGCTTGGAAGTATGACCATCGTGTTAAATGGGAAGAGTCGTCACTCTTAGCCAGCGACAAGCAATACTTCACGTGAAGAACAAGGAAATCTATTGAGATCGCAAAACATTACACTATTTCTCAGGAAGGACAGCCATTAAACAGCACGTGGTGTGCCCTATTCGGAGAACATTTTTGACTTTGTTTTCTAATTAATAAAATTAACGTGATAAGCCATTGTATTCTTACGTGATTTAAATCAGTTATCAGTTGCTTATTTTATAAATGACGCGGGTCAACAGCTTGTTGTCATTGCTCTGATGAAGGCCTGAGTCAACAGGCCGAAAGCTTAGCAAAGAAATATTTTACGTGGTGTTTCCACAAAACTTATTTATATTAAAAATAAGTATGTTGTTTAACTTTTTGCTATCTCTCCATCTGCAAAGTTTTTAAAAATGTAACTAAAGCAAACATCTGATAATTTAGATATTGCTGACGTGATAGAATGACAACTCGACAAGATCGTCATTTGCGCTTGTGCTAACACCATACTTGTTACCAGTCTTTTTTTAAATATTACTGTGGGGAATCATCTTAATTCTTCTTTTTCTCTAAAACCCGTTAAAAAAGTTTTGCGTCTCCAGTGACGAAGTTAATAAGCATTGCAACTGATCATGCTATGCAAATTAAAAAATATTCAAGCATAAGAATACGTCATGTTATTGAAATTCATAACGACCAATAATATTGAAAAATGAAGCAAAATACATCCAGTATACTGTTTCTTGAAAAGTGGAAAAATGCACGTTTCAACCTCAGAAAGGGCTCATGAATATTTTAAAAAGCCGGAATGAAACTAACGTTATAGTGCGTATGCAACGAAATCTCACCCCAGTTTTTTTATGATTGCTTTTCAAAGAACACTTAAAATGACAAAGTAACATGTTTCGTTTCCTTGCTTCATTTTTGAGATATTCAGGTTTGTTTGACATCACACTGCATGACCTTTGGAAAGAGCATCAACTTTAGAATGGTCCAAATATTTTACACACAGCTACACACGTTTAGTGACCTGTCATGGCTACATACATGCAAGTGCAAATTTTTATTTAAGTACTTTCGATAAGTACTCTCATAGAAAATCATACTTTCTAAAAAGTCATTATGCAGTGTGATGTCATAAGTATGACATTTGCATATCAAACAAACCTGAATATTTCAAGAAAGAAGCAAAGAAACGAAATTCTACGAAAGATGTTACTTTGTCATTTTAAGTGTTCTTTCAAATGCAATCATAAAAAACTGGGGTGAAATTTCGTTGCATAAACACTTTATGCATAGAAAATGACGTTGGAAGCATCAAAGACTGCTAACACATAATGTGTTTCAGCTGTTGCTATGACAACAGTGACGTTTTAAAATGACCGTAAATTTACATTTAATAATAAAAAAACGAGTTTGGCGACCCCCAAATTTTTTGCATTAAAATATTTCTTTAAATTTAAGTAATCAATAGGCAGATTAAGAAGAAATTCTGTATTTTTTATCGAAAAAAACTTATGGTTTGTTTATTTTTCAAAAAAATTGGATCTACAGAATTCGTGTATACTCTGAATATCGTAGATTCAATATTTAATTACCTTCCTTTCTTTCCCTTATAGTGAGACCAGCCATTCAGCACATCGGGATCGTTCAAAATATGCGCAACAATTGAAGCCGCCATGACACTTGCAAAAGGTTTCCACTCTCTTGTTTCAGATTCACTAACATCAACATAATGCGAAACACCTTTGACAATTGCCCATTCCAACTCAGAATTGTAAGCTGCAGCGTAAAGACCTAGGAAGAAAACATCAACTTGAGGTTATACTTCAGTTACTTTAACTAGCGTTTTGAGGGATAAGGTGGGTGCAAATGCGCAAGGTCAGCGTACCCAGGTATAGGTTAGTACCTCGCAAAACAAATAAATATGAAAAACACCAAAAATAGCGAAAAACAATGAATGTATTATTTAATTGCAATTTCCGTTATTTATAGACCCTTTTAATAAGTATAGAATACGTAATTTTTTCACTAAATGACGTCAAATTCTTTTCATTTTTCTTTTGAATTCTTTTCAATTTCGTTTATTGTCTTAGCTTTTGTATATTTTCAATAGAATTCAAAAAGCTGAAAATGACGTCAAGTGCGGAAAATGACGTACTCTGCACTTATTACAAGGGCTACGTCAATTCTAAAAACAGATCATTTAAACTTCACCTAGTAATTATTTTTGACTCTTTCGTAGTCTAATTGGTCCTTAGGGCTAAACATACATATTTATTATGTTATACATAAACTTCAACAGTTGGGAAAACAACATGTGGGATGAAATTACTGACCAACTTCCGGCAAATCCTTTGGCAAATCTTCATTCCCTAGACGACAACGATCTCAACCTCGTTCCCAGGGCCTTTTTGAAATTGGCGGGGCGGGAAAAGGCCATGGCATTGGCTGGATTCTGCACCCAGAAATTCTGCGTGTAATAAATTAGCATGGAGATTAGCATGCAAAATTATTTCGGGTAATGGCGGACTCGTCAGAGAAGTTTGGTGTATTGCATCGTCTTGGAGTTGCGTTCAATAGCGGAAATTTCCCGTGTTTTTGTTTAAAACCGCTTCAAGGTCAAGTGTTTTGAATACTTGTTACATAGAGATCGATCTCTTCATCCAAGCAGCTATCAAAATGAGACCTGCGAAATCATGTATTACGGTAATAAATTAAGAAGCTAACTTTAAATTCCAAGCCGCTTAATATATAAGAAGTTCAAGAAGTACAGAAGCTCCCCTGCAGTTTCTTCTACCAAGACCACAGGAAGAGACAAACATGACTTAGCTTCCTGGAATTCACGATTTTTTGTTGACTGAAATTTAGAAGAAAAAAATAATTCTAGCGGTAAACAGTGTGCTTTCATCTGCTAAGTCATCCATTGCAGACGAGATGAAATCAGCCCGTAAATGTCTTTGCAAACGTTCCGATGGTTCAGGGTTGTATGCCAACTACGAGAATCATAAGAAGAAGTTTGATTTGATAATGCTTGTTTACGATTAACAATAGCTGTTTGGCAAAGTGAAATTGACAAGAACGTCAAACTGAACCACCAAGCTCGCCAGGGAAATATAAAGTGAAGTATTCTTTTCAATTGTTCTACATGTCTATTTTATTATATTTGGCATAGATATATTTATATTTTTATATCAAGAGAAACGACATGCTAAAAATATAGCGTTCATAATATTCTCCGTGCAGCTTATGTATTTTTTGTTGACACATCCACATTGTGTTAATATATCTTAATGTTAGATGTGTGACTAAAATATATGTAGTAAACTGAGAGATTATACTCCTAAATTTACTTAAAAACTTTATTAACCACTATAAATATTAGCCATTGAGGACTACATTTTAAGGGCGCTTCCGAGAGGTTTATTTACCGCTCCTTGTTCATTGAGAATTTTCGCTTTGAAACTGGAAAATGAATACAACGTCAAATTTTATACAAATTGACTCAAAATTCGAAATGTGATACTCGCGTTGATGGTATTAAATCATCACAACTATTTTTAAATGAACCGACTGAACATATAAAATGTTCATTAAACATATATCAATTATACATATGTGCTCTCAAAGTTAAATGATTTTGTACTGCTCTTACTAGTATTTAATATAACACTTGGTCTGTCGCTACACATTGACAACGTTTATCATAATTTCAAAACAAATACCTCCCTCGCACTTTCTGCTTATCAACTTCGAATCGTCCTTGGTGATCTTAATAATCCCACAGGTATTAAAAATCCTTGTCAATTATGCCGCTAGATTTTACTGAATACCCGAGCCATGACAGCTTTTGTATTAACCGCCACAAAGACAGCAGATTGAACTCCAAGCGCAAATTATTTTCTTCAAGAGTCGGTTCAATAGTTCCCCACGTCATCCGCCACTAGAAGTAATAGTTCAAATACGAGACGGAGGACTTTACCGGGATTTCAAAGTCCGAGTGCTTTTTGAAAAGGCGAGCCAAAGGCGAGCCTTTTTAATGCACGAGGGCTTTGTAATCCTGGTAAAGTCCGACGTCGAGTATTTGAACTGACTTCTCAAACTCAAAACTCCGAAGATACCTCTGAAACGTAATATAATTTGCCTTATTTCAAAGTCCCAAGACTTTGAAAACGTATTTTGCATTATTTCAAAGTACTAGTACTTTTCCTCCGATTTCAAAGCACTGATTAAACATTAATTTCTTTTGTTTTTGGTTCATGAATTATTAATGAGTTTGAGAAGAACAGATCAAGGTATTAAACGTCGACGCATTATGAGCCATTGTCGATTACGAGTGATGACCAAATCCTTTGAAACTTTGCATTAATTGTGTTTGCGAGGAATATTTAAAATAACGATACATTTTAAAAATTTTATTGTAAAATAGCTAGTTATATTGTTGTAATTTTGAAATAATTATTGTCGAGCATTTTTAACACGAGCCTGTGGCTCGGGAGACTGGGCAACAACTCCCTATGCCACCGACGTTAAATAAATATTCGTATTCGTAACCGATCAACCAATGAAAACACAGAATTCACCAGCCGATGCAATGGCCTTTTCCCGCACCGCAATTTCAAAAAGGCCCTGGGAACGAGGTTGCAACGATCTTTACGAGCATATTATTGGCAGAAAAAGTCCTATTCCTAATACGGATATAACTACAATTGACAAACTCAGTTTAATAGTATTAAAGTACATTCGAAAATTAGTGACAAATCCTAATTAATTATTTATAGCACGTTAATAATAATAATAATAATAATAATAATAATAATAATAATAATAATAACAATAACAATAACAATAACAATAACAATAATAATAATAATAATAATAATAATAATAATAATAATAATAATAATAATAATAATAATAATAATAATGAAATACAAAAAACCACAACATAATCCAAATAAATAAATAAAACAATGATTACAAGATACGCGACAATTTTTATATCATATAAAACTCTAATTTGAACAGTTGAATTGAAAATCTATATTCCTGGCGTTCCTTTCCTTTACAGTATGGTATTACTACTAACAGTTTCCTACAGACTTATAACATTTACCTTGGCCTTCTGATTCAACAGCAACAGCTCTAGGAAATTGCTCAATAATCCTCGCTCTAGCTTCGGGAGAATGTGACAGCTTGGGCCCGCTCAAAATTTCCGCGTTGCGATGAACTTCCACGTCGAGTGCTTCTGGATCATTCAATGGAGCTTTCCAGCCATCAGCAGCCGATTTTATAAGGCACCCAACATTTCTGCTGACATCGACTGTATGACCACACCATCGTTGTTGATCTTTAATGATTTCCTTGTCATCGTACGTCGTAAGCTTTGCCGATATCACCACATCTCCCGGCTTTGTTTTCTCTCTTCTTAGTCCGCCACAATGACCGACTGAAAACACGACCTTAGGTTTCAGACACTCAACAGCATTTCCTACAACGTTTTGCGAAGCACCAACCTGACTGGAACCACTAAAAGATCTAACCACCGCAACTTTCACTTTCTTCTGACTATGGCCAATCTCACCGAAATACACCCGACCAATATCTTTGGCATGGCTCATGAAGATATTACCAAGGTGGGCAAAGCAAGCCAAGAATTCATCATCTTCCACTGTCAATAACAAAACATCTGTAGGGAGAGAAATACTTTCCCACGATTTGTTGGGTACTTGAAGATCTCCCAATTTTGGAATTGGCACAGAGAGTAGTGGAGGATGGCCAAAACGGTTACTAGTTAGTTTTGCAGTTCCTAAATGTTTTGCACAAAAAAGAAACAAACAAAAACTCTCGTTGATTGTATGATTTTGTTGGTCCCAGAATTTTTTTCGGTCAGCAGAAAATGGGAAGATAATAAAAAAAAAAGAAAGGAAAAAAGATAGAGGTAAAAAATAATAAAGTAATGAAAAAGATACAAGAGGGAAAGGCTATAAAGAAGAAATTCCATGAAATATTGACAGTAAAGTTTCTCACTAAGAATCTGGTATTCAATACGTTCTTTACTTTCCTCTCCCCTCCTTTAACTTCGTTACTTTCCCGTCACCTCGTTTAGCTTCCTTACTTAACACTCACCTCCTTCACCATGCTTACTTTCTTCTCACCTTATTCAGCTTTCTTACTGTCATCTCAAATCATTAATAATTCATGAGGAAAACACAAAGGAAATCAGTACCGTGTCGGTGGTTTGGAAATTGGAGGAAGAAATTACATAAATTAAGCAAAGTTTCATCTTGATTTTCTCTTAAAATACTGATTTGTTTCAGATGCTATTTCGCCTCGGTTTTCAACAAACGTCGAGGTATTTGGATATCCTGATGAAACACTCCTCCGAGTGTATGATATATTTATTACCTCTCACCTTATTCAGCTTCCTTACTTTCCTCTCACTTCCTTCACCTTCCTTACTTTCCTCTCACCTCCTTCAGCTTCCTTACTTTCCTCTCACCTCCTTCAGTTCCCCTACTTTTCTATCATCTTCTTCAGTTTCTTTACTTTCCTCTCAACTCCTTCAGTTTCCCTACTTTTCTATCACCTCCTTCAGTTTCTTTACTTTCCTCACACCTCCTTCAGTTTCTTTACTTTCCTCTCACCTCCTTCAGTTTCTTTACTTTCCTCTCACCTCCTTCAGTTTCCCTACTTTTCTATCACCTCCTTCAGTTCCCCTACTTTTCTATCATCTTCTTCAGTTTCTTTACTTTCCTCTCACCTCCTCCAGCTTCCTTACTTTTCTATCACCTCCTTCAGTTTCCTTACTTTTCTCACACTTCCTTCAGTTTCTTTACTTTCCTCTCACCTCCTTCAGCTTCCTTACTTTCCTCTCATGCACCTCTTTCAGCTTCCTTACTTTCCTCTCACCTCTTTCAGCTTCCTTACTTTCTTCTCACTTCCTTCAGCTTCCTTACTTTCCTCTCACTTCCTTCAGCTTCCATAGTTTCCTCTCACCTCCTTCAGCTTCCTTACTTTCCTCTCACCTCCTTCAGCTTCCTTATTTTCCTCACGTCCTTCAGCTTCCTTACTTTCCTCACACCTCCTTCAGCTTCCTTACTTTCCTCTCACCTCTTTCAGCTTCCTTACTTTCCTCTCACCTCCTTCAGCTTCCTTACTTTCCTCTCACCTCCTTCAGCTTCCTTACTTTCCTCTCACCTCTTTCAGCTCCCTTACTTTCCTCACTTCCTTCAGCTTCCTTACTTTCCTCTCACCTCCTTCAGCTTCCTTACTTTCTTCTCACTTCCTTCAGCTTCCTTACTTTCCTCTCACTTCCTTCAGCTTCCATAGTTTCCTCTCACCTCCTTCAGCTTCCTTACTTTCCTCTCACCTCCTTCAGCTTCCTTACTTTCCTCTTACTTACTTCAGTTTTCCTACTTTCCTCTCACCTCCTTCAGTTTCTTTACTTTCCTCTCACCTCCTTCAGCTTCCTTACTTTCCTCTCACCTCCTTCAGCTTCCTTACTCTCCTCTCACCTCCTTCAGTTCCCCTACTTTTCTATCATCTTCTTCAGTTTCTTTACTTTCCCCTCACCTCCTTCAGTTTCCCTACTTTCCTCTCAACTCCTTCAGCTTCCTTACTTTCCTCTTACTTACTTCAGTTTTCCTACTTTCCTCTCACCTCCTTCAGTTTCTTTACTTTCCTCACACCTCCTTCAGTTTCCTTACTTTCCTCTCACCTTCTTCAGCTTCCTTACTTTCCTCTCACCTCCTTCAGTTTCCTTACTTTCCTCTCACTTCCTTCAGTTTCCTTACTTTCCTCTCACTTCCTTCAGCTCCCTTACTTTCCTCTCACCTCCTTCAGTTCCCCTACTTTTCTATCATCTTCTTCAGTTTCTTTACTTTCCTCTCACCTCCTTCAGTTTCCCTACTTTTCTATCACCTCCTTCAGTTCCCCTACTTTTCTATCATCTTCTTCAGTTTCTTTACTTTCCTCTCACCTCCTTCAGTTTCCCTACTTTTCTATCACCTCCTTCAGTTCCCCTACTTTTCTATCATCTTCTTCAGTTTCTTTACTTTCCTCTCACCTCCTTCAGTTTCCCTACTTTCCTCTCACCTCCTTCAGCTTCCTTACTTTCCTCTTACTTACTTCAGTTTTCCTACTTTCCTCTCACCTCCTTCAGTTTCTTTACTTTCCTCACACCTCCTTCAGTTTCCTTACTTTCCTCTCACCTTCTTCAGCTTCCTTACTTTCCTCTCACTTCCTTCAGTTTCCTTACTTTCCTCTCACTTCCTTCAGCTCCCTTACTTTCCTCTCACCTCCTTCAGTTCCCCTACTTTTCTATCATCTTCTTCAGTTTCTTTACTTTCCTCTCACCTCCTTCAGTTTCCCTACTTTTCTATCACCTCCTTCAGTTCCCCTACTTTTCTATCATCTTCTTCAGTTTCTTTACTTTCCTCTCACCTCCTTCAGCTTCCTTACTTTTCTATCACCTCCTTCAGTTTCTTTACTTTTCTATCATCTTCTTCAGTTTCTTTACTTTCCTCTCACCTCCTTCAGCTTCCTTACTTTTCTATCACCTCCTTCAGTTTCTTTACTTTCCTCACACCTCCTTCAGTTTCTTTACTTTCCTCTCACCTCCTTCAGTTTCTTTACTTTCCTCTCACCTCCTTCAGTTTCCCTACTTTTCTATCACCTCCTTCAGCTTCCTTACTTTTCTATCATCTTCTCCAGTTTCTTTACTTTCCTCTCACCTCCTTCAGCTTCCTTACTTTTCTATCACCTCCTTCAGTTTCCTTACTTTTCTCACACTTCCTTCAGTTTCTTTACTTTCCTCTCACCTACTTCAGCTTCCTTACTTTCTTCTCATGCACCTCTTTCAGCTTCCTTACTTTCCTCTCACCTCTTTCAGCTTCCTTACTTTCCTCTCACTTCCTTCAGCTTCCTTACTTTCCTCTCACTTCCTTCAGCTTCCATACTTTCCTCTCACCTCTTTCAGCTTCCTTACTTTCCTCTCACCTCCTTCAGCTTCCTTATTTTCCTCACTTCCTTCAGCTTCCTTACTTTCCTCTCACCTCCTTCAGCTTCCTTACTTTCCTCTCACCTCCTTCAGCTTCCTTACTTTTCTCTCACCTCCTTCAGCTCCCATACTTTCCTCACTTCCTTCAGCTTCCTTACTTTCCTCTCACCTCCTTCAGCTTCCTTACTTTCCTCTCACCTCCTTCAGCTTCCTTACTTTCCTCTTACTTACTTCAGTTTTCCTACTTTCCTCTCACCTCCTTCAGTTTCTTTACTTTCCTCTCACCTCCTTCAGCTTCCTTACTTTCCTCTCACCTCCTTCAGCTTCCTTACTTTCCTCTCACCTCTTTCAGTTCCCCTACTTTTCTATCATCTTCTTCAGTTTCTTTACTTTCCTCTCACCTCCTTCAGTTTCCCTACTTTTCTATCACCTCCTTCAGTTCCCCTACTTTTCTATCATCTTCTTCAGTTTCTTTACTTTCCTCTCACCTCCTTCAGTTTGCCTACTTTCCTCTCACCTCCTTCAGCTTCCTTACTTTCCTCTTACTTACTTCAGTTTTCCAACTTTCCTCTCACCTCCTTCAGTTTCTTTACTTTCCTCACACCTCCTTCAGTTTCCTTACTTTCCTCTCACCTTCTTCAGCTTCCTTACTTTCCTCTCACCTCCTTCAGTTTCCTTACTTTCCTCTCACTTCCTTCAGTTTCCTTACTTTCCTCTCACTTCCTTCAGCTCCCTTACTTTCCTCTCACCTCCTTCAGTTCCCCTACTTTTCTATCATCTTCTTCAGTTTCTTTTCTTTCCTCTCACCTCCTTCAGTTTTCCTACTTTTCTATCACCTCCTTCAGTTCCCCTACTTTTCTATCATCTTCTTCAGTTTCTTTACTTTCCTCTCACCTCCTTCAGCTTCCTTACTTTTCTATCACCTCCTTCAGTTTCTTTACTTTTCTATCATCTTCTTCAGTTTCTTTACTTTCCTCTCAACTCCTTCAGTTTCCCTACTTTTCTATCACCTCCTTCAGTTTCTTTACTTTCCTCACACCTTCTTCAGTTTCTTTACTTTCCTCTCACCTCCTTCAGTTTCCCTACTTTTCTATCACCTCCTTCAGTTCCCCTACTTTTCTATCATCTTCTTCAGTTTCTTTACTTTCCTCTCACCTCCTTCAGCTTCCTTACTTTTCTATCACCTCCTTCAGTTTCCTTACTTTTCTCACACTTCCTTCAGTTTCTTTACTTTCCTCTCCCCTACTTCAGCTTCCTTACTTTCCTCTCATGCACCTCTTTCAGCTTCCTTACTTTCCTCTCACCTCTTTCAGCTTCCTTACTTTCTTCTCACTTCCTTCAGCTTCCTTACTTTCCTCTCACCTCCTTCAGCTTCCTTACTTTCCTCTCACCTCCTTCAGCTTCCTTACTTTCCTCTCACCTCCTTCAGCTCCCTTACTTTCCTCACTTCCTTCAGCTTCCTTACTTTCCTCTCGCCTCCTTCAGCTTCCTTACTTTCCTCTCACCTCCTTCAGCTTCCTTACTTTCCTCTTACTTACTTCAGTTTTCCTACTTTCCTCTCACCTCCTTCAGTTTCTTTACTCTCCTCTCACCTCCTTCAGCTTCCTTACTTTCCTCTCACCAACTTCAGCTTCCTTACTTTCCTCTCACCTCCTTCAGTTCCCCTACTTTTCTATCATCTTCTTAAGTTTCTTTACTTTCCTCTCACCTCCTTCAGTTTCCCTACTTTTCTATCACCTCCTTCAGTTCCCCTACTTTTCTATCATCTTCTTCAGTTTCTTTACTTTCCTCTCACCTCCTTCAGTTTCCCTACTTTCCTCTCACCTCCTTCAGCTTCCTTACTTTCCTCTTACTTACTTCAGTTTTCCTACTTTCCTCTCACCTCCTTCAGTTTCTTTACTTTCCTCACACCTCCTTCAGTTTCCTTACTTTCCTCTCACCTTCTTCAGCTTCCTTACTTTCCTCTCACCTCCTTCAGTTTCCTTACTTTCCTCTCACTTCCTTCAGTTTCCTTACTTTCCTCTCACTTCCTTCAGCTCCCTTACTTTCCTCTCACCTCCTTCAGTTCCCCTACTTTTCTATCATCTTCTTCAGTTTCTTTACTTTCCTCTCACCTACTTCAGTTTCCCTACTTTTCTATCACCTCCTTCAGTTCCCCTACTTTTCTATCATCTTCTTCAGTTTCTTTACTTTCCTCTCAACTCCTTCAGTCTCCCTACTTTTCTATCACCTCCTTCAGTTTCTTTACTTTCCTCACACCTCCTTCAGTTTCTTTACTTTCCTCTCACCTCCTTCAGTTTCTTTACTTTCCTCTCACCTCCTTCAGTTTCCCTACTTTTCTATCACCTCCTTCAGTTCCCCTACTTTTCTATCATCTTCTTCAGTTTCTTTACTTTCCTCTCACCTCCTTCAGCTTCCTTACTTTTCTATCACCTCCTTCAGTTTCCTTACTTTTCTCACACTTCCTTCAGTTTCTTTACTTTCCTCTCACCTACTTCAGCTTCCTTACTTTCCTCTCATGCACCTCTTTCAGCTTCCTTACTTTCCTCTCACCTCTTTCAGCTTCCTTACTTTCTTCTCACTTCCTTCAGCTTCCTTACTTTCCTCTCACTTCCATACTTTCCTCTCACCTCCTTCAGCTTCCTCACTTTCCTCTCACCTCCTTCAGCTTCCTTATTTTCCTCACTACTTCCTTCAGCTTCCTTACTTTCCTCTCACCTCCTTCAGCTTCCTTACTTTCCTCTCACCTCCTTCAGCTTCCTTAATTTCCTCTCACTTCCTTCAGCTTCCATACTTTCCTCTCACCTCCTTCAGCTTCCTTACTTTCTTCTCACTTCCTTCAGCTTCCTTACTTTCCTCTCACCTCCTTCAGCTTCCTTACTTTCCTCTCACCTCCTTCAGCTTCCTTACTTTCCTCTCACCTCCTTCAGCTCCCTTACTTTCCTCCTACTTACTTCAGTTTTCCTACTTTCCTCTCACCTCCTTCAGTTTCTTTACTTTCCTCTCACCTCCTTCAGCTCCCTTACTTTCCTCACTTCCTTCAGCTTCCTTACTTTCCTCTCACCTCCTTCAGTTTCCTTACTTTCCTCTCACCTCCTTCAGCTCCCTTACTTTCCTCACTTCCTTCAGCTTCCTTACTTTCCTCTCATGCACCTCTTTCAGCTTCCTTACTTTCCTCTCACCTCTTTCAGCTTCCTTACTTTCTTCTCACTTCCTTCAGCTTCCTTACTTTCCTCTCACTTCCTTCAGCTTCCATACTTTCCTCTCACCTCCTTCAGCTTCCTCACTTTCCTCTCACCTCCTTCAGCTTCCTTATTTTCCTCACTACTTCCTTCAGCTTCCTTACTTTCCTCTCACCTCCTTCAACTTCCTTACTTTCCTCTCACCTCCTTCAGCTTCCTTAATTTCCTCTCATGCACCTCTTTCAGCTTCCTTACTTTCCTCTCACCTCTTTCAGCTTCCTTACTTTCTTCTCACTTCCTTCAGCTTCCTTACTTTCCTCTCACTTCCTTCAGCTTCCATACTTTCCTCTCACCTCCTTCAGCTTCCTTACTTTCCTCTCACCTCCTTCAGCTTCCTTACTTTCCTCTCACCTCCTTCAGCTTCCTTACTTTCCTCTCACCTCCTTCAGCTCCCTTACTTTCCTCTTACTTACTTCAGTTTTCCTACTTTCCTCTCACCTCCTTCAGTTTCTTTACTTTCCTCTCACCTCCTTCAGGTCCCTTACTTTCCTCACTTCCTTCAGCTTCCTTACTTTCCTCTCACCTCCTTCAGTTTCCTTACTTTCCTCTCACCTCCTTCAGCTCCCTAACTTTCCTCACTTCCTTCAGCTTCCTTACTTTCCTCTCACCTCCTTCAGCTTCCTTACTTTCCTCTCACCTCCTTCAGCTTCCTTACTTTCCTCTCACCTCCTTCAGCTCCCTTACTTTCCTCTTACTTACTTCAGTTTTCCTACTTTCCTCTCACCTCCTTCAGTTTCTTTACTTTCCTCTCACCTCCTTCAGCTCCCTTACTTTCCTCACTTCCTTCAGCTTCCTTACTTTCCTCTCACCTCCTTCAGTTTCCTTACTTTCCTCTCACCTCCTTCAGCTCCCTTACTTTCCTCACTTCCTTCAGCTTCCTTACTTTCCTCTCACCTCCTTCAGCTTCCTTACTTTCCTCTCACCTCCTTCAGCTTCCTTACTTTCCTCTTACTTACTTCAGTTTTCCTACTTTCCTCTCACCTCCTTCAGTTTCTTTACTTTCCTCTCACCTCCTTCAGCTTCCTTACTTTCCTCTCACCTCCTTCAGCTTCCTTACTTTCCTCTCACCTCCTTCAGTTCCCCCACTTTTCTATCATCTTCTTCAGTTTCTTTACTTTCCTCTCACCTCCTTCAGTTTCCCTACTTTCCTCTCACCTCCTTCAGCTTCCTTACTTTCCTCTTACTTACTTCAGTTTTCCTACTTTCCTCTCACCTCCTTCAGTTTCTTTACTTTCCTCACACCTCCTTCAGTTTCCTTACTTTCCTCTCACCTTCTTCAGCTTCCTTACTTTCCTCTCACCTTCTTCAGTTTCCTTACTTTCCTCTCACTTCCTTCAGTTTCCTTACTTTCCTCTCACTTCCTTCAGCTCTCTTACTTTCCTCTCACCTCCTTCAGTTCCCCTACTTTTCTATCATCTTCTTCAGTTTCTTTACTTTCCTCTCACCTCCTTCAGTTTCCCTACTTTTCTATCACCTCCTTCAGTTCCCCTACTTTTCTATCATCTTCTTCAGTTTCTTTACTTTCCTCTCACCTCCTTCAGCTTCCTTACTTTTCTATCACCTCCTTCAGTTTCTTTACTTTTCTATCATCTTCTTCAGTTTCTTTACTTTCCTCTCACCTCCTTCAGTTTGCCTACTTTTCTATCACCTCCTTCAGTTCCCCTACTTTTCTATCATCTTCTTCAGTTTCTTTACTTTCCTCTCACCTCCTTCACCTTCCTTACTTTCCTCTCACCTCCTTCAGCTTCCTTACTTTCCTCTTACTTACTTCAGTTTTCCTACTTTCCTCTCACCTCCTTCAGTTTCTTTACTTTCCTCACACCTCCTTCAGTTTCCTTACTTTCCTCTCACCTTCTTCAGCTTCCTTGCTTTCCTCTCACTTCCTTCAGTTTCCTTACTTTCCTCTCACTTCCTTCAGCTCCCTTACTTTCCTCTCACCTCCTTCAGTTCCCCTACTTTTCTATCATCTTCTTCAGTTTCTTTACTTTCCTCTCACCTCCTTCAGTTTCCCTACTTTTCTATCACCTCCTTCAGTTCCCCTACTTTTCTATCATCTTCTTCAGTTTCTTTACTTTCCTCTCACCTCCTTCAGCTTCCTTACTTTTCTATCACCTCCTTCAGTTTCTTTACTTTTCTATCATCTTCTTCAGTTTCTTTACTTTCCTCTCACCTCCTTCAGCTTCCTTACTTTTCTATCACCTCCTTCAGTTTCTTTACTTTCCTCACACCTCCTTCAGTTTCTTTACTTTCCTCTCACCTCCTTCAGTTTCTTTACTTTCCTCTCACCTCCTTCAGTTTCCCTACTTTTCTATCACCTCCTTCAGCTTCCTTACTTTTCTATCATCTTCTCCAGTTTCTTTACTTTCCTCTCACCTCCTTCAGCTTCCTTACTTTTCTATCACCTCCTTCAGTTTCCTTACTTTTCTCACACTTCCTTCAGTTTCTTTACTTTCCTCTCACCTACTTCAGCTTCCTTACTTTCTTCTCATGCACCTCTTTCAGCTTCCTTACTTTCCTCTCACCTCTTTCAGCTTCCTTACTTTCCTCTCACTTCCTTCAGCTTCCTTACTTTCCTCTCACTTCCTTCAGCTTCCATACTTTCCTCTCACCTCTTTCAGCTTCCTTACTTTCCTCTCACCTCCTTCAGCTTCCTTATTTTCCTCACTTCCTTCAGCTTCCTTACTTTCCTCTCACCTCCTTCAGCTTCCTTACTTTCCTCTCACCTCCTTCAGCTTCCTTACTTTTCTCTCACCTCCTTCAGCTCCCTTACTTTCCTCACTTCCTTCAGCTTCCTTACTTTCCTCTCACCTCCTTCAGCTTCCTTACTTTCCTCTCACCTCCTTCAGCTTCCTTACTTTCCTCTTACTTACTTCAGTTTTCCTACTTTCCTCTCACCTCCTTCAGTTTCTTTACTTTCCTCTCACCTCCTTCAGCTTCCTTACTTTCCTCTCACCTCCTTCAGCTTCCTTACTTTCCTCTCACCTCTTTCAGTTCCCCTACTTTTCTATCATCTTCTTCAGTTTCTTTACTTTCCTCTCACCTCCTTCAGTTTCCCTACTTTTCTATCACCTCCTTCAGTTCCCCTACTTTTCTATCATCTTCTTCAGTTTCTTTACTTTCCTCTCACCTCCTTCAGTTTGCCTACTTTCCTCTCACCTCCTTCAGCTTCCTTACTTTCCTCTTACTTACTTCAGTTTTCCAACTTTCCTCTCACCTCCTTCAGTTTCTTTACTTTCCTCACACCTCCTTCAGTTTCCTTACTTTCCTCTCACCTTCTTCAGCTTCCTTACTTTCCTCTCACCTCCTTCAGTTTCCTTACTTTCCTCTCACTTCCTTCAGTTTCCTTACTTTCCTCTCACTTCCTTCAGCTCCCTTACTTTCCTCTCACCTCCTTCAGTTCCCCTACTTTTCTATCATCTTCTTCAGTTTCTTTTCTTTCCTCTCACCTCCTTCAGTTTTCCTACTTTTCTATCACCTCCTTCAGTTCCCCTACTTTTCTATCATCTTCTTCAGTTTCTTTACTTTCCTCTCACCTCCTTCAGCTTCCTTACTTTTCTATCACCTCCTTCAGTTTCTTTACTTTTCTATCATCTTCTTCAGTTTCTTTACTTTCCTCTCAACTCCTTCAGTTTCCCTACTTTTCTATCACCTCCTTCAGTTTCTTTACTTTCCTCACACCTTCTTCAGTTTCTTTACTTTCCTCTCACCTCCTTCAGTTTCCCTTCTTTTCTATCACCTCCTTCAGTTCCCCTACTTTTCTATCATCTTCTTCAGTTTCTTTACTTTCCTCTCACCTCCTTCAGCTTCCTTACTTTTCTATCACCTCCTTCAGTTTCCTTACTTTTTCTCACACTTCCTTCAGTTTCTTTACTTTCCTCTCCCCTACTTCAGCTTCCTTACTTTCCTCTCATGCACCTCTTTCAGCTTCCTTACTTTCCTCTCACCTCTTTCAGCTTCCTTACTTTCTTCTCACTTCCTTCAGCTTCCTTACTTTCCTCTCACCTCCTTCAGCTTCCTTACTTTCCTCTCACCTCCTTCAGCTTCCTTACTTTCCTCTCACCTCCTTCAGCTCCCTTACTTTCCTCACTTCCTTCAGCTTCCTTACTTTCCTCTCACCTCCTTCAGCTTCCTTACTTTCCTCTCACCTCCTTCAGCTTCCTTACTTTCCTCTTACTTACTTCAGTTTTCCTACTTTCCTCTCACCTCCTTCAGTTTCTTTACTCTCCTCTCACCTCCTTCAGCTTCCTTACTTTCCTCTCACCAACTTCAGCTTCCTTACTTTCCTCTCACCTCCTTCAGTTCCCCTACTTTTCTATCATCTTCTTAAGTTTCTTTACTTTCCTCTCACCTCCTTCAGTTTCCCTACTTTTCTATCACCTCCTTCAGTTCCCCTACTTTTCTATCATCTTCTTCAGTTTCTTTACTTTCCTCTCACCTCCTTCAGTTTCCCTACTTTCCTCTCACCTCCTTCAGCTTCCTTACTTTCCTCTTACTTACTTCAGTTTTCCTACTTTCCTCTCACCTCCTTCAGTTTCTTTACTTTCCTCACACCTCCTTCAGTTTCCTTACTTTCCTCTCACCTTCTTCAGCTTCCTTACTTTCCTCTCACCTCCTTCAGTTTCCTTACTTTCCTCTCACTTCCTTCAGTTTCCTTACTTTCCTCTCACTTCCTTCAGCTCCCTTACTTTCCTCTCACCTCCTTCAGTTCCCCTACTTTTCTATCATCTTCTTCAGTTTCTTTACTTTCCTCTCACCTACTTCAGTTTCCCTACTTTTCTATCACCTCCTTCAGTTCCCCTACTTTTCTATCATCTTCTTCAGTTTCTTTACTTTCCTCTCAACTCCTTCAGTCTCCCTACTTTTCTATCACCTCCTTCAGTTTCTTTACTTTCCTCACACCTCCTTCAGTTTCTTTACTTTCCTCTCACCTCCTTCAGTTTCTTTACTTTCCTCTCACCTCCTTCAGTTTCCCAACTTTTCTATCACCTCCTTCAGTTCCCCTACTTTTCTATCATCTTCTTCAGTTTCTTTACTTTCCTCTCACCTCCTTCAGCTTCCTTACTTTTCTATCACCTCCTTCAGTTTCCTTACTTTTCTCACACTTCCTTCAGTTTCTTTACTTTCCTCTCACCTACTTCAGCTTCCTTACTTTCCTCTCATGCACCTCTTTCAGCTTCCTTACTTTCCTCTCACCTCTTTCAGCTTCCTTACTTTCTTCTTACTTCCTTCAGCTTCCTTACTTTCCTCTCACTTCCATACTTTCCTCTCACCTCCTTCAGCTTCCTCACTTTCCTCTCACCTCCTTCAGCTTCCTTATTTTCCTCACTACTTCCTTCAGCTTCCTTACTTTCCTCTCACCTCCTTCAGCTTCCTTACTTTCCTCTCACCTCCTTCAGCTTCCTTAATTTCCTCTCACTTCCTTCAGCTTCCATACTTTCCTCTCACCTCCTTCAGCTTCCTTACTTTCTTCTCACTTCCTTCAGCTTCCTTACTTTCCTCTCACCTCCTTCAGCTTCCTTACTTTCCTCTCACCTCCTTCAGCTTCCTTACTTTCCTCTCACCTCCTTCAGCTCCCTTACTTTCCTCCTACTTACTTCAGTTTTCCTACTTTCCTCTCACCTCCTTCAGTTTCTTTACTTTCCTCTCACCTCCTTCAGCTCCCTTACTTTCCTCACTTCCTTCAGCTTCCTTACTTTCCTCTCACCTCCTTCAGTTTCCTTACTTTCCTCTCACCTCCTTCAGCTCCCTTACTTTCCTCACTTCCTTCAGCTTCCTTACTTTCCTCTCATGCACCTCTTTCAGCTTCCTTACTTTCCTCTCACCTCTTTCAGCTTCCTTACTTTCTTCTCACTTCCTTCAGCTTCCTTACTTTCCTCTCACTTCCTTCAGCTTCCATACTTTCCTCTCACCTCCTTCAGCTTCCTCACTTTCCTCTCACCTCCTTCAGCTTCCTTATTTTCCTCACTACTTCCTTCAGCTTCCTTACTTTCCTCTCACCTCCTTCAACTTCCTTACTTTCCTCTCACCTCCTTCAGCTTCCTTAATTTCCTCTCATGCACCTCTTTCAGCTTCCTTACTTTCCTCTCACCTCCTTCAGTTTCCTTACTTTCCTCTCACTTCCTTCAGTTTCCTTACTTTCCTCTCACTTCCTTCAGCTCCCTTACTTTCCTCTCACCTCCTTCAGTTCCCCTACTTTTCTATCATCTTCTTCAGTTTCTTTTCTTTCCTCTCACCTCCTTCAGTTTTCCTACTTTTCTATCACCTCCTTCAGTTCCCCTACTTTTCTATCATCTTCTTCAGTTTCTTTACTTTCCTCTCACCTCCTTCAGCTTCCTTACTTTTCTATCACCTCCTTCAGTTTCTTTACTTTTCTATCATCTTCTTCAGTTTCTTTACTTTCCTCTCAACTCCTTCAGTTTCCCTACTTTTCTATCACCTCCTTCAGTTTCTTTACTTTCCTCACACCTTCTTCAGTTTCTTTACTTTCCTCTCACCTCCTTCAGTTTCCCTACTTTTCTATCACCTCCTTCAGTTCCCCTACTTTTCTATCATCTTCTTCAGTTTCTTTACTTTCCTCTCACCTCCTTCAGCTTCCTTACTTTTCTATCACCTCCTTCAGTTTCCTTACTTTTCTCACACTTCCTTCAGTTTCTTTACTTTCCTCTCCCCTACTTCAGCTTCCTTACTTTCCTCTCATGCACCTCTTTCAGCTTCCTTACTTTCCTCTCACCTCTTTCAGCTTCCTTACTTTCTTCTCACTTCCTTCAGCTTCCTTACTTTCCTCTCACCTCCTTCAGCTTCCTTACTTTCCTCTCACCTCCTTCAGCTTCCTTACTTTCCTCTCACCTCCTTCAGCTCCCTTACTTTCCTCACTTCCTTCAGCTTCCTTACTTTCCTCTAACCTCCTTCAGCTTCCTTACTTTCCTCTCACCTCCTTCAGCTTCCTTACTTTCCTCTTACTTACTTCAGTTTTCCTACTTTCCTCTCACCTCCTTCAGTTTCTTTACTCTCCTCTCACCTCCTTCAGCTTCCTTACTTTCCTCTCACCAACTTCAGCTTCCTTACTTTCCTCTCACCTCCTTCAGTTCCCCTACTTTTCTATCATCTTCTTAAGTTTCTTTACTTTCCTCTCACCTCCTTCAGTTTCCCTACTTTTCTATCACCTCCTTCAGTTCCCCTACTTTTCTATCATCTTCTTCAGTTTCTTTACTTTCCTCTCACCTCCTTCAGTTTCCCTACTTTCCTCTCACCTCCTTCAGCTTCCTTACTTTCCTCTTACTTACTTCAGTTTTCCTACTTTCCTCTCACCTCCTTCAGTTTCTTTACTTTCCTCACACCTCCTTCAGTTTCCTTACTTTCCTCTCACCTTCTTCAGCTTCCTTACTTTCCTCTCACCTCCTTCAGTTTCCTTACTTTCCTCTCACTTCCTTCAGTTTCCTTACTTTCCTCTCACTTCCTTCAGCTCCCTTACTTTCCTCTCACCTCCTTCAGTTCCCCTACTTTTCTATCATCTTCTTCAGTTTCTTTACTTTCCTCTCACCTACTTCAGTTTCCCTACTTTTCTATCACCTCCTTCAGTTCCCCTACTTTTCTATCATCTTCTTCAGTTTCTTTACTTTCCTCTCAACTCCTTCAGTCTCCCTACTTTTCTATCACCTCCTTCAGTTTCTTTACTTTCCTCACACCTCCTTCAGTTTCTTTACTTTCCTCTCACCTCCTTCAGTTTCTTTACTTTCCTCTCACCTCCTTCAGTTTCCCAACTTTTCTATCACCTCCTTCAGTTCCCCTACTTTTCTATCATCTTCTTCAGTTTCTTTACTTTCCTCTCACCTCCTTCAGCTTCCTTACTTTTCTATCACCTCCTTCAGTTTCCTTACTTTTCTCACACTTCCTTCAGTTTCTTTACTTTCCTCTCACCTACTTCAGCTTCCTTACTTTCCTCTCATGCACCTCTTTCAGCTTCCTTACTTTCCTCTCACCTCTTTCAGCTTCCTTACTTTCTTCTTACTTCCTTCAGCTTCCTTACTTTCCTCTCACTTCCATACTTTCCTCTCACCTCCTTCAGCTTCCTCACTTTCCTCTCACCTCCTTCAGCTTCCTTATTTTCCTCACTACTTCCTTCAGCTTCCTTACTTTCCTCTCACCTCCTTCAGCTTCCTTACTTTCCTCTCACCTCCTTCAGCTTCCTTAATTTCCTCTCACTTCCTTCAGCTTCCATACTTTCCTCTCACCTCCTTCAGCTTCCTTACTTTCTTCTCACTTCCTTCAGCTTCCTTACTTTCCTCTCACCTCCTTCAGCTTCCTTACTTTCCTCTCACCTCCTTCAGCTTCCTTACTTTCCTCTCACCTCCTTCAGCTCCCTTACTTTCCTCCTACTTACTTCAGTTTTCCTACTTTCCTCTCACCTCCTTCAGTTTCTTTACTTTCCTCTCACCTCCTTCAGCTCCCTTACTTTCCTCACTTCCTTCAGCTTCCTTACTTTCCTCTCACCTCCTTCAGTTTCCTTACTTTCCTCTCACCTCCTTCAGCTCCCTTACTTTCCTCACTTCCTTCAGCTTCCTTACTTTCCTCTCATGCACCTCTTTCAGCTTCCTTACTTTCCTCTCACCTCTTTCAGCTTCCTTACTTTCTTCTCACTTCCTTCAGCTTCCTTACTTTCCTCTCACTTCCTTCAGCTTCCATACTTTCCTCTCACCTCCTTCAGCTTCCTCACTTTCCTCTCACCTCCTTCAGCTTCCTTATTTTCCTCACTACTTCCTTCAGCTTCCTTACTTTCCTCTCACCTCCTTCAACTTCCTTACTTTCCTCTCACCTCCTTCAGCTTCCTTAATTTCCTCTCATGCACCTCTTTCAGCTTCCTTACTTTCCTCTCACCTCCTTCAGTTTCCTTACTTTCCTCTCACTTCCTTCAGTTTCCTTACTTTCCTCTCACTTCCTTCAGCTCCCTTACTTTCCTCTCACCTCCTTCAGTTCCCCTACTTTTCTATCATCTTCTTCAGTTTCTTTTCTTTCCTCTCACCTCCTTCAGTTTTCCTACTTTTCTATCACCTCCTTCAGTTCCCCTACTTTTCTATCATCTTCTTCAGTTTCTTTACTTTCCTCTCACCTCCTTCAGCTTCCTTACTTTTCTATCACCTCCTTCAGTTTCTTTACTTTTCTATCATCTTCTTCAGTTTCTTTACTTTCCTCTCAACTCCTTCAGTTTCCCTACTTTTCTATCACCTCCTTCAGTTTCTTTACTTTCCTCACACCTTCTTCAGTTTCTTTACTTTCCTCTCACCTCCTTCAGTTTCCCTACTTTTCTATCACCTCCTTCAGTTCCCCTACTTTTCTATCATCTTCTTCAGTTTCTTTACTTTCCTCTCACCTCCTTCAGCTTCCTTACTTTTCTATCACCTCCTTCAGTTTCCTTACTTTTCTCACACTTCCTTCAGTTTCTTTACTTTCCTCTCCCCTACTTCAGCTTCCTTACTTTCCTCTCATGCACCTCTTTCAGCTTCCTTACTTTCCTCTCACCTCTTTCAGCTTCCTTACTTTCTTCTCACTTCCTTCAGCTTCCTTACTTTCCTCTCACCTCCTTCAGCTTCCTTACTTTCCTCTCACCTCCTTCAGCTTCCTTACTTTCCTCTCACCTCCTTCAGCTCCCTTACTTTCCTCACTTCCTTCAGCTTCCTTACTTTCCTCTAACCTCCTTCAGCTTCCTTACTTTCCTCTCACCTCCTTCAGCTTCCTTACTTTCCTCTTACTTACTTCAGTTTTCCTACTTTCCTCTCACCTCCTTCAGTTTCTTTACTCTCCTCTCACCTCCTTCAGCTTCCTTACTTTCCTCTCACCAACTTCAGCTTCCTTACTTTCCTCTCACCTCCTTCAGTTCCCCTACTTTTCTATCATCTTCTTAAGTTTCTTTACTTTCCTCTCACCTCCTTCAGTTTCCCTACTTTTCTATCACCTCCTTCAGTTCCCCTACTTTTCTATCATCTTCTTCAGTTTCTTTACTTTCCTCTCACCTCCTTCAGTTTCCCTACTTTCCTCTCACCTCCTTCAGCTTCCTTACTTTCCTCTTACTTACTTCAGTTTTCCTACTTTCCTCTCACCTCCTTCAGTTTCTTTACTTTCCTCACACCTCCTTCAGTTTCCTTACTTTCCTCTCACCTTCTTCAGCTTCCTTACTTTCCTCTCACCTCCTTCAGTTTCCTTACTTTCCTCTCACTTCCTTCAGTTTCCTTACTTTCCTCTCACTTCCTTCAGCTCCCTTACTTTCCTCTCACCTCCTTCAGTTCCCCTACTTTTCTATCATCTTCTTCAGTTTCTTTACTTTCCTCTCACCTACTTCAGTTTCCCTACTTTTCTATCACCTCCTTCAGTTCCCCTACTTTTCTATCATCTTCTTCAGTTTCTTTACTTTCCTCTCAACTCCTTCAGTCTCCCTACTTTTCTATCACCTCCTTCAGTTTCTTTACTTTCCTCACACCTCCTTCAGTTTCTTTACTTTCCTCTCACCTCCTTCAGTTTCTTTACTTTCCTCTCACCTCCTTCAGTTTCCCTACTTTTCTATCACCTCCTTCAGTTCCCCTACTTTTCTATCATCTTCTTCAGTTTCTTTACTTTCCTCTCACCTCCTTCAGCTTCCTTACTTTTCTATCACCTCCTTCAGTTTCCTTACTTTTCTCACACTTCCTTCAGTTTCTTTACTTTCCTCTCACCTACTTCAGCTTCCTTACTTTCCTCTCATGCACCTCTTTCAGCTTCCTTACTTTCCTCTCACCTCTTTCAGCTTCCTTACTTTCTTCTCACTTCCTTCAGCTTCCTTACTTTCCTCTCACTTCCATACTTTCCTCTCACCTCCTTCAGCTTCCTCACTTTCCTCTCACCTCCTTCAGCTTCCTTATTTTCCTCACTACTTCCTTCAGCTTCCTTACTTTCCTCTCACCTCCTTCAGCTTCCTTACTTTCCTCTCACCTCCTTCAGCTTCCTTAATTTCCTCTCACTTCCTTCAGCTTCCATACTTTCCTCTCACCTCCTTCAGCTTCCTTACTTTCTTCTCACTTCCTTCAGCTTCCTTACTTTCCTCTCACCTCCTTCAGCTTCCTTACTTTCCTCTCACCTCCTTCAGCTTCCTTACTTTCCTCTCACCTCCTTCAGCTCCCTTACTTTCCTCCTACTTACTTCAGTTTTCCTACTTTCCTCTCACCTCCTTCAGTTTCTTTACTTTCCTCTCACCTCCTTCAGCTCCCTTACTTTCCTCTCATGCACCTCTTTCAGCTTCCTTACTTTCCTCTCACCTCTTTCAGCTTCCTTACTTTCTTCTCACTTCCTTCAGCTTCCTTACTTTCCTCTCACTTCCTTCAGCTTCCATACTTTCCTCTCACCTCCTTCAGCTTCCTCACTTTCCTCTCACCTCCTTCAGCTTCCTTATTTTCCTCACTACTTCCTTCAGCTTCCTTACTTTCCTCTCACCTCCTTCAACTTCCTTACTTTCCTCTCACCTCCTTCAGCTTCCTTAATTTCCTCTCATGCACCTCTTTCAGCTTCCTTACTTTCCTCTCACCTCTTTCAGCTTCCTTACTTTCTTCTCACTTCCTTCAGCTTCCTTACTTTCCTCTCACTTCCTTCAGCTTCCATACTTTCCTCTCACCTCCTTCAGCTTCCTTACTTTCCTCTCACCTCCTTCAGCTTCCTTACTTTCCTCTCACCTCCTTCAGCTTCCTTACTTTCCTCTCACCTCCTTCAGCTCCCTTACTTTCCTCTTACTTACTTCAGTTTTCCTACTTTCCTCTCACCTCCTTCAGTTTCTTTACTTTCCTCTCACCTCCTTCAGGTCCCTTACTTTCCTCACTTCCTTCAGCTTCCTTACTTTCCTCTCACCTCCTTCAGTTTCCTTACTTTCCTCTCACCTCCTTCAGCTCCCTAACTTTCCTCACTTCCTTCAGCTTCCTTACTTTCCTCTCACCTCCTTCAGCTTCCTTACTTTCCTCTCACCTCCTTCAGCTTCCTTACTTTCCTCTCACCTCCTTCAGCTCCCTTACTTTCCTCACTTCCTTCAGCTTCCTTACTTTCCTCTCACCTCCTTCAGTTTCCTTACTTTCCTCTCACCTCCTTCAGCTCCCTTACTTTCCTCACTTCCTTCAGCTTCCTTACTTTCCTCTCACCTCCTTCAGCTTCCTTACTTTCCTCTCACCTCCTTCAGCTTCCTTACTTTCCTCTTACTTACTTCAGTTTTCCTACTTTCCTCTCACCTCCTTCAGTTTCTTTACTTTCCTCTCACCTCCTTCAGCTTCCTTACTTTCCTCTCACCTCCTTCAGCTTCCTTACTTTCCTCTCACCTCCTTCAGTTCCCCCACTTTTCTATCATCTTCTTCAGTTTCTTTACTTTCCTCTCACCTCCTTCAGTTTCCCTACTTTCCTCTCACCTCCTTCAGCTTCCTTACTTTCCTCTTACTTACTTCAGTTTTCCTACTTTCCTCTCACCTCCTTCAGTTTCTTTACTTTCCTCACACCTCCTTCAGTTTCCTTACTTTCCTCTCACCTTCTTCAGCTTCCTTACTTTCCTCTCACCTTCTTCAGTTTCCTTACTTTCCTCTCACTTCCTTCAGTTTCCTTACTTTCCTCTCACTTCCTTCAGCTCTCTTACTTTCCTCTCACCTCCTTCAGTTCCCCTACTTTTCTATCATCTTCTTCAGTTTCTTTACTTTCCTCTCACCTCCTTCAGTTTCCCTACTTTTCTATCACCTCCTTCAGTTCCCCTACTTTTCTATCATCTTCTTCAGTTTCTTTACTTTCCTCTCACCTCCTTCAGCTTCCTTACTTTTCTATCACCTCCTTCAGTTTCTTTACTTTTCTATCATCTTCTTCAGTTTCTTTACTTTCCTCTCACCTCCTTCAGTTTGCCTACTTTTCTATCACCTCCTTCAGTTCCCCTACTTTTCTATCATCTTCTTCAGTTTCTTTACTTTCCTCTCACCTCCTTCACCTTCCTTACTTTCCTCTCACCTCCTTCAGCTTCCTTACTTTCCTCTCACTTCCTTCAGCTTCCTTACTTTCCTCACTTCCTTCAGCTTCCTTATTTTGCTCTCACTTCCTTCAGTTTCCTTACTTTCCTCTCACCTCCTTCAGCTTCCTTACTTTCCTCTCACCTCCTTCAGTTTCCTTACTTTTCTCTCACCTCCTTCAGTTTCCTTACTTTCCTCTCACTTCCTTCAGCTCCCTTACTTTCCTCTCACCTCCTTCAGATTCCTCACTCTCACTTCCTTCAGTTTCCTTACTTTCCTCTCACCTCCTTCAGCTTCCTTACTTTCCTCTCACCTCCTTCAGTTCCCCTACTTTTCTATCATCTTCTTCAGTTACTTTACTTTCCTCTCACCTCCTTGCAGTTTGCCTACTTTTCTATCACCTTCTTCAGTTTCCCTACTTTTCTATCACCTCCTTCAGTTTCTTTACTTTCCTCACACCTCCTTCAGTTTCTTTACTTTCCTCTCACCTCCTTCAGTTTCTTTACTTTCCTCTCACCTCCTTCAGCTTCCTTACTTTCGCCTCACTTCCTTCAGCTTCGTTACTTTCCTCTCACCTCCTTCTTCAGCTTCCTTACTTTCCTCTCACCTCCTGCAGCTTCCTTACTTTCCTCTCACCTCCTTCAGTTCCCCTACTTTTCTATCATCTTCTTCAGTTTCTTTACTTTCCTCTCACCTCCTTCAGTTTCCCTACTTTTCTATCACCTCCTTCAGTTCCCCTACTTTTCTATCATCTTCTTCAGTTTCTTTACTTTCCTCTCACCTCCTTCAGCTTCCTTACTTTCTTCACTTCCTTCAGCTTCCTTATTTTCCTCTCACCTCCTTCAGCTTCCTTACTTTCCTCTCACTTCCTTCAGCTTCCATACTTTCTCTCACCTCCTTCAGCTTCCATACTTTCCCTCACCTCCTTCAAGTTTCCTTACTTTCCTCACTTCCTTCAGCTTCGTTACTTTCCTCTCACTTCCTCCAGCTTCCATACTTTCGCTCACCTACTTCAGCTTCCTTACTTTCCTCTCACCTCCTTCAGCTTCCCTACTTTTCTCTCTCCTCCTTTAGCTTCCTTACTTTTCTCTCAACTTATTCAGTTTCCTTACTTTCCCTCACCTCCTTCAGCTTCCTTACTTTCCTCTCACCTCCTTCAGCTTCCTTACTTTCCTCTCACTTCCTTCAGCTTCCTTACTTTTCCCTCACGTCCTTCAGCTTCCTTACTTTTCCCTCACCTCCTTCAGCTTCCTTACTTTCCTCTCACACATCTTTCGTTTAAAAACTCTATCGTCTAGCAATTCTGCAAGCAAAAATATTTACTGTGCGCAAAGGTGTGGTGAGATGTACAAGTCGCCATGTTTTTCGGTGCAGTCAATTAAAACGTCGGTAGTTCTGCAGCAGCTCTGCACTTTTATATTACTGCATGACTAACTCAGGGAAATTAGCAAGATACGCAACATGCGGAAAGACTAAATTGTGCTAGAAAAAATCAGTCACAATAGACAAGGTGGTCATCTTACCTGTTGATTCCTTTGCAACTCTCTCGTCGTCGAAAACTGAACTGCAAACAAAAAAGAAAACAAAACAATCAATACCGTCAAATGTTGTCAAAGTTCACACAAAGCATTTTTACTGTAAGTAATCTTATGAAGGTACTTCAAAATGAATGATGTGTTATATTAATTGCGTTTCGTGGGCTTGTGCTGTACTGTCCGGTGCAGTGCGCTGCATTGCGCTGGGTTGTGTTACGCTGTGTTCTGTTGCGTTGCGTTGTGTGCTGTGTTGCGTTGTATACTGTGTTGTGTTATATTGTGTTGTATTGTGTTGTATTGTGTTGTATTGTGCTGTGCTGTTGTTTGTTGTTTGTCGTGAACCCTCTGGCAGTAGTTCTATCATTTGAGCTACTACTAACATTTCTTCTAAAATGTCGATGACATCATTTCTCTTAATATTCTGCAACAGTTTCTTCAAATTTTCCACAGTGCTTTCTTGTCGAAGCTGCCAGTCATCCAAGAGAGCTTCTGTCGAATTATCGAATTTCTCAAATTCTTCTATTTCTTCAGTCTCGTATTTCATCTTGACAGCAAGACCACGGAAATCCTTCTTCAATGGTGTTTTGACGTTAAGTTTCTGGCAGATTAAATCTCTTGTCTTGCTATCAAGATCCCGAACAAGAATTGATTTCATACTTGTCACTTCAGCTAAAGTAAACAAGTAATATGTTTAAAGAAAAAGCCAGATGTATATCAAGCACACTTTGCTTTGGGGTGGGATGATTTTTCTTCTTTTTTTTTTAAATTTTTGTCTAGTCTGCCTAACCGGCGTTCCGTTTGGTACAGGAGGCGAAATAAACGCCTACCATCGTCCTATTCAAAGTTGCAACTTTTAGCGCAGCAAACGTATTGACTAAGTTCCCACTGGTTCACTTGAGTTTTGTACACATAAACTGTCGACCCTGCCAAGTATAACAATGGAGACGTCGTTTATATATTCAAAATTTATAAACCTGAACAGCAGAAATAGATGGTTAATTTGCATGGCCCTGATGTTTTGTCAAAATGATTCTCGACAAAATTCTTCGATAAAGCAGAAGTTTGAGTTTAGCTGAATACAGCATCTCTTTATTACGACCTGTTAAGTACACATGACGTCAATCATACTAATAAGGTTTGTACGCTTTTATGAATATGACTATGGCCGGCGTTCCTTTCGTCTCTCATCCCAAACGGAACGCAGGCTACGTTTTGTAAATCAACCAAATATTTTTGAACATATTAGATGTCAGCCTATTTGTTTAATGTTTAAATGTTGTAATTTTGTTAGAATAGATTTATTCTAACTTATCAAGACCAAACAAATCCCACAGTTAGAGTTAAGATATGTCCACGCCTTTCAAACATCCCTAGTAACTAAATTTTCAAAATGACTTTTATTTTTGGACTAAATTGTTGCACAGTAAAATGTTTCATTAGTCTATTTCAGCACAGTCCAACAGCACGAGCCATTTTCTTTACTAAGTCGTGTCCACACTAGTTAATATTTGATCATTCAGCACCTTTGAAAAGTAGTGCAGTAGCCTTAACCTTTCAAAAAGATTTTACAGATTTGATATACTCCCCTCGCAGCTGCTTTTATTGTCAGCTAGCATCAAGATGAAGAGACTGTGAGGGCTTCTTTGGTTCAATAACATAAAAAATAAGATCGGCAAAAACCTCGAACCAAAATGAGCTTCGATGAAAAACAGAGGTTCAAATTACGACTTTTCTTAATATGATCGGACGGTCCAACCTATCATTTAAAGGCCATCGTAGGGCTCTATTGAATGGTTTTGCAATTGAGTGACCTAAAACATAATTGTTTGGGAGTGACGATCAAAAATGTCAATAATAACTTTTCTATAAATTTTATTGTTTGACCTATCGTAGAAATGTATACATTTAATGTTTCAATTTAAATATTCGATAGCTAACTTCAGAATTTTGTGATATATCTTCCCCCAAATACCCTGGCGCAATTCGAGATGTGTTCGCCGGCTTACCTTATTCAAGTTTTCTTGCAATAAATCTCCACTTAGTAGAATAAGAAATTGTCAAAAACGTTCGACAAACACAAAAGAAAGCAAATTTCAACTTTCTGATTCTGATTCAAAGCGATGTTTTCTCTACAGCTTATCTCTGACTTACCTTTCGTGCATTTTAAAAAAAACAAAAAAACCCAGCAATTCATCGTCTGCGATACTTCATAATTAAATTTACACAGCCAACAAACAGTGCAAAGTTGAACTAGCGGACTTTGAATCAAACATTTGACCTTTAAATCTAATTTCGTCACCAACTCTCTTGGAACACGTTTTCAAACTTCCCGACCGCAAGCCTTCAAACCAATTGTTCAAAAGCAAGCGAAAACCGAGAGTAAGACTAAGGCCTGCTTTATATCTTTTAAAAAGAAACAAAAAATGAGAAAAAGCAACGAGACGATAGCAGCTAGAGAGTTGCGTAAGAGGGGAAAGGAAGCCTTGTTTATAGGTTGATAACGTCAGCTATACCAAGAAGAAACCGAGATCCCAAAATTTGTTTTTTTAGGCAAGTTTTGTATTTTTACCCGAATCACTGCTCTCTGCCTTATCTGATGAAGATGCATCTCCACGATCAACCAAATCTTGTTCTATTGGCATCTGTTGTTCTCTCTGGCTTGCACTCTTGGCCTCTGTAGTGAAGATAAAAAACAGTGTTGGGTTTGTATTAGTAGCAAGGTGGGCACTTTAGGCTCTGGAATGTATAAACACACAAGTTCCTTATCGGAACACCCGCAGCTAGGAAAATCGGAGAACCCAATGAAAAGCCATCGATGGACAGGAAAGAACCAACAACACTACTGACATGAAGCTAACACCTTGTGCAACCCATGCCTCCCACGTGCTCCTAACTTGACCATGTAAGCTTAGTCGTAGATAAAACTCCACAAAAAATAGAACTTTAGTGGTAACACAAGTTAGTTTAATACTTCAAGCATTTCGAGAAGCTTTAAAGAAGGTAGTTTGTAGAAAACGAGTGTCGAGACCTGACTAAATATAGCCAAAAGTGTGACTTAAAATCATCAGTTTAAAGCCTGGTTTCCATTTGGTTGCGACGGTGTGTTAACGGTCGTTATGACATTTTGTTATGACAAAAGAAATTCGTTGCAACGCTTCACTTCCGCGACCGTTAAAGACGCGGTCGCTACCAAATGGAAACCAGGCTTTACAACACATAACAGAACATAATATTTTATCCATTTTCAACAGCTAAATGTAGCTGGTAAGACGGAAAATGGCGGTCGTGAGGCATTTTTGGACGTTAGTTCCAGGCCTCTACGCGGTCATATACAACAAATTTGGTTTACCAAAACCTAGAACAGCCAAGAACAACCACAAAAACTGCCGGATTTCTGTTTTTACACAGGATACGAGAAGTACAAGTGCTTTTTACGGTATAGGATAAAGCCTATAATTACTAATATATGAAATTACATTAAATGAAATGAAGAGAGATGGCGTGTGGTGAACTAAGGTGAGATGAAGTAAGGTGCGGAGGTGTGTTGAGATGAGGTGTGGTGAGCTGAGGTGCGGGGGAGGGGTAAAGTGAGGTGTGGTAAGGTGCAGCGTAGCGAGGTGTGGTGAGCTGAGGTGCGATACGGCCAGCGTATCCGTAGCTTAAAACAAACGGCCCAATCTTCCAAAAATCAATAATTTGGAAAAACACAAAGAAAATCAGTACCATGTCCGTGTTTTTATACCTGATAAAAGATCATTCTGATTTACATAAACTTTAGCTTAATAATCTCGGCTTAGATAAGGTTGTTCTTTAAAATTACTACGCCAATAAACTTACCAAGTGGGTCGTTTGTTGGTTAAAATCTGATAAAACACTGCTGCTCATGTTTTAAATAATACTTAACATATTTCGGGTTTAATTAGGAATTTACCTAATGACATAGCTCCATCTGTATTTCTGTTATCTCTCTGGGATTCATCAATGGTACTGTCGTTGGGATCTACATTAAACCGAATAAAATTATTAATAGCATGCGGTATATTGACATAGTTAACAAGCTAACCCTAATAACACAATGGTATAATGACGGTTTTCAACTGAGCGACTTTTTTCGCGCGAACAACTTTTTCTTTTGTCTTAGAAGTTCTGGACTGGAAATAATTCGAAATCTATTTAACTCTAAAAATAGAAAGTCGATTCGTGGAAAAAAATCGCCTAGTAGAAAATCGGCTTAATACTAGGTTTATCCCGCTTTCTGGAACAAAGAGAATAACAATAAATCTCTATTTAATGCTGGGTTTAATCAATTTCTTAACTGGTTTCTCTGAAGTTACTCATTTGCAGATAATATCAGGTAACTACTAATGTTGTTTATTGCAGCTAAATCTAAATCTAAAGTACGCGAAAGTTTCAAGAATATATCAGAAATTTTTGTTGGTTACTTAATAACTAATATCGAAATTGCGCATACCATGCTATACAAATTATATCGCATACCAATTGCGAGTACCATGCTATACAAAGCAAATAGTAAAAATTATGACATCAACGAGACATTACTAATTGTAGCAAAACGAAACACTTAAAAACAAAACATTAATTATATAAAGGTTCCATAACTCATTAATAATTTATAAAAAACCCAATATTTAAATGTATAAAGAAACATTTCACTGTTGGCGGCAAAATTCTCGTTGTTTTTCATTTTCTGAGAGCGAGACAAGGTCAGTTTTCAAAACGACTACCGCTATGAATTTGCAAAATGCTTTGCTGTAGAAGTTCAGTACACTCCGAGCACGGATTTCTTAAAACATGTCGAGTATTTATTAAAAGCTCAATATTTTAGGGACAAATAACACACAAAATTAAGAAATACAATAATTTAACTTACCATGACACCAAAATTTCACACGATTCAGATGAAATTCCAAGGCCTCTACTTGGGTGAAATTACAGCAGATGCTTTCACTTGGGCATTGTTGAATCTTCTCTAACGGTAGCATATGTGAACATTCGTTATAGCTGCAATGGACTTTGCTATGACGGTCACAAGGCACCTCGTTGACTTTAGAACAAGCGGTACATTTCACAAGAAACTCATATCTCAATCCACGGTAAAACAACGGCTCTTCGGATTTAATCTCTTTCAGACAATCTTCGAGAAGACCTTTGAGGCGGGCAACAAACTTTGCGTGACTTTGTGGGCTGGATGTTCTTTTGGCCGCAACACCAATCTTTATCTTGTCGATCAGCTGTATCAGATAGACCTCAAATTTGTTTTTGTCAAATTCAAGGGGGAGCAGCGTATAATTGCAAAAAAGTCTTGGTTCCTCGCTGAACTTCTGGAGCATCTCCCTGCATTTACGAATAAGCTTCACTTGAAGGCGTGTGAAAACTCCAAGCGGGATAAGCTCCACTAAAAAATTGACAAACAGAGAAGCAATGGGACTTGCGTTCAACTTTTCGTCAATCGGCTTTCCTTCTTTCATAAAAGGAGCAACCGACGGTACAAGAAAAGCCGACTTTCCTTTATGCTCCAATGGGCACATCAAGCTAACTCTTTGCATGACCTCCTCCAACAGCTCTCCATGTTCATTCTTCCTTAATAATTCTTGCATCAGAATACCATTGTCACGGAGCTCGCGTAGGTAGGGCGCATCAATAGGTTTGACTTCATCGTCTGTATAAACGGTTATTACTTTGGTGAAAAGATTCATGAGCCACTGGGGGTTTAGCACAACCATCGGCGACCCACTGTAATACACGACCATGCTCTGACGATTTAGAAATTTAATAGCATCGTAAAATGAATCAACATTAAACTGCTTAGCAATAGTTTTGGCTTCTTCGACAGGAATATAATTACGCTTCTCTTTTGAAAACAGTTCCTCGCGCAGTGCTGCTTCAAATTTCAGCCATCTTATCGGCATCGGTGCTTCCTTTTCCAGGATAATCTTGCAAAGTTCAAAAACTTTACTTCTAAGTCCGATAATAGGGTCCTTGCTTCCAGACGTAGTTGTGTTGTCGATGATTTCCAGGTTACGGAAAACATTTTGAAACTTATCTGCTACTTCTTTGATTCTTCTCTTTACCTCTTCGATATCGCCTTCGAAGCGATCTTCGTTGGTCAAAACAATCAAAACTGGTGGAAGAACAAAATCAGGGAATTCTGCGGAATTCTGGCTTTCAATTTCTCTTAATTGCCCCAGGACTGTTAGCCACGATAACAAATAATCCAAATTGGTGGCAAGGAGGGGATTTGCTGATTCGAGATTAACATCAATATTCTTGGCTTTGAATCGCGGTTGAGCAGGCAGATCTAGTTCTTTTGTTAGATCATGGACAAGAATATACGGGCAATGCGATTTCAGGAAAAGGTAGTGAGTATCATAATATATCGCTTGACCAGCCAGATCATGGACTATCATTCGAACAGGGGGCGTCTTCGTTTCTTCATTTAGATCTGCGAAGTCCATCACTTTCCTTTTTTCTGATGGTGACGGCTTGATAGCTGTCTTGCTTCCAAGTGGTTCATCAATCGGCTGCACTGATTGATCCAAGGTAGGGACTGGAGAAGATGTATTGATAATCGGCATGTCATCATTCGTCATACTGTCCTCATTTTGAATAAAAGTCTCTCCAGGAGAGGAATAATCATCTTCCGTATCTTTCAGATTCTTTCGTTGTTCCTTTAAATCTTTGTACTCTGGGACTCTTTCACGGCTTTCTTGTTCTTCTTTTACCATAGTTGCCGCCTTTTTACATAATTTGTCGTTGGCAGCTTGTTTACTCACGAAAAACCGTTGTTGACTTCTTGGTTTCCATGGCTTACTTGACGTGTTATCTGTCACCTCAATAAAATCTACATGGATACCGACCGTGCTGGGTTCTTCCGGATCGAAAGGTTCTCCTAAAAGACGTTTCCGAAGCGATGTTTTTCCAGCTCGATCTTGCCCTATAATCATCACCGGTATTCGATTGCTCTTTTCTCTCCCATATTGTAGTGCTCGCTGGTAGGCTTCGTCATAGTCTAAAGAGTAATACAAAGTACTATATACTGAAATACTAATTTTGTACGGATGGCGTGTGAAGCTGTTGCAGGCGCGTATCCTCCCACCGCAAGGGTTCAAAGTATTTCGTATTATTTCACCACCCTAAGGGGGCCACCGATCACGTGAGTGAAAACGATCCATATGAGACCATAAGACCTAAACGTCCCTCATTATTACTCAAGAGATAATCGCCCCTCATTAACCATCATCTGACCATAATCATTAACCTCATTAACCACAATCTTTAGCCTATGGGAACTTAACTCTATTTTTATTCACATATTTCGCATTATTTCACCACCCCAACGGGGCCACCGATCACGTGAGTGAAAACGATCCATATGAGAGACCATTAGATCTAAATGTCCCTCATTATTACTCAAGAGATAATCGCCCCTCATTAACCATCATCTGGACGACGACAGCATGTTTATGCACTGCTATAGAGCAAATGACGAATTCATAAATTTTCAATAAAACACATCTTTTTAGCTTTGTAACATTGCAAAAGATCTACAGTTTAATAAAAGAGCCCCCGCGTCTCTGCTACCCCTTATCCCCTCAATGGGAAAGGGATGACTAGAGCAGAGTCTCGGCAAAGTTCCCACCCGCACCGGTACCACCAGCACGAGAGCTCTTATTTACCCCTTATCCCCTCAATGGGGAAGGGATCACTGGAGCACAGTCTCTAGAGAGTTCCCACCCGCACCGGTACCACCCGCACCGGTACCACCAACACGAGAGCTCGTACTTAATTTGCATATGGGCCAAACCTTCTATAGAGCGTTTTCATCTGACGTCACGGCGGCCATATTGGTGTACCAAAACAATGAAATGGCGGCCATATTGGTGTACGGTATGGGAATTAGCTCTTTCTTATTCAAATATTTTGTATTGTTTCACCACCCCAATGGGACCACCGATCACGTGAGTGAAAACGGTCTATACTCGACAAGCAATCTGTGGTTCATGCATGTTCGAGCGTATTTGTGTCATTTACGGGACAAACTGCGTAGAACTGCCGCGCCCAAATTGTAAAATCGTAAAAAGCCTGATGAAATAATTATTCACGTCGGGACAAACAGCCTAAGTGAACATAATTCAGCCAGATCCTGCGCTGAGGAAATAGTTGATTTGGCTCGAATGGTAGAAGATAAATCATCAGCGAAGGTTGCTATATCTAGTTTAATAAATAGATCAGATAACGAATCTCTACCCAGAAAAATTATTGATGTTAATAAGATTCTAAAACAATTCTGTTCTCAGAACAACTGGGGATACATAGATCACAGTAATATTTCAGCCGATCGACATTTAAACCGAAGTGGTTTACATTTGAACAAACAAGGGACAACACAAATGGCTCGTAACTTTATAAATTATTTGAGAAAAGACTAGGCTATTGCCGACTGGAAATCCGATAAAACTGTGCTCCAGGAAACTACTTGCAAGTCTAGTTCAGAGGGTAAGTCAATTAATTTAGACTCTAATATAACGGGTCGTGGTTTAGTATTGGCATGTTTAAATATTAATAGTTTATTAGCTCACATTGATGAGCTTAGGGTATTTATGAACACTTCTAAAATCGACATTCTTGCAATAAATGAAACAAAATTAGATTCAACTATTCATGATAATGAAATATACCTGCCAGGTTTCGAAGTCGTGAGAAAAGATCGTAATGTAAATGGAAGAAATGGCGGTGGCGTATGTTTATATATACGTTCTAATTTAAATTATCACATTCGGCACGATCTAGACGACACGTTATTAGAGTGTCTGAGTATTGAAATTACCAAACCACGCTCTAAATCATTTCTGGTCAGCACTTGGTATAGACCTCCGAGCTCTCCAGTCAATATTTTAACGCATTTGAGAAATTAATTGACAAGATTGACGCTGAGGGTATAGAGTGTCATCTGCTTGGGGATATTAATTGTGATTTGCTACCTACAGAAATTTCATCCAATGCCTCTAATCTAAAGAGTTTATTTGATCTTTATGGGCTAAGTCAATTGATTACCGAACCAACACGAGTTACTCTTAATTCGCAAACGTTGATTGATTAGTGTGTGACAAACTCACCTCAAAAAATAATTAACTCAGGGGTTCTACATCTTGGTATTAGTGACCATTCAATGATCTATGCGACTTGTAAAACCCATTATGAAAAGGAGCCACGCGTATTATTCAAACTCGTATTTATAAAAATTTTAATAAGGATGGATTCCTTTGTGATTTATCACAGAAATCATGGGATGATGTCCGTATTCAAACAAATCCGGACGATATGTGGAACCTCTGGAAAAAAAGGATTATGGAAAGTATTGATAAATATGCACCATATAAGAGCAAACGTGTTGGCAAAAAGAACTCACCATGGATTACAAATGAATTAATGCGAAAAATGCACAAACGAGATTATCTTAAAAAGCAGGCAGTATCCAAGGATGCATTGTCATGGCAACAATACAAATATGCGAGAAATCAAACAAATAATGCAATTAGAGCGGCTAAACAACGGTATTTTACAGAAAATCTAGAAGCTAGTAAAACTAATCCTCGCAAAACTTGGAAACTCATTAATGAGCTGAATTCTCGTAAATGTAGCAAATCACAAAATATCTCTCAAATTAAACTTGGAGACCAAATTATTAATTCTCCTACTACAATGGCTGAGACGTTTAATGAATATTTCACGAATATAGGTCCAAATTTAGCTCAGCAAATACCGCCAATTGATGTTGAGCCTGAATTCTATCTTGAACCGACCGATAAAACCTTTAGTTTTAAAACTCCTTCTGTGAGTGCAGTCTGCAGATTATTGAGTAAACTTAATGAAAAAAAAGTATCGGGTCTTGATAGGATTCCATGCAAACTTTTAAAGATGGCTGCCGGCATAGTCGGACCCTCACTTTGTGGAATATTTGAACAATCAATCACTATGGGATTTTACCCAAATGAGTGGAAACTTGCTAGAGTGACACCGGTCTTTAAAAAAGGCATAAAATCAGATGTTAATAATTACAGACCAATTTCGATTCTACCAATTGTCTCGAAAATATTTGAGAAAATAATATATGACCAGTTTTATGATTACCTTGATAGAAACAAACTTTTAACTAACTGTCAATCAGCTTTCCGATCACTCCATAGCACACTTACAGCATTACTTGAAACCACTAATAACTGGTCAGTTAATATAGCCAGGGGCCTTCTTAATGGAGTTATTTTCATTGACTTAAAGAAGGCCTTTGATACTATTGACCACGAAATTCTACTTCGTAAACTTGCAAACTATGGAGTCGATATAGATGCCCTCATGTGGTTTAATTCGTATTTAAGCAACCAGAGCCAAAAATGTAGTGTAAATGGTTGTTTGTCTAATGCTAGAGAAATTAGCTGTGGGGTACCTCAAGGCAGCATTATTGGCCCTCTGCTTTTTTTTATTTACATCAATGATCTGCCGAACTGCCTCTGTAAGGCCTCAGCTAATTTATTTGAAGATGACACAAATATAAGCCTCTCTGCTGGTAGCTTAGGTGAACTTGAGCCTGAAATAAACTCGGAATTACACAATCTTAACTGTTGGCTGAAAGCAAACAAACTAAGCTTAAATATAGCAAAAACTGAGTTTATGGTTATAGGCTCAAGGCAGAGGCTTCGCACAGAGGAAAATAATCAAATTCACATTGAAATCGAAAGTAAAAGGATTGAGAGAGTTGGTCACACCAAATCATTGGGATTTACTATTGATGAACGACTCTCTTGGTCAAATCATATTGACGAAATGTGTAAGAAAGTTTCCTCAGGTGTTGGTGCCCTTAAACGAGTAAGACCGTTTATCTCCACAAATACTGCAGTTCAAATTTATAATGCATTAATTTTACCATATTTTGATTACTGTAGTCCTGTATGGGATGGCATATGTAATCAATTTAGTGATAAACTGCAAAAATTACAAAACCGTGCTGCCAGAGTGATTATGAAAACTGGTTACGAGATTAGCTCAAGTGTGCTTCTAAATACGTTGCATTGGGACACGCTTGCTACTCGTCGTAAAAAACAAAAGGCTACAATAATGTTTAAGTCTCTAAACAACCAGGCCCCGAAATACATGCAAGATATGTTTATTCCTCGGAGCACAGTTTATTCCTTAAGAAATTCTGAAAGGCGACTCGCATTACCCTTGCCACGTACAGATTATTTAAAAAGAAGTTTTAGCTATAGCGGGGCTGAACTATGGAATAATCTGCCTGAGCATGTAAGGAATATGACCTCGTTTCATGAGTTTAAAAGGGAAATAAATTACTTATTCTGAACATCGGATTTTCACACGGCAATCGCGTAAAACAGTATTTTTTTGTTTAACTTTTTCTCTAGACTAATATATATTGTAATATATTTAATTAGTTTTATTTTTGTTAATTTCCTTAATTATGTAAATAGTTATACTGATGATTTTACCGTGTATAAATAAATTATGTATGTATGTATGTATGTATGTGTGTATGTGTGTGTGTGTGTGTGTATGTATGTATGTATGTATGTATGTATGTATGTATGTATGTATGTATGTATGTATGTATGTATGTATGTATGTAGGTATGTATGTATGTAGGTATGTATGTATGTATGTATGTATGTATGTATGTATGTATGTATGTATGTATGTATGTATGTATGTATGTACGTATGTACGTATGTACGTATGTACGTATGTACGTATGTACGTATGTACGTATGTACGTATGTACGTATGTACGTACGTACGTACGTACGTACGTACGTATGTATGTATGTATGTATGTATGTATGTATGTATGTATGTATGTATGTATGTATGTATGTATGTATCTTGTTCGATTTTGTTGAAATTGTCATTTTCACAAAACCCTGGACAACAATCCTTGGGACACTATGCAAAAATCGTCAAAAACTGTCGCAACAATTTTGTCCTGGATTGTAGTTGGATAATATCATTCTAATTGATTAATGTAAACAGTGTCTTTTTTTCTTTGATTATTGAATTAGTTAGTAGTCGGGCGGCCAATATTAAAGAAATCTTTGAATTCTATTTTTGGCCTCTTAAATACATTTAAGTTCATCTGGTTAAGTAGATAATTGACATGTACTCAATTAAATTCAATTAAAAAAAAGTTCGAACAAGTTGTCCCTAACAAGATTGTCGAATGAACAGCATTGTTACGTGTGAACAGCTCCCGGCCTATTGCGACAACAACCTGTTGACAAGCTGTGAGATATTTATCTGATTTTTCAACACAAAAACAAGCGATAAACAATTTAAATAGTAAACTGATGTAGGTTCTTACCTATTAAATTACATTCTGATCTAAGTGTTAATTATCTGAACAACTGATGGAGCTAGATAGGCTTATATTCTGAATTAAATACACATTAAATGTACACAATTTGTGGGTTTCACCTTGTTTTGTCTAAATTCTGAGCTTTCGGTTCGTATACTCGACCGTCTTCAGAGAAGTGTGATGTGATGTGTTGTGACGTGTTTGTTTGCGTCAACATGCAATTATACGGTGTTTTTGCGCGTACGTTTTGTGTGTTTGCGTAAGTTTACATATATAATTGAAATTAGAACAACTTGAATTAGAGATTAGAGTACTTAAAACAGAGTTGACCATGTGTCATTTAAAGATTTTCCTTCCTGGGCCGGGATAGTCCGGTGCTTGTGGATTTCAATCGATTCTCGTATCTGCCGGGCGAAATAGTTTGGTTATACAGGTGCGAGAAGTATTCGGATTCTTCCCATTTTATTCTGTGGTCCTGTTCCCACGCGTGTTGGACAAGAGCTGATTTGTCCAGTTTAACGTTCTTACAGCAGTCTTTATGTTGTTCTTTTTGTCGGGTGTTCAGGTTGCGTCCGGTTTCGTCGATGTACATTATAGCGCATTCGCATGAGATACGGTATACACCAGGTTTCATATTGTTGTTAGTTTTGTCCTCGTGTGTAACTAGATTCCAAGGATAGTGCAAAGTTTCTAGTCAAAGATAATAACGATTTTTGCCACGTGTAAGGACAGAGCTGCCACCCCCGCAACCTGCCAGCCCATTTTCTAAAGCAAAGTCCAATAATTATTAAATAATTATAATTAATAAATTCAGACAAACAACCCAAAATAGAATCTCGAGGGATTCTCAAAGAGTCATTTTCTCTTGTGAAGAACGCAAAAAAAATTGTGCCCTTCGCTATTGTTTTCCAGTCTGTTTAATAACATCAAGATCTTTTTGAACTCCTTGAAATGTTTGCGTATAAAGCTTGGCGCAAGAATTGCGATACTAATACGTATCGTGTGACGTCCAGTCGATCCAGATCAAAATTGACTAAAATCTGCCAAGTGGATGTAAAGATACATAAGTTTTTGTTGCCTTTACAAATAACGATCGTCTGATGATTATGTTGCTAGCTTCACGTTATGTAGACTTGCGAATCGTCTGCCTAATCACGCGCTAAGTTCACGCAGGTACAGATACATGTAGAACTTAAACATTCATGTTAATATATGGCCAGGGTTCTCCGTACAGTTGTTTATTGAACGCCAAATCAAAGTGCGAAGACAGTCTACAATCTCCAGTATACAGAATTTGTTATTGAGCTGACGTGCAAAACTGCTCGAGCGCCACTCGTGTAAAATATAACAGACACGAACCAACAACACTCTACGAACCGATTCACAACATCGTCAACATGCCAAACCATATTAAAGTTGAATAGAAAGCTTTTAATATTTATTCGCACCTTCCGCTAGGCAGACAATAAATCCTTTCGTCCAGACCACATTTAATTAGCCATGCAGCTAAGCCTAGAAAGTTGTTGTTTCGAGAAGAAAATTGATCGCTCCTTTGCGTTTCTCCGCCATTGTATTCGCCAGTTGCAAACAAAACCACGCGTGCGCAGTGCTATTCTAATATATTCCGGGGGGAAACTTCTTTCATTCGATATAGGATTTTACGTCTTTCAAGAAATACTCATAGAATCATAGATAACATACAAACCTGTATGTTATCGCTCTATAGAGCTTTAAGCGACATAAATATTTGTTGTATATGAAAGACTGATACTAATGTTTCACATTTGCACTGGTTTTTCAACTACGACAAGTATATGTATGTCGTTAAACCTTGGTAAGTTTACCCCCCCCCCCCACCCCCCCCGGAAAGTTAACACGCTGTATCGTGTGAATTTTCGCCACTCATCACAATACTGCAAAGTGAAACTTTGCACTAAAAAGTAGTTGGCAGATCTTTAGTTGTGAGCTATGGTAGACTTTAATGTTGATCTGAATAGTATTCGTTCAATTTTGTGGAAAGCAGGACCGATGTATGGAATGCAGACTGAGTTGGCGAATTCTTTAGTTTCGGCGTTTGTTAATTTGTGTCGTTTGTTTTTCAGAACCAGCCCTGGTACATCGTGCCCACTCTATTTGTCATAACAATTCTATCAACCAAGAGTTAGCACACTTAAGGTTACAGGATACCCTAGGATGTGATTCAAGGAGATTTGCTATTACGCGCTGAATATTTTCCCAATTTGACTCAAATTTGCAACAAATGTAGCCAGATAATTGAAGATCACCATCGCATTATCAAATAAAAAAGAAATAAACCACTTTTCTATGCATACATGTACTTACAAATATAAAATCAAGGTACCTTCGCTACGCGGTTGTTGTTCATCGCCGGTTTTACTAAAAATCTGTTCAATTGTCATATTTACACTTCTCAAAGATACTTCTAAAAAAGGGTGTTCGCGTTTATTATTGCTTTCGTGGTTTATCAGCTAGGACATATTCTTTCAAGATCCGTGTCATATCAACGACAATTGACAAACAAAGGTCCGTAACTCAGTTAATGTTGAGCTAAATAAATCGCGCAAACAATGCACTTTTGTAGCCCAGACATATACACCAATGCCGTGTGCACGTTTGAAAGGAATCAGTTTAAACGCGCGCTCAACTTCGTTCTTTGAATGTGTCCATGCGACCCAAAATTCACTGGACTGAAAATAGGCTTTGAATATTTCGCGGGGTTTTTCACAGCTCTCGTTGTAAAGATAATAATATTACTGTTGTCCATGATAACAATGCGAGCGGATCACCCTTTTGTTCAAAACAGGTGCGAAAGAAAAGATCAAACTTCAGTTGCTATTGCATGTGATCGAAGATGCCCGCAAAGAGAAAGCCTATAAAACTGCGCCGCAATATGAAGCGCCAAGATCTGTGAAGAGGCAGAAGAGAACAAGGACACTCAAGAGTTTCTGAGAGTTCAAAATGTAAACTGATGGATTACAGAGAGAATCTATACTCTCTAAGAGGAGTGAGAAAGCCTCAGAAAAGTTGTCTGAGAAAAGCTTTGGTCATGGTCTGAAAATGCAGCTTTCATGACGAAAGCTATAACTTATCATTAGGCATTTCCAACGGAAAGAAAGCAGAGAAAGCTTGTATACGCGAGTTCTGTCGACATTTAATAACATTTCATTGAATAAAATTTCATACTAAAATAACAGACTTTCCCGCCACGGATAGAGACTTGGGTAACGTTTTACTCAATACCTCATTCAATTTTCAATATTTCTAAATCAAACTTTTGCCAGATGATAGATCTTAAGCTTTACGAATATGTAAAAATATCATTTTCTGAATTTTTGTACTTTCTAGGGTATTCTGTAACCTTAAAACTGGTTCTGAAACAATCGTTTTCCTGATAATAAAATCATGTTCAAACGACATGCACAAATCAACAAACGCCGAAACTAAAGAATTCGCCAACTCAGTTTGCATTCCATACATCGGTCCTGCTTCCCACAAAATTGAACGAATACTACACAGATCAAACATAAACGTCTACCACAGCTCATAACTAAAAATCTCCCAACTACTTTTTACACACAAGGACAAAACTAGCAACAACCTGAAACCTGGTGTATACCATATGTCATGCGAATGCGGTATGGTATACATCGACGAAACTGGACGCAACCCGAACACCTGCATGACAAAAAGAACATAAAGACTGCTGTAAGAACGTTAAACTGGACAAATCAGCTCTTGTCAAACACGCGTGGGAACAGGTCCACAGAATAAAATGAGAAGAATCCGAATACTTCTCGCACTTGTAACCAAGTATTTCGCCCGACAGTGGTCAACTCTGTTTTAAGTACTCTAATCTCTAATTCAAGTTGTACATCTAAGTTCTAATTTCAATTATGTATTTAAACTTACGCAATCACACAAAACGCACACGCAAAATCACCGTTTAATTATATGTTGACGCAAACAAACACGTCACAACACATCACACTTCTCTGAAGACGGCTCTAGTATACGAGCCGAAAGCTCGAAATTTAAGTAAGACATGGTGAAACCTACAAATTGTGTGCATTTAATTTATTAATCGCCATGCAAAGCTACAAACGATATAAATGCGCATTATAAGTCAACATGGCAACACGTTTCAATTGAGAACAAATACCTAGCACCACTTACCCGTTTCTTTAGTTTTTCCAATTTTCTTTCTTACAAAATCAGCAAGCTCACGATTTTCGTCACGAATACATTTTTTTAAGACTTTATCCCAAGAGCAGTTGTCATCAAACTCCGCTAATTGCTTAAATAGTGCGTCTGCTTGTTCAAGACTAACTACAAAAAAAGATAAATTATTATAGCAGAGAACTTTAACCAGAGTCAGCCAAAATATGGTCTGGACACTCCGCAAGCTTGAAAGCCCCTAATATGAGCTATGACTTATGTTGAGATGGTTCTCCCCTTGCGCAAATCTTTTGTTTTCGACGTATTAATAATTACATAAGACAGTTGAGTGACAGAATTCAAATGCTACTATTGGATGATTGCTTCATTATTTTAAAAATACATATGTATACATAAGTTTGCATAAACCTTAACAAAAAGAAACAAGGTTTTTGCTAAGTTTATAGATCATCTTTCAATAGACTATGCATTAACGTAGTGTTTCTCTATTTTTTAAGCAAAAAAATATTGCCAAGTCAAGGAAATAGAAGTGTTACTTAAATAAATCTGCAAATCAGTTCCTCGTCGCGACCAATTCATTTTATAAATTCCGCTGAAATTTTCTAGCTTGAATTATTTTTTCAACTATAATCCTATTTGCGGTAAGGTTGACTGCTCAATGTGATACGTTATAGCCAGTACAATTGGTGAGAAGTTCACACAACTATACTTTTTCGGATTTTTCAGAAAAATGCAAGCGTTTTGATAATCCTGGGCCCTTGGAGAAGAAGGGGCGGAAAGAAAGAAAGGGCTACAACTAAACCCATGTACTTTTTTAATTAACGTTCAGATACTGAACGCTAAATACTGATTGGCTAACAGGTAATCCCCTTCATTTTGACATCCGGCTTTAGCAGGTTCAGAACTTCACGACATTTACAAAGAATAGTATTTTGACTGTGCTCTGTCTGCCTATGCAAACAAATCTGCGCAAAGACCAATGTAAAAGGTATGAGACAGAGTATCAAGGAAATATTGTAAACACAGGCTGAAGTGGATTATAACAAAGTAGAGTGATTACTGGAAAGCTAATATTTCGGGAAGTATAGCTCACAACTTCACAAAATTTACAAAGAAAGACATTTTGATTATGTTCCTGCTGCTCATACTGTATAAATAAAACATCGGGTAAGAGGATGGGGTATAGTTCTGCATCTAATTTAAGATGGTCGATCGTCGGGAAGAAACTGTATACTGTTAGAATTAAACGATCGAATTAAACTCACAGAAGCTTTTATACTTCTTCAGGCCAATTATCAGGTTTTCAACTATTGTTGGAGACCAAGACCATTTTTTTCGCTTTGTGTTTGAAGCTCTATCAATGGTTTAACTTTCTGCCGCCATTTTGTTTCGCAGTTTTGCCTCGGGTATAGGCGAGTCAAATTGTTTACATGGAGGGAACTTTATCTCGCCCCCTACGGTAACCCTATCTTGCAAAGAGGGTGACCCTACGGCCTACCCCCAGGGTGTCACTACTACCCGAGACAAGTACCAAATTCCCCATGTAAACGCTCGCTGTCGAGACTAAGTAAAATGAACACAAAGTTGGCTCCCCCAGGGTAGCTCGGGGGGTAGGGTGACCCTTCTACCATGGACAACGTTTGTCCATGTAAACGGCCCCATATAGTATAAAGAATAATACAAAGTATATACTGACACTACTAATTTTGTACGTTGCCTATACTTGGAAAGCACGGATGGCGCGTGAAGCTGTTGCAGGCGCGTATCTTCTCATCGCAAAGGTTCAAAGTTAAATCGAAATATAATAAGATTGGAGTACTGTCGAAATTATTGAACATATAGATTTTTAACGTTTCGAGCGAAGGTCCTTTCTCTCTGACGAAGGGCCTTCGCTCGAAACGTTAAAAACTACGTTCAATAATTTCGGCAGTACTCGAGCCTTATTTTATTTCGATTTGTATTTCAACACTGCCTACGCAGCACACTACTTTTATTTCACTGTTCAAAGTTAAGACTGTTTAAAAGGGGTTAGTACTTGGATGGGTGACGGCCTGAAAATATACCATGTTGCCGTGCCGATTCCCAACTTAAAAGACTCGTGTGAGTAGAATTCTTGTTGGTTCTCTTCTCTACTTAAAGAGTTTTTCTCTAGGTGTGTGTTATCCTACTGGAGAGCAAGTTCGTTACACTTGAAACCGGGTAGTATTGTGCTCACTTCAAGATACTTTCTTTCAAGAAGGATTCTTAATCTCGAATATCCCTCATAATTTAAATATATTTATGTAATAAATACAGTTAACGGCGACTATTCCGTGTTTGTATGGGTGTCCACAGGGGATTGGGACTAGGCCCGGCGCACGACCTATCACGTGATTAGGGGACTATTTAAGCGTAGTCAGATCGAGGTCTGGCATTAGTCACAGTTCTCCAAGCCTTGAAGAGATGCCGAGACTGACTAGAAACAGTCTAACAACTGCCTGGACTTCAATGCCTAACGTTAACGCTACGTCTGGACCTCCCGGGGAAGGGACAAACACATTGACGAACATACCCTCTAACCACGATGAAGTGCCTACGGCTGCGCCAGTGGTGTCAACGTCGATTTCCACAGTGCAAGCGACCACCTCTGGATTCCCGCCACAGCTTTTGGCTTCAACTGCTAGCTCTCCTCTGGCGTTACAAGCTACGCTGCGGCCACCACTAGCAGGTACGATCGTTACAGAGGCTCCAGCCTTTTTACCTACGTTTGGGTCACCGTCAGTTCCCCATGCAGCTTGTGCTCCCGGGGACTTCGTTGTCATTCTCTTCGTGCTCGCCATTGCTCGCTATTTCCACTACGCCAGTCGCACAGTCCGTTGGGCCCACTATTCCAATAACCAGTATCCTTCATCCATCGGTGGGGCTTCCATCCACCTCCTACACCGCGCCCTTTGTAGTTAGTAATAGTAATAGTAGTAATAGTAATAATTTATTTACCGTCGAAGGCGTAAGGAGTGGTCGCCCAGTCTCCCGAGCTAATAGCTCATGTTAAAAACGCTCGAAAAAACAGAACAGGAATAATCTAACTATATACAGGTGATAAATAAAAACTAGTAGTCGAATAAAATAAATTACTAACAATATATGGCAGACTAAAAATTACGAGCAGCTGCTACACAAGCATGCTGCTTTGGATAAAACAACATTATGCAGTTTCTTTTTAAAAATCGCTAAAGAATCTGTCTTTTTAATGTCAACTGGTAAATTGTTCCATAAATGTGAAACAATATAACTAAATGAATTATGGAGATACCTAGTATTGTACGATGGTTGCCTTACTTTAAACTTACTATTTCGTAGATTATAAGATGTCGTACGTGGTGTAATTAGGTCCATTTTGTTTAAAACTTTTAAAAAATACAGACAAAGATTGAACGTATCGTCTGTGTTCAAGTGTTCGCATATTGATTAAGTTAAGAGCTGTTTCATAATCGGTTGAACGCGGAAGGTTTAACAAAGATTTGATAGCGTAGTGATTTACTGCTTCCCGCTTTTTCACTTGAGTTTTACCAATGCCACAACCAGTATTGGGCTTCAATACTCTAAATGTGGCAGAATGTAGGCTTTATAAAGACGAACTGCATTATCTGGCTGTATGAACCGCCTAATTCTTCGTAGTGCTCCAATTTTAGCGTATGCCTTCTTTACCATTGAATTAATATGTAATTTGAAATTAAGATCATCGTCCAGGTCCACTCCAAGTATTCTCAACGTATCACCTAACTCAATCGAGTCGGTTCCAACAGTAAAGTTTATAATTATATCCAGATTTACCAATTATCATTGCTTGTGTTTTCGATGTATCAATTCCAAGACAATTTTCTCGAAACCACCCGCATAGCACTTCCAAATCCTGGTTGATGTTATGCTCCAGTGTTATTGGATATATGCGATGAGTTGTGTGATAACATGGCCAGCACGGTTTTTTAACTTTTGTAGTCTAGTTGCTTGGAATGCCGTCAGAGTATCCCAAACAATGTCACAATAATCAAATAAAGGCTGTATTAAAGAATTGTAAATTGCAAGGGCCACCTCTTTGGAAACAAGTGGACGCGCCTGCTTCAAGCCTGCAATTGCTTGTGAAATATTTTTTGACATACAATCAACGTGTTCATCCCAAGCAAGTCTTTCATCAATATGCACACCTAAACATTTAGTGAATTTAACACTATTTACTTTATGACCGTCAATATTAATTTGCGATAGATTTCGAGTTTTATTAAGGTTATCGTCCGATCCTATAAACATGTGTTCTGTTTTTGTGGCGACTTAATTTGTTTGCTAGTAACCACTGCTTTATGTTGCTCAGGTCTTTATTAGTGGATTGAATAACAGTTTTTAATGATCTACCACTTGTGGTTATATTTGTGTCATCAGCATACATTCGTGGATTTGAATGTTCCACACAATGCGGTAGATCATTTATGTAGATTAGAAAAAGCAGAGGCCAAAGAATTGAGCCTTGAGGTACACCACATTTTATTTTCTTGAAAGAGGATAAACAACCACTTATAAAACAACATTGAGTACGATCCGTAAGGTAGGATTCAAACCATTTAAGCGTTGGAGCAGACAAACCATACAGTCGAAGCTTCTGTAGTAAAATAGAATGATCGACTGTATCGAATGCCTTCGACAGGTCGAGAAACACCACCGAATTGAATTTACCATTATCCATATTAGTGTACCATTCCATTGTGGCATCGAGTAAAGATGTCGCAGTAGAATGGCAACTTCTAAACCCTGATTGATGTTTGGATAATAGATTATTTTTCTGTAAATAGCCGTATAGCTGGTTGTAAACAATTCTTTCAAACACTTTCGCAATAGGCGATATGACAGAAATTGGTCTATAGTTATTCATGTTATCTTTTAGGCCAGACTTATAAGTTGGAGTGACCTTTGCAACTTTCCAATCTCCTGGGAAAACCCTGAGCGTATGGAATTATTAAAAATATAACAAAGTGATTCCGATATCACTGGTGCTGCCTCTTTGACCAAGCGACAGGGGATTTTATCAAGGCCTGTTGCTTTATTAGTTTTAATGGTTTTGAGAAGCAGTTCAACATCTGTTAACGAAATTTGGTCCAAATTAAAGGTGCTCGTTGCTGGAGTAACATATTCCTCAAATCCTTTGGTGGAGCTAGGTGATTCGGCCGCTAAATTAGGACCAATCTCAGTAAAGTGCTCGTTGAACAACTCAGCTATTTCGGCTTCACTGGTGAAAGTGCTAGATTTGTGTTATAGTCTGAATATTGTGTTCCGCCTTGTCATTTCGTGACATAAACTCGTTTATTGTTTTTCCAAATTTCTTTTGGTTGACCTGATAAGTCTTTAAAACGATTGAGATAATATTTAGATTTTGTTGTTTTAATTGCATTATTCAGCCTATTTTTTGCATTCTTATAGTCCGCCCATTTTTGTGAGCTATTTGTTTTGATAGCAAGAGCTTTTAGTTTATCTCGAGCAATTATTTGTCGTTTAATTTCGGAATTTAACCATGGCGATTTTTTATTTCTTATTCTTCTCTTTTTGAGTGGTGCATGTTTATCAATTACTGTGAGAAACATTTTTTTTCAATTTTGCCACATGTCACTGGGATTATCAAATGTTTTTATGTTATCCCATGGCATGGAGCTTAGATCAGTTCTAAAACTTTCGGCTGAAAGTTTTTAAAATTTCTCGATTCAACTACTTTATGTTTCTTTGTACACGGAATTGCTATTTTTCTGACTGCAAACACTAAGCAGTGATCACTAATACCTAATGGAAGGACACCGCTGCAGACAATTCTGTTCGGCATGTTCGTTAGTATTACGTCGAATAGGCTTTTACTAGATTCGGTAATTCTAGTGGGTTCATTGATTATTGAGGAGGGGGAGGGGGAGGGGGAGGGGGAGGGGGAGTTCCTAGAGGGAGCATTCTCTACAGTATTAACTGTTCTTTTCATTTAAAAAATAATTGATTTTGATGTTAAGCAGCGACGATGCTCACTTCCGTAGTTTATAATAGGAGACATAAGATCAAGTTATTTATAGTATATAGCGAGCATCGTTGTAAAAAAACGTTTTTTAAAAGCGTCAATTGTAAAAATGCGCTATTATCTTATTCAAAACTAACATATTACAAGGCGGGTGTATATAAAATGTCATTTTAAATAACAGTCCTCGCCCTATTGCATGTTTTTCTGTTGAGCACCGTAGTGAGCTTCAAAGCGCCTATAATGAGCTATGATTAAGTGATTGCATCCAAACGCTCCAACTGCTTCATTATTTTAAACATTGTTCACACCGCGGACAAGTTTGCATAAACGTTAAGGTATTTGCACTGGCTAATTTGTGACATTTTCAAAAATATCTCAAAGATGTGCAACTTTAGCTATGCTACTTAGAATTTATGAAATGACATGGTATTCTCTGAACAACAGAGAAATTTCAAAAGCGTAAAAGTTTATGAATCCTTCTCGTCCCCACAGAGTTAACTACCAACCCAGGTAAAATCGCGAACTCTCTGTTTTTTTCTTATAATATTCAAAAATTGGATTGAAACTAATTGGATTCTTTCTCAGCATTACACTTTGTACCGATGTAGTTTCGAGCCCAGTTGCAAATGAAATATTATCTGTTAAAATGAACAATGTTTCATTTCAACCAAATCAACTCATTTTAAAATATTTTTCCTTCCACACAAAGTAACTGTAAAGAGGGCCCGAAACTATGTTTGTACATTTATTTATAACGAATCACCATACCAAATATTTTGGCCCTCAGTGCTGTACTTCCTGAGAAAAACTATTTTCCTGACTGTCCTCAATGCTCCAAACACCAAATGACTGAAGAAATAACATTTATTTAGAGTATTAAATGGCTTCGGAAACAGCTCTCTTCATATGTCCTTACCTTTCGGCCATATTGGTTGTTTTCCCGCTGATCCAAATCACTGCAGCATGAAAAACAATGTAAATCCTCTCTATCCCTTCCCTACCCCATTGATTAATATTTGTTTATCCGTTGCTATGCAATTAACTTCTGGTAATTACTTCCGATCGGTCAAAAACAGATACGCATGCGCACAATTTTATAGAATTTTAGTATTTTCAAAATGGCACGTACAAAGAAGAGACGTAAACTTTCTAGTGGTGAAAAAACCCAACTTGCGGTAGAGAGAGGACAAAAAAGTGCGAATATGATGGGAAAGGGAGCTGGAAGCAGATTATCGTTTACGTTGCCGGCCAAATGGCAACAAGAAACGTACCAACGTGGCAAGAAAACGAGAGTGCAGTTCTCGAGTCCTGGCAAGACTCGATACAAAACACAAAAAGCTGTAAAGGAAACCCTTCACTTGAGACAAATGAAAGAGTGCCTTCAGGAAGAGTCATCAAGCTGCTTGAGTTCTGAAGACATGAGCACAGACGAATCTGACTCGATGCTAAATAATGACAACGAGCCAAGTGAAGAAGAAATTATGGAGCGAAGGCTATTCGTTTGTGAATCTACTCAACTGATGGATTTGGTTCAACAAATCAACAGCACTTCCAGATGTAGTACAATTGACTGCAACGGTAAGTTTATATAGCTCTATATATAGTTTTATTTCATTAATGAAAATCAGGGTACTCCAATCACCATAGTATATTAACACATTTTCAATTTTTATCACTGAGCATTGGCAAACATTACAATAGCATACATTGTTTCTTTGAGGGTATTATAGTAGCCTGTAAACAGACTGTCTTTAGGGGGGTGTGGCTTTGGGTCGCCCAAGAAAGAATGTCTGCTCGCAGGTTAGTATTATAGCGTTGTTCTAATTTAATCTCCTACCAGGTATTCTTCGATTAGCCAAAGTAGAAGCAAATGGTCATGGTGGAAGCCTAAATGCCACTTTTGTCTGTACTGGTTGTAGTATCCGTACCGTAAAATTTCAGGGATCAGCATTGGTTGAAGGTTCAAGAAGAACAGTTGTTGGCCTCGCCCTTGCAGTAGCCTTCTTTATCTCAGGACATGGATTTTCTAAGTTTGAGAAGACTCTAAGACTGTTTCTGGGAATTAGCTGTTTGTCAAAGAATCGCTACTATGAAGTCATAAAACTTGTTTATCCTTATATTACAGAGATCCTGGACGGTATGTGTGCAGAAGAAAAAGATAGGATTAAAGCTATCGAACCTGGGATCCTTGGCTGTTGGCAAAAGGCTGTTGTAACGTCAGATGGTGTGTGGCATACCAGGGGTCACTTCAGTAAGAATGGTTCTTTATCATAAAGAACTACCTTACTGGAGGTCTCCTCTGGTATGGTTACAAGTGTATGCGCGGCAACGATGATGTAATCGAAGAAGAATTGTATGAAGGGACATCAAAGTCCATGGAGGGTGTCCTTGCAGAAGAGTGCTATGAGTATGCGAAAAATGAAGGCTGCATTATTGACACTGTGTGGCAAGATGGTGATTCAAGTTCTGCAAAATCTGTTATGCTGAATCATCCTACTGCCAAAGTTTATAAGTGTGGAGGCCATGTGGGAAGAGCCTTCAAACAGATTGAAAGAAGTAGCAAAAAAGAATTTTCACATGATCTAAAAAGAATACATAGGGGGAAATTCCCTCTGGTTGATTCTGCAAAGTGCAAATGCACCCGTCACAAGGCTGGCTGTGGCTGTTTATCAGATGCCTTCATTAAAGGAGCTCGTCTTAACCATTTCTGTGTTTTACAGCAATGCAAGGATGCTGCTGAATATGCTCAGCGTATGCGTGATCTAGCCCAGTACCATTGTAGAGACATTCATAACTGGGAAGGTGGGTCGTGCAAATTTCATAACAATATAATCTGTTGTTGTAAAACTTGTGATGAAGATGAAGATCTCAAGTGTGAAGGGAGTCCTTTCAAGACCAAGTGCCCCTTGACATGTGAGTTTCATTGGCTGGCCTACAGGATAGAATGCGAGAAACGAGCAGAAGATGCATATTCAGTAATCCACCCAGAGTTGGGAAGGGGGCACTCCAACCAGTGTGAAGCCCACTTTACTGTTTTGCCACAGTTTAGGTCCAAGGATCAAAGTCTAAACAGGTAACCCTAATTTAAACAAATAAAATTGTATTACAATGCTACCAAGTTCTCAAAAGAACTGATACATGAAAAGTAAGCAATGTATGAGAAATTTATTAATCAAGTCAAAACGTGCTTCTAGAGCAACTACGTCAAAATGGCAGAAATAAGATCCATCAGGTAACAAAGTGAAGTTCTTGTATATGTCTATGTACAGTTGAATTTCTGTAGCCAGTTGTTCAAAGGGCGATTAGTACTAACCCAGCAAAAAAGCCCCAACCTTTTGGCACAAAATATTTCTATATTTATGTGACATCGTAACAGAAAATGCCAAGTATATTTGCCCTTGTCTTTGTAATTATGTTCACGAATCCTGGATTAAGCTAATCACCTTTCAAATCACCTTTTTAATATGTCTTATAGATTGCACTACATGTGCTCAACTAATGCAGGATTGTGCCAGGGAAATATGACATGGTGCTTTCACGTTAGGGGGCCACAATATCATTGGGTCAATGATCTTTATGATCATCTCAACCTTCCTGTGCTGCCAGCTGTTGTACAGGCACTACAAAGAGCAGTTGAAACGAGGGCCAAAGGAATACAGAATGAGAAGTCAGACAAGGCGAAGATCAACAGGGTGAGAATGAAGGTAGCTAGATCCGAGGATCAAGAAGCAAGAAAGAAATGGCTGAAACGACAAGCAATTCAGCACTCCTATGGAGATGATGATGATTTGGAGGAAGGTCAGAATGATTTGGAGGAAGGTCAGAACGAAGGCGAGGGTGGCTGTGTTACTGTCGTTTCCAGGAAGTATTGTCGCTGTGGATCTAAAGAACACTCAAGGATATCGCACAAATCTTGTCCATTAAACAAGAGAAAATAATCAACCCAAGCCTTTAATCGTCATGCAATTTTTAATGTTTGTTGGAAATTAAATATCAGAACTAAATTAACAAAATGACAAGAAACAAAACAAATTTATTAACAATAGTTCATTTTTTGGAGGACTTTCTCTTTTGTTTTACTGAAGGCCAGCTAGCTGCCGACAGGTCTCCAATATTGACTTTGTATACCTACAAATTGGATAGAAAAATATTGTAAATAGCCAGCCTAATTGTACAGATTAGTTGTGTAAATAGCTAGAGTATTTTTACTTTGTTTCGTTTCTTATGATCTTATTCATAGAAAAAGGTGAAATATATTAGTTTTTATAATGCACCTATCAATTTTAAGCCTTGGGGGAGGGGATGGGTAAATTGGAGCACTTGATTTTTCATGCAAATTTTCAATCAAATTCCTCACCTCCCCTTCGTGGGCTTAACATTGATAGGTGCATAATTATTTAAGATTGGGGCTTTTCTGCACTCAGTTGATGTCATGACGTCATATTTTGGAGACAATTTAGCTATTTTATTGTGACTAAAGCCCCATTTACACTACGCTCAATTTTTGGTACGGCTCGGATAAAAATGGTACCCGTACCAATTTTACCCGTGCTCGGACTACCTATTTACAAGGTCCGAGCACGGATAAAATTGGTACGGGTAACAATTTAACCATGCGTACCAAAAATCAAGCGGTGTAAATGGGCCTTAAATCAGACCCAAAATCAAACCCTAACCTTAACATCAAATCGGTTTTAACTCAGAAGAACCGAGGCAATTTTTGACGTCACAACATCAACTGAGTGCAGAATAGCCCTAACCAATTATGTAATTTCCATTTTATGTGATACACAACTTATTCAAAAGCAACTTCACAATTGGCAACATTGGCTACCATGTCTATATACTTTTAAATAAACAACTAAGCATGTTTCTTTTTCTGGTTGATTCAGATACCTCCAAAAGGCTTTATTTGAGCTAAATTTTCAGTTTTTGACCTATCTACGGGCAAGGTACCTACATGTATCACTCAGATTAGAATATTAAAGCACACCCTGCAAGTAAGAAATATAGCACTTACCCTCTCATGGGTTGGATCATCACGATATGTCAAATTACCGGGTATGATTTCTCTTATGACGGCTTTTAGTGTGTCAGGATAAACATACGTTGGTTTTTCTCCAGGAACACCTGATCCGAGGGTGTTCTTGCTACCAAACTGTAAATAAACAATATGAAAATAATCGCAAGTCTATCCTTGTATTGCACACCATTTATTCCCCCTTGAAGTACAGTATTACCGCACAGATCTACAACAACAAAAAACACACTACACAAAAGCTTTGAATGTCTTTCACTTCACGCTCAACATTTTACATGCAAACCGGAGTTGAATTAGATTCGACATCTCTCAGTCTCTCATGTTCGTGCTTGGTTTTACACTTTATATTCTTGCATCACCCACGTGTTGGCTTTATCGTAAACTGGTCCTAAGTGTTTGAAATGTAATAACAACCTACCCACAATAGGCACCACAGACGCTTATATAGCCTGGCTCTTGCTTCAAGATTTGATTCCCCAAAGTTTTAACTTGTATTCCCGCAAAAGCCTTATTAGTCCTGTGGGAACTTCAAAACTGTAAAAATGTAAGACTTCATCGTTACAAGGTTTATCAGGTATTGGAAAAGTCGATTAAATGCAAGATACCTACCCATTCTTTGTGAACTCGACCTCAAAACTCTGGAAAGCTGCCTCTTTCCTCGCATCGCTGATGTTACATTCCGCCATTTTGTCGAAAAATGTGGCCGCCAGTGGTGACCGCTGATTAGCATATTGCGCGCTCAATCGTGGCCTAGCAACCGACCCAGTCTTCTGCACGTGTAAATGACCTTATTTCCGGTAAAATCAACGTATTTGTCCACTTTCTAGAACATTCATATCTTTGTATATCAAGGTATAAACCTATTTTTCGAATATTAGATGCAATTAACTACAAAACTGCATAGAATGAGCTCATTCTGAGGATATCAAATTAGCCAGTTCAAATACCTTAACAAAAAGAAACAAAGGTTTTTGCTAAGTTTATAGATCATCTTTCAATAGACTATGCTTTAACGTAGTGTTTCTCTATTTTTTAAGCAAAAAAATATTGCCAAGTGAAGAAAATAGAAGTGTTACTTAAATAATACCATGATCACCTCGGGTTCTATTGTTCCAAGGGGGCATTAAAATCTCTAAATTCTCTCTGAGCGGGCAATTTACTAAATCGCCCGCTCGACCGGGCGATTTAGACTAAATCCCCCGGTTGAGCGGGCGATTTAGTAAATTGCCCGCATTTGTATGCATGGCCGAACATCCAAACAATACCTTTATACACAACAATAAAGAGACTTTTATTATGTGCTGTTAATTATTACATACTTCAAACAAATTCAACTTTGGATGTTGCACCTGTATGCTTCGATTTAAACCACAAAACAAGCTATACAAAACTTCATGACGATACTCGCCTCCATCTCTCTTCCTTACTTCTAAGCTTAATCTGCTCAGCCAAAAATTAATTTCCTTGATGCTTGGATCCTCAAAGTTTGCGACACGCTTGAATTGTTGATTCTCGCCAGTAAAATCAACGAACTCCTTATTTCTTGCTTCAGCCCATTTTCTATAAACATTGCTGCTCCAAGATGTGTGCTTCGTCGTATTTGCGGGCGTTCTGTTGTCTCTAGCTTTCTCAACATCGCGTTCTGTAACAAATGAGAACCGCTTCTCCGCCATGCCCTTCGACTTCGCCAAAATCGAACAACAACGCTTTGTCAAATCTACCTCGCATTTATACACACCTACACACATGCATTAAAAATGTCTTTGTTCTCATATGACTTTTAAACAATAGAAACTAATTACGGTACCTCGGTGATCATACTATTACAAACTAATAGCATGACATATCGGGAAATTAGTGATTAAATGTCCCCTCAGGCTCGGGAGGTTTGTAGAATTCCCTCGGGCTGCGCCCTCGGGAATTCCACAAACCTCCCGAGCCTTCACTAATTTCCCTCATGTCATGCTATTACTTATAATAAATCTGCAAATCAGCTCCTCGTCGCGACGAATTCATTCATAATCCAATTTGCGGTAAGGTTGACTGCTCAATGTGATACGTTATAGCTAGTACAATTGGTGATAAGTTCACACAACTATACTTTTTCGGATTTTTCAGAAAAATGCAAGCGTTTTGATAATCCTGGGCCCTTGGAGAAGAAGGGGCGGAAAGAAAAGAAATGGCTATAACTAAACCCATGTACTTTTTTAATTAACGTTCAGATACTGAACGCTAAATACTGATCGGCTAACAGGTAATCCCCTTCATTTTGACATCCTGTTTTAGTAGGTTAAGAACTTCACGATATTTACAAACAATAGTATTTTGACTGTGCTCTGTCTGCCTACGCAAACAAATCTACGCAAAGACCAATGTACAAGGTACGATCAGACAGAGTATCAAGGAAATATTGTAAACACAGGCTGAAGTGGATTATAACAAAGTAGAGTGATTACTGGAAAGCTAATATTTCGGGAAGTATAGCTCAGAACTTCACAAAATTTACAAAGAAAGACATTTTGATTATGTTCCTGCTGCTCATACTGTATAAATAAAACTGCGAGAAAGTCTTGAAAAAGGCTACAAATGTAGGGGAAATATCCTAGCTGCGCAAATAGAAACGGTATCTACACAGAAAGTACCATAAGTGATTTTGATTGGTATATGTTCACTACACCAAATTGGGAGCGGAAAGTAAAATTTTTCTTTCACGTGCCTTTTACTCGAAATGTATTCTTCGCTACAACGGGGGATTTTAAAGAGTTACAACTTAAAGGGGATTTGTTCGATTACCCTCCAATTTTCAGAAATGATAGATAAATATATCACAAAACAAAACAAAACAAAACAAAACAAAACAAAACAGTGACGGGCAATTCGATAATTCCGAAAGTGCCATCTGTGGTAGATGGCGGCCTTCAATTGGTTACCCGATTTAACCCCCAATGCCCCCTCTGGTATTTATATTTATGATGTAATATATCATACACGAGAAGCCGTCTATTATCTGATTTGAAAACACCGAGAAAAACGTGTGAAAAACGAGGCGATAGCCGAGTTTTTTAACTCACTTTAAATCAAATAATAAACGGCTTTCGAGTGTATGGTAAAGCTTCTCAAACAAATCAGTATTTAAAGAGAAATTTGGGGTAGTTGTCTTAATTTATGGGCGTTTATTACCACATTTATAAACAACGTCTCGGTAACTGATTTCCATCATGTTTTCCTCATGAATTATTAATGAGTTTGAGAACTCTATATGTCATCAATAGCCTCCCGCAAAGACGTTCTTAGGGAAATCCCTCACGTCCACACAAACGCCCATAAAATCAAGACGGTACTATGCCAAATATATATCACGCAATCACAAAGACCGAGTGTGGGAAAATAACTCGTCGGAGAGTGTGACTAACCGTCTATTGTTAGTATTTATTACTCTATTCGCGACATTTTCAAAATTTTCCTGACATTGCCCTTGATAAAAGAAAATTGAAAACAATTCAACTGCTTTTTGCTGAAGCATGCTTTACTCATGAAAGTTAAAGACATTACACAGTTTAATTCATTGAAATGCATTACTTAGTTCGTTGTTTATTATTGTCTAGCGGAATAGCGACAGTAGAACGTCTTTCCCTTACAAATAAAATCGTCTGGCATTAGCAAGAGCATTAAAAATAATCTGGCATGAAGGTATTAAGACATTCCTTCTCCAACCTTTATCCTCTCTTGCTAACACATATTACCACTAGTCATCTGTCGATTTTTCAATGTCAATATCAACATGTATTACTAAGTTTCAAAGCAGCAGAGTCAGAGTCACTTTGAAATGCAGTTAGTGACCTATCTGTAATTATTAATATCTAGTGTTACCTTGTCTTTCCTGCAACTTTGTCCTTATATAATTAGCAACAACACCATCCTTGCCACCTTCTCTCTCTAAAAAGCACAACAATATTGATGTCAATGCAAATCAAATGTTTAAATTACATGTAATTAACAAATAGATTTCCAACACAATCAGACATAGCTTAACGTTAGTAGTATAGCGAAGCAAGCTCCACCCATGACGTCACCATTTTAAGCCTTAAAACGCTTAGCAACGTTCAACGAATCAATATGAATATATTAAGACACTTAATATATAAGAACCTAAATATTCAAACAGATCGAACTAAGTCATCACAGAATTATTGCTAAGTTAACCCATAGTTAATAGAACATATACATGGTTTGGAAGCTCTATTGTCTTTCAACATGAAGCATGGTCATGTTGAACTGACAATGGAGTTCCTTATTTGGAAGTAAATTCTATGGACACGTGACGATGAAGCACCACAACACGTGACGATAAAGCAACTCACTAATTAAACCCGATCGTTCCTATTGGATGACTGCTTCATTATACAGAAAATACAATACCGTGAAATTGCACAAATTTCCATAAACTTGAACAAAAACATAGAACAATCACTTTGGACGAGTTGCCAAACCATGTATATGTTCTATTAACTATGGTTAACCCTAAAATAAGTGAAATCGAGAAGTCGTGAGAATAACTTCAGATTTCGGACGAGGAGTCACTTCGACACCCTGTAAGAAGAACATTAGATAGTAACGAAATAATATTTGGTTATGTGATGGCTGAGTGCACACGTACGTGGGGGATATATTTGCATAATGTAGTGTACTTAATTAATTTTTTGGAGGCATTCAGGAAATGTAGGGGATAATAAGGGGCATTGCCATCTTATCGTCCCATTATCTTCCTCTAACCCCCTTATCTTCGTCTATCGCCCTTATCTTCCCCTTATCTTCCTCTATCCTCCTTATCTTCCCCTTATCTTCCTCTATCATCCTTATCTTCCCCTTACCTTCCTATCCCCCTTATCTTCCTCTATCCCCTTATCTTCCCCTTATCTTCCTCTATCCCCCTTATTTTCCTCTCGTCTTCCTTATCTTCCTTACTGAATCCTAGGATTGAATAACTGAAGCCTAAGATCGAATCATTGAATTCTAACGTTCAATCCTTAAATCCTAAGACTAAATTAACCTTAGGATTTAAGGATTAAATCTTAGAATTCAATGATTCAATCTTAGAATTCAGTGATTCAATCTTAGGATTCAATTATTCAATCTTAGGATTCAATAAGAAAGATAAGGAGGATAAAGGGAAGATAAGAGGAAGATAAGAGGAAGACGAGGAAGATAAGGAGGTTAAGGGGAAGATAAGAGGAAGACGAGGAAGATAAGAGGAAGATAAGGAAGACAAAGGGAAGATGAAAAGAAGCTAAAGAAAAGATAAGGAAGATAAGAGGAAGATAAAGAAGATAAGGGGAAGATAAAAGGAAGAGGAATATTAGGAGAAGATAACGGGAAAATGAGAGGAAGATAAAGGGAAGATATGAGGAAGATAAGGGGGAGATAAGGAATATAAGAGGAAGATAAGATGGCAATGCCCTTTATTTTCCCCTACATCTCCTGAATACCTCCAAAAATTTAATTAAATACACTACACTATGCAAATATATCCTCCACGTACGTGTGCACTCAGATATCCCATATCCCATAGCCAAATAATATTTCGTTAGTATCTTACGTTCTTCTTACAGGGTCTCGAAGTGAATCCTCGTACGAAATCTTAAGTTCTTGTCACGACTTCTCGATTTCTTCACTTATTGTATAAACTAGGGTTAACTTAGCAATAATTATGTGATGACTTAGTTCGATCTGTTTAAATATTTAGGTTCTAAATGTCTTAATATACTCATATTGCTTCGTTGAACGTTGCTAAGCGTTTTAAGGCTAAAAATCATGACGTCATGAGTGGAGCAAAAAGCTCCACCCGCATCAGAATTTTGAACACAACTTAAAAAGTTACTGTTCATCACCCAACGTTGCAACACTTCGATCTAGTGTCTTCATCAAGGGTAATCGTTGTAAGGAAGGTCCCATATTTATCATCGCAAATATAACCAATGATGACGTTATCATCAACAAGATGCAAATCGGCTTCTGGCCCGCGGTCATCCTGGTTTAATGGAGCGTGGGCGCTATTAAAATGCCATCCCTCCAAACGTCTTTGATGATAGCGTGGATTGCTGGTGATAATTTTTTAATCATGCCACGCGATCTTATGAATAGTTCAGCACGCGTGCTCCAGCAAAGCAGAATTTTCTTTTTTTGAAAAGAAAACAGCCTTTTGTACCTGCCCTTTCAACCGCGTACGTACCAAACTGACGTTTAGTCTGGTCGATGTACTCCTAATTACAGTCATTGAACGCAATGGAATAAATAGCATTTTTTCTCTGTTCTTTCGCAATACGATCCTCAGTTTTTGCAAAAATATGACCCAACGTTAAAGAAAGGCTTTTGCGCCAATTTTACGTTGGATCTACCAGAACAACCCCAAAACCCATCACCATATTTTCATTTTCAGTGGTAGTGCGTGGTGGTATAACTGGTTTTAAACTATTTAAAAAAACAAATCATCAGGATAGTTATTTGCTTTCAAAACGTCACACACATACTGTGCTCATTTCCCTCAAATCGGAACTAGATGGTAAACCCTGTTCTACAAACGGACTTCTTATCTATGGCATATGCGATGATGAAAGTTAAATGGAAGGTACAGTACTTTTCAGTGGGCATAAACCCCAGTTTCCCGTGGTCGGTTCTCTTGACAATTAAATCCAAAAAAGAAAACTTCTATTCGTTTCACCTTCTACCGTGAATTAGATTGAAAGTTCGATAGAATTTAAGTGGTTTAAAATATTAATTTCCACTTTATTCTTGAATACCGCAGACATTCACATCGACATATCGTTTCCAGAATAATGGCTTCACTGGTATAATGTAGCTAATGTCCTTTGTTCAATATCTTCGATTGCTAAATTAACAATGAGAGCAGATACTGGCTGTGCCAAAAACCTGTGAGATTGTACGTGACGTCATACGCAAAACTAGTTGTGTTACGCTGTTATTGCTAATTTAGTGAGAAAAAAATATATTAATCAAACCAAAATTTGTCGCAATACCATGTTTATTCTTTATTGCTGAGCTTTTGACCTGTTGACTCAGGCCTTCATCAGAGTAAAAAAATCGAAAGCAATAAATCAGCAATAAAAATATAAACGTGGTGTTTCCACAACTTCTTGCTTGTATTACAATTTGTCACCATGCAAAACATTCAAAGAGTTGAACATACAAAATTGAGTTAATTTTCTTTACATTTCTCTGCTAATTTCGAGGGGTTGAAGTGGTCCAGGGGCATTGCCCAAACCATCAAGGGTACGTGGCTAAAAAAAGCTTGAGAAAACCCTGGTGTAGACATTTGGGTACATTGGCAAAAACAATAAAGCACTCTGTGTATTAATTAAAAATTGTGTAAACCTAGATATCATTGAAAAGCTTATATACTGCAACTGGTTACAACACTATGCTAAAATATTTTGGTCTATTAAAAAGTAAAAAAATTATTTCACACTTGTCAGATAATTCATTATAATTTATACATCATCCGGGACATACTGTACGCCTTAACGTAAATACATTGTAAGAAAAAAGATGGAGGAACTTTTAGTATGGAATTTGTAGTAGAGATTAAATTTCGATTCGTACTTCATACTTTTACATGGTGTCAGGTGTCGGGTTGACGATGTTCTGACAACCATAGTACAACAATCTATTCAATACACTGGTGTAAGTGAAAGAGTGAATTTACAACTACATTAAAACGCTTTGAACACGCGAAAACGCCGAATAGGACATGGCGACGAGTGCCTCGGCCTCGTTCATTGACAAGGGGCCGTCAATGGATTGGAGCGCTGATGACAACATATATAGCCGCTTTAAAATGTGGAAACAAAGATGCAAACTATTATTTACTGGCCCCATGGCGAAGATGGGAAAGGGAAAAAAGTGTAAACACCTACTGTACTGGTCTGGAGAACGTGGAATAGAGCTCTTTAAATGTGATTATAATTAATCAAAGTTAACAAGGAGATTAGTTGCTGGCCAGCGGCTTCATCTTGCTGGTTATGCGCAGATGGGGTGCGGTGTCATGTCACATGATTTGCACTCTTCATTTGCATTTGCGCCTTGCCTGCCTTGTTGAGTTGCTTTCTTCTTGCTTTGCTCGATTGCTTCGTTGATTTGGTCGTTTCCAGTGTTCTCCGCTTTCTGGAACTGGGTTACTTATATATTTGCTCACTTTTGTGTTTTTCTTCGAATCAACCTACATTGTTCGTTTGGAAATATCACAATGTCTCGCCCGCGAACGACGCGTAACAGTCGGGAAAGTCTGCCGACTCCACCAACCCCTTCAGCCGCCTCCAGTTTGGTAACAACAGTTTCATCAGCTTCAGGCTCAGCTCCGATCATTCATAGTCCTTCACCAGAATTTGTGGCTTCGCTTGTTCAAGCTATGCAAGCGCCTATTGCGTCGATGGTCAATTCGGCGCTGAGTTCGGCGGGAATTGCTCTCCCAACCGTGACAAATGCTACCAGTTCATTGAGCTCAACAATCGCAACATCACAACTGGCTGCACCCTCGTCTCAGAGCTCGCTCTCGCATCAGGCGAACTCTCTTGATCAACAAGGATCGGCTCTACCTTGGACCCCTATAAACGCAGGTAATGTGGCACTTCCTCTGTCTCAACCGCCATCGCTATCTCAAGCTGCTTCACTGACAAGCGTCGCTCAAGGTAGGTCAGAACCTATTATAAATGTTCCGTCCTTCATGTCTACACGTATAAACCCATCTTTTGCTCCTTCCGTTTCTGTAAACAATCCGGTGGGTATATCAGCTGCCTTAAATAATTATACCAACACGGCATCTCTTCCTTATTGGAACTCTGGCCAAAGTCCATCTGTTCCCGCCAACATACCTCTGCTACAGCAGCCTTTTGTTATTGGCCCTGGTTATTCTCCGGTTCCTTATAAAGTGGTTTCACAAATAGTTTGTGGGAAATATGTCAACCTCGAAGATCTTTTACCAGAAAACATCAATACAGGGCAAGAACCAGAGCCAAGTCTGATGTTTGAGGGTCGTTTGGTATTTACCCCCACCCCTAGAAAGCACAAACGTCACATCTCTGACATTATTACCTGGCTTGAAGCTTTCACCATCTTCTCATTTATTCTGTGTACTTATTTTCCCAACCGGTGGGTGGACCTTACCAAGTACAAGCTCCTGATCCTCCGCACATATCGGCAGTTTAGTGGTAGTGCTTGGCTGAATTACGACAAGGAATTCAGAGAACAGGCAGCAGCTGAGCGGCTTACAGACTGGGCTTCAATGAATGTACAATTGTATAACTTCCACACTGCAGGTGCCCAAGTACGCCCTAGGATTCCAGCCACTGTAAATTCATCCTCAACCAATCATGAGGCCACAGGCAACCATGGCTCAAAAGTAGTTTGCCTGTCATGGAACGCAGGCCGCTGTGTAGCTCCCTCCTCACATTGCCGTTTCCGCCATGTTTGTAGTTCCTGTCATGGAGACCATCGGGTCACTGCCTGTTCATGTCCAAGTGGTCAACCACCATCGGGGTGTCCAGAACACAATAAACGTAGAAAATACATTTAACTGCCTTACAGCACATATAAGGCTGGTCTTTTTATACTCTTACTAACATTCAGTTTTTACTATTGTTCCTGTTTAGCAGTTGCACTTATTGCTATTATTGTGCTTTAATATTATGTTGGGTCTTTTATAGTTATTAAATGGTTACGGGTCTTGTTATACAATAAATATAACAATTTATACTTAGTGTGGTATGTCATTCTTGTTCCAGCCTCCCCTTTCATTTTGTAACTTATTCTATAGGGAAGCCTGTTTCTCTTCCTGCCATCAATATAATATCTCGCTTAAACTATTCAAAGTTTGCGTTGGAACTGAAGTACCACCCGGACACAGCAAAGGTGGCATATATCCTTCAGGGAATTCGTGAGGGATTTAAACTTGGTTTTGACCCCTCAACTGCTCTACGATCAGCCTCTAAGAATAAGCCCTCTGCATACGAACACGCTGATGTCATTGACGCCTATCTACAAAACGAAATCCAGTTAGGACGGGTGGCAGGTCCCTTTGACTCCCCTCCTCTACAGCCTCTTCAAATTAGTAGCTTTGGTGTCATACCAAAAAAGGGGCAGCCAGGTAAGTGGCGACTTATTGTCGATCTTTCATCTCCACTGGGATTTAGTGTGAATGATGGCATTGACCCAGAATCATGGTCACTGCAATACATCAAATTGGACGATATAGTGACTATGGTTTCCACTTTGGGTAAAGGAGCCCTTCTGGCTAAGTTCGATGTTGAGTCTGCCTTCAGGAATATCCCTGTGCATCCCTCACACCGCCACCTCTTGGGTATGAAATGGCGTTCCAAATATTATATTGACTTGGTTCTCCCCTTTGGCCTTCGCTCAGCACCGGGTATTTTTAACTCAGTGGCTGAAATGGTGGAATGGATTCTGAAGACAAATTATGCCATTCGTGAATTGCTCCATTACTTGGATGACTTCATTACAGCAGGACCAGCCAACTCACTATCTTGTGCCCACAGATTGAACACAGCAATATCTGTGGTCTCAGAACTTGGTCTTCCTCTCCATCCCCAAAAGTGCATTGGTCCAGCAACTTGCCTGGTGGTGCTAGGCATAGAATTAGATACTGTAGCCGAGATTGCCCGCCTTCCTGCTGATAAGTATGCTGCCATCTACGATACACTGCACCAGTGGTCTGCCTACAAGTGGTGTCGAAAGAAGGATCTGCAGTCATTAATTGGTTTGCTTCACCACGCTTGTAAGGTGGTATGGCCTGGTCGCACATTTCTGCGTCGCATGATCAACCTCATCAGTTGTTTTCGGAATGATTCTCACCCAATTCGTCTTAATGGCGAATTCAAGAAGGATCTCCGTTGGTGGCTGGATTTCTTTAGTCATTGGAATGGAATCAGTTTTTTCTTGTTTCCAGAGTTGGTACCCCCACCCAATTTCAGTGTTGGTTCAGATGCATCCGGGACAATTGGTTATGGAGCTCACATGAATTCAGAATGGTTTAATGGGCAGTGGCTTCCCTGTCAGCTTGGCCTTTCCATCGCATACAAAGAATTATTTCCAGTGGTCCTGGCAGCAGAGTTGTGGGGTGTACAATGGTCCCGGCACCGTATTCTTTTCCAAGTAGATAATGAGGCAGTTGTCCACATTCTCAATGCTAGAACATCTCCTGACCCAAACATCATGCATTTGTTAAGGAGCTTACTTCTCACAGCCGCGCGCCATTGCTTTACTTTTTCATCTATTCATGTTCCAGGTATTAACAACAGCATTGCTGATGCCTTGTCTCGCTTTCATTGGCAGGCGTTTCGCAGATTGGCACCAGATGCAAAGAAGTTCCCTATCCACATCCCTCCACAGCTTCTAGCTCGTTTATCGACAGTGACTTAGAATCTCGTTGTCGCACATTTCTGCAGGAAGGTTTGGCTCCATCCACTCGTAAAACTTATTCTAGTGCACAGCAGAAGTTCTGTGATTTTTGTTACACAAGTCAACGCCTCAACACATCTGGCTCCCCCTATCCTACGGATGAATTGACATTATGTTTGTTTGCAACATTTCTAGCAGAATCCCTCCGCCATTCATCCATCAAGGTTTATCTCTCAGCTGTACGGTCACTCCATATCGAACACGGTTTTGCTGATCCTTTAGACAACTGCTTACAACTACAACGAGTCTTACGGGGCATTAAAAGAACTCAGGGGTTATTGGGAACCAGACAACGACTGCCTGTTACCATCGAGATTATGCAACTGGTGTATTCTAGCCTAAACGTAGGATGCTACAATGACTGCATGTTTTGGGCAGCATGTAGTTTGGCTTACTTTGGGTTCCTACGATCTTCGGAGTTCACAGCACCAAGCCGGGCAGCCTTTGACCCTGAAATTCATTTATCTGTTTCTGACGTTGCGGTAGACTCCAGAGACCAGCCTTCCTTTCTACAGGTCACCATCAAAGCATCCAAGACAGATCCTTTTCGCCAGGGCTGTTGTATTTACATAGGGAGGGTTTCATCCTCTTTGTGTGCGATACAGGCTATGATGAACTATCTTGCTCTTCGCGGAAATTCTACGGGGCCTTTATTTTTGCTTGACAACAGTCAACCCTTAACCCGGGAAATAGTTACCAGCCGGTTGAGGTTGATCACAAAAACTGCAGGTCTGGATGGGAATTACTCTAGCCATAGTTTTCGCATTGGTGCTGCAACAATGGCTGCTCGAGCAGGCATACCGGATCATCTCATTCAGGTTTTGGGCAGTTGGAGAAGTGATGCTTATAAGCACTATATTCAAACTCCTCGGGAAACTATTACAAGGGCATCCCAGCAATTGACTTGACAATGGTAAGTCTTGTTTTGTATTTAAATGCCTGGTTGTTTGCGCTGAATATTATGCTTGGAGTCTTATTCATTGGTGAGTTTGTCCCCTTGGCAACGCCACGGGTACAACAACTCCAAGCAATGTCTTGAGCCTGGAGTTGACTGTCTATTGGGGGTTGACCCGTGGCTTGGTTGCCAGGGTTACCTCCTTATTTGCTGTTGCTCATTTTGCGCACGAATTGCTGTTTGCTTGCTATTATGGCACCTACCCCAACCTTATGGTCGACAAGTTAAATGTGATTATAATTAATCAAAGTTAACAAGGAGATTAGTTGCTGGCCAGCGGCTTCATCTTGCTGGTTATGCGCAGATGGGGTGCGGTGTCATGTCACATGATTTGCACTCTTCATTTGCATTTGCGCCTTGCCTGCCTTGTTGAGTTGCTTTCTCCCACCCACCTCTCCACTGCTGGAAGGCAGGGTTTTTTCTTTTGTCCGGGAGTTGTTTTTTTTGGGTTTTTTTTTTGTTTTTTTTTCATTTCCTGATTGGTAAGTATCATTGCAATTTCCACTGTTTATTCAGTGTGACAGGTGCCGGGGGTTGACCCGTGGCTTGGTTGCCAGGGTTACCTCCTTATTTGCTGTTGCTCATTTTGCGCACGAATTGCTGTTTGCTTGCTATTATGGCACCTACCCCAACCTTATGGTCGACAAGTTAACACCTGGGACCTAGGAACAGAGGAACAGAAAAAGCTGGAAAACGACTGGGAAAATTTCACTCAAACGAGTTCATCGCACTTTGGGAGCCGCACAATCTTCGTCAAGGTACGTTATCTTTAGAAGAATTTATTGCTAAGCTCAGAATTCTCGTTAAGGAAGCTAATTATCCAGTAGATCATTATGATCGATTTTTGAGAGACTTCCGTGTCCTTGGAATGAATTCTGACCGTGTCAGAAAAGAAGGAAACATACTCACTTTTAACAAAGCTAGACAAATGGCAAAACCGAGGAGTCAGCAGACAAACAACTCCAGTTGATTCAAACAAAATATTTCAGAACCAAAGAAACCAGCCTAGAAACAACCCAGGGGCCAACCCAAGCAAAGTTCAACACTGCAGAAATTGTGGCTGGGGTCCCCACTCTCGAGAACAGTGTCCGGCAAAAAATGGCACTACTGCCAAAAGGTAGGACACCTAGCTAAGGTGTGTCTGTCAAGGCTGAGAAATAAAAATGTGCATGAAATTGTTGCAGCTAATGATAACCTGAACCAATCTGAACCACAGCCACCCCAAGTACCAGGTGATCACCATGTGTTTCTAGGCCCAATAGAAGCAACACCCCTGGCTACAAATGTACATACTATCTTATGCAAGGAAAAAGCTATGCTAGAAGTTTCTTTGGCATTGAGTCCAGAAGAAAAACTACTATATACCCTTTGTAAAATAGATTCAGGTGCAGACACAAACATTATACCCAAGTCCTTATTCCAGCAGCTACTGTAAGCCGTGGAAAACATGAGCTAACACAACCTACAATGAAGTTAACAGCATATGGTGGGACCGATATACCAAACCTGGGTTCTTGCCATATCTATGTGAAGGTTCCCAACAACCCCAGTTCCAAGGTAATCCAAGCACAGGTTGTTGATGTCCATGGGCCTGCAATAATTGGTAATACCTCAGCACAGGCTCTTGATCTCTTACAGCTAAATTGGGTCATCGAAGCCAAAAGCAACACTGGCAATACTATTCCACCAGTCACCCACTCAGTCAAGCAAGACCTAAATACATCAACCAGTCCACAGAAAGTCAAGCTCGTTGACGTACAAGGCAAGCAGCACCCTTTCCCCCTGACAAAAGATTACCTTTTGAATGAATATCGAGATGTTTTCACTGGAATTGCTGCTTTCCAGGAGCTCCATAACAAACAGTTGAAGATGCCATTCCTATCCAACATGTCCCAAGACAAGTCCCGGTCCAATTACAGCCAGCTTACATAGAAGAGTTAAATAAGTTGGTGGAATCTGGAATCCTAAGTGAAGTGCAAAATGTGTACAAGGAAACCCGTGACCTCAACAAAGCCATCACGCTCAACCCTTATTATGTAAGAACTATAGACGATGTGATACCAAAGGTTAGTGGTGCAACCCACTTCAGTATTTTAGATGCACGTAGCGGTTTCTGGCAAGTCGAGCTTGACGATGAGAGCAGTCGACCATGCACCTTCAGCACCCCATGGGGCAAATACAGATGGAGAAGACTCCCCTTTGGCCTCACCTGTAGTGGAGACATATTCCAAGAGAAGATGGACACCACCTTTGGAAAACTGAATGGCCTGAGTGGAATCGCTGATGATACGTTCATCAATGGCAAGAGTGACGCTGCACACGATCAACACATACTTGACGTCTTGGACACAGCAAGAGAGAACAATGGAAGGTTCAACCCAGATAAGTTCCAGTTCAAAGTTGAAGAAACATAATTTTTGGGTTTACATGGACCACTGGTGGAATCAGACCGGATGATCATAAGATCAAAGAATCAGAGATGCGCCACAGCCAAAGAACATGGCAGAACCGCAGTCCTTCTTGGGCATGGTAAACTACCTAGTACTGTAAATAGATTCTCTCCAATTCTGGAGCACACATCATTGCCTCTACGACGGTTAATGAAGAAAGATGTACCATTCACCTGGCAACCTGAGTAGCAGCAAGCGTTTCAGTCTGTCAAGCAAGTGATTACCGAAGCTCCACTTCTTGTCTATTAAGATGCTGAGAAGAAAAACTTGATCCAATCAGACACCAGCATGAAAGGAATTGGATGTGTATTGATACAAGAAGGCAGACCAGTATGTTATGCAAGCCACTCACTCACTGAAACAGAGTCGCGATACAGTAACATAGAGAGAGCTGCTCGCTGCCAGTTGGTCCTTGGAGAAATTCAACCATTACGTCTTTGGCAAGAAGATGGTTATCGAAACAGACCATAAACCCCTTGAAAGTATATGGAAGAATAGTACAACAAGTGCATCACCACGCCTACAGAGGCTTCTCCTGAAAATGTCAAAGTACGACGTAGAGCTGCGATATATCCAAGGGAAGACCAACGTTATAGCTGATGCCCTCTCCAGAGTTACCTGTATGGAACCTACTGCAGATGACAATGAAGTGCCATTGATCGAAGTCAACGCAATTACAAGCACTCTGCCAGCAACCCCCACCAGATTAGATGAAATACGTGAGTACACAAAACAAGATGTTATACTCAGTCATCTGAAAGAAATCATACACCATGGTTGGCCACAGTATCCAAGAGTGCCCTCCAGACGTGAAAGAATTCTGGAACTTCAGAGAAGACCTACACTGTAAGCGTTGAAAACGGACTGGTTCTAAAAGGACACCGAATCATGATTCCAAGTGAATTCCGTACACAGATGCCCCAGATTGTACATTATGGCCATATGGGTAGAGAGAAGTGTCTGCTGAAAGCCAAGGACTGTTTGTTCTGGCCAGGGATCTCAAAAGACATCAAGGACATGACTGCCAGCTGCACCACCTGCATTCAGCACTCCAAGCAACAGCCGAAAGAACCACAACGACCACACACGGTACCCACCTTTCCATGGCAGAAACTTGGCACAGACCTGTTTGACTACCAACGCGCACAGTATCTACTAGTGGCCGACTACTACAGCAAGTATCCAGTCCTGAGAAAACTGAACTCAATTACATCAGCTGCTGCAATAAATCACCTGAAGTCAATCTTCGCAGAGCATGGGATACCAGAAACCTTGGTCTCGGACAATGGCCCGCAGTACAACAGTCGAGAGTTTGCAGCCTTCTGCAACCAGTGGAGTATTGAACATGTTACCAGCTCACCGCTGTACCCCCAAAGCAACAGGTTTATAGAGAGGATGATTCAGACAGTAAAGAACCTACTACGCAAGTCAGAAGCTTCTGGACAGGACCCGTATCTTGCACTACTATCGTACCACACAACATCTGTGGACAGCAACTTGCCATCACCAGCGTAGCTACTGAAACAGAGGGACTACCGCATGCAACAACTCTGCAGTGGACGACTACAACGTTGTCAAGCCAAGGAAGATAACCAAAAACAGCTACAGTATTGCCAAGATGTTCAGAAACAGCAGTATGATGGAAAGACTTCACGTACGCTGCCCAGACTGGTGCCAGACCAACAAGTGACCGTCTTTCAACCCGGAAACAAGATATGTGTTGCAGGAAGAGTAAAGGAAGAATCTGATAAGCCTAACTCCTACATCGTCGAGACATCCAATGGATCCGAGCTAAGGCATAACAGAATACACCTTAAACCCACAGGCCAAGAGAAAGTACAACAAACAGATCAATCGCTGAGCAACCAAGACAGCCCTGTCTCCGAGGACATACTGTGGAATTGGAAATAGCATGCACAACCAACCTGCAAACTGGAAACATTGACAAACCAAAAAAGAAACCTCCCAACAACCAGGAGTGGCCGTGTTGTAAAGAAGCCAAATGGACTGGACTTATAAATCTACTAAACTATAAACAGAACAACACTCATAGTGTATAGAACATCAAGATTATATATTACATAATCAACATCTGTGCTTCAGGGAGGAGATGTCACATAATTCATTATAATTTATACATCATCCGGGACTTACGCCTTGATGTACATGTATATAAATACATGTAAGAAAAAAGATGGAGGAACTTTTTGTATGGACTTGTAGTAGATATTAAACTTCATACTTTTACAACACTCGCCTTGCTTAAACATTACATTCTACTTTAAGAAGCTAAAGCGTTGCATACATTAGGTTCAAAGTTTTAATTGTACTTGTGGCGTTAAAATGGTGTTATGAAATGAGCAAGGTTAGCAGCTAAGGAACTGTGTGTGGTGAATGGGGAGAAGCAGCATGGGAGCACTCGAAACAACAACTAGGTGCATTGGGCAGCAGAGTCCTTACACCTTTAAATGGCTTGCTGGAAGGTTGGAGAAAACATGCTCCAGACCGACTGGTTTTTATCAGTATAAATTAAAGATTTAAAGGGGGGGAAAAGTCCGTTCTGCGCAAGTGCGAGCGTTTTGTTTATGGGGACTCCACCGGAAATTAATTTCTCGCCCCTAGTCTGTTTGCTCTCGGCCGCGCGGCGTGTTGACAATGGCGGACCGCACTCCTTCGACGTCGAATTTGAATCCGTCAAGCGAGAGCCAATCTGAAAAAGGAGAAAGTCGAAAAGAATACTACGCGAAGAGAGATGCTTCGAAAGTGTATCTACTTGCCGCTTTTCCAAGATGGAGAGCATTTAAAGATAGCCTTTCCCCAAATGTCCATGTTGCCAAAGGACAAACTGCCTGTAAGCTGCATGGCGAAAATTTTCGTTATTTCTGACATTATCAAGAACCAACACGTCTGCCCTATATCGCATGGCAATATCCAAAACATTGCCATCCAGAACAAGCTGTGGGAACAATGGTGTTGTCGTAATACACTGCCGCCTTGTTCGGGTACAGCATTTATTTTCTTCTTGTGTAGGCATAGTGACACAGTGCCCACACTTACACCACTCTGGCACATTTTCCCCATGAGGTTGATCTGGTGGTTCTATTTCATCTCCAGCAGGAATTTCTCCATTAACTAAATCAGCAAAGGCTGCTGGCTGCCTTCTCAACAGCTCTAGAGCCAACCTCCTTAGTGTATCAAGATTAAGTGCTTCAACAAGGTTCTACAATACAGGGTAATTCTCATTAATAAATGCAATTTTAAGGTCTTCTCTCATGTGAGCAAAAACCCTGGTGAACTGCACCGGTCACACGTTTCCCAGAATACAATATTGGAAAAATGCAGATTATCCCATAATTCACACCCATCCATAAATCCATTGTTTAGACTTGTATCCAATAATCAATTACAATAACATGTGACAAACGTTCACCAGGGTCTTTGCAAATATTAAACACCATTTATAAGATACGGATAAAGGTTACTGTAAAAACAGGGGAAAATAACAAGGGTTGGAGATGAATCTGTTGGTCTACACAACATAATGCTGTATGACACAAATTATTTATGCTGTGCTGAGATTAGTCACATCTTTCTTTCATATTTCTTCAATATCAGTGTCTATACAAACAAAAGTTTCAGACTCATTTGAGTGAGATATGAGTTCAAAGATTCTTACCACTAATTCGTCTTCATGATTGGCTTGATTCTGCGCAGCATTCACTTCAGGCACAAGTTGCCCACGTCCTCTTCCACCTCCACGCTGTCTTCCTGCTGTAGTTTCACTACCTCGTCCTCTACCACGTCCCCGTCCTCTACCACGTCCCCGTCCTCTACCTCGCCCTCTGCCTCTCGTTTCTGCACTCACAGTATTATCTCTTTCTGGTAAAGAGAAGTCAGGATCCTAGAATAATCAATGGTACAATTAAAATGACATGCTTTGTATAATTATTGATAATGCACAAAATAGTAAAGTGTAATGCTGACATATCGGCTGACGTTTCATATAAGGATTCTCGAAATTTAAATGTTAATTAAAACTAATCCTAGTAGCCCTAATCCTGACCCTAATCCTAACCCTAATTTCCAACACAAAAATATTTGGAACTGTTAGCGATTGTTAGTGTGATGTCATCGTGACATCATTTTGGGACTCTTATATGAAACTTCACTGGACATATCAACCTTTTCCGTATGTGTGGAGACAAACATGGCAAATATGGTAGTAAGTATACCTGCTTGAGGATGTTATGCAACATTAGGGAGATGTTGATTTGTGAGGTTGAGGTTATGCCAAACAAGCAAAATTTGCTTTATTACAGATTCCCCATCACTGGCAAGTTATGTTATTCTTTCTTATCTCGTTGTACTATGTATATTTTATTTCCTTGTGATGAAATACATGTTATTATAGAGTATAAAGCTAGGGTTCCCAGTACAAGACCCCATATTTCCTTCTCATATTCAACTGATGCCATTTTGAGGTTCTCTAGTTCACAGATGTTGACTTATTCTGTCGTATTGTCATAATTATAGTCTTCACTAAAGTGAATCACTTCTTTGTATTCATTTCGAGAACTTCAAAGCATGAAATTGTAATGAGCATGACAGACACATGGTCTGATATTCGGCAATAAGCAATTTGCATAAACGCACAACAACTGTTTGGAGCTTTGTCCAGTATTTTCGAGAATATCATAAAACGGCACCAAACTAATAAAACAAACTTAATGCTTACCGTTGTATCTTCTGCACTGTCGCTTTCCTGAAAGCTTCTGTTCATACATTTCCCGAAGTTTTCGCCGTGACACGCGCTCGAACAAGATTTGTCAAGGCTTTTACATAGGCAAAAGTTTCTCCCCTTTACCCGTAGACAGTTGCCACGGCATGAACATGTTGTAAAATTGTCAATGTTAGGCAATTCAGCAAACTCTTCTATCTGACTTATCTCTAAGTCTTCAAGCGTGAGCCATGCGTCAGCCATGATGCAAACACCTTGTGCTTCTTTATGCAAATAAGGGTATACTTCATGTTATACTAATTATGTGGACCAAAACAAAAACGTAAACAAACGCTCGCACTTGCGCAGAACGGACTCCCCCCCCCCCCCCTTTAATAATAATAAAAAAAAAGAAACATAACACAAAATTACCCTGTTAGTTTACACATTGTCTGCCTGTCTGGCCAGTTTGAGTTATCTTAAATGGTTATAAAAAAGACTGACTTTCCATTTTCATTCTTTTCTCAACCAACTGACACAGCAACTAAGCCCTGAGAAAAAAATGTGTCTCTTAAATTGGTCTAGCAAAAGAAAAAAAGCTAATTTGTTTTAAAGTTTATCCAATATAGTGAGAATAATGCAACAATGTTAATAAAGAATACTCACCAGCCATTTGGAGACCAGAACTGCTAGCTTTAGTTGTGGCTGTAATATCGCAACCTTCGCTGATCAAGTACTGCACCACACTAAAATTATTAGTAAAGCATGCAGCATGGAAAGGTGAGTGACCAGCTTTGTTTCGAGATTCCATGTCAGCGCCATGCTGCAGAAGATAGTCGACCACTGCTGTATGTCCTTCTGAGCATGCAACATGAAGTGCAGTACGGCCTTGATGGTCTCTAGAAGTGATATCACTTCCTTTAATAAGAAGTAGCTTCACAACTTCCAAATGACCCCCCCAACTGGCCAGATGAAGAGGAGAGGAACCGTGTTGGTCTTTACAATGAACATCGGCTCCGTTTTTAATAAGATAATCAACTATATCGATGTGTCGGTTGCGTCCTATAAAGAATGCAAAATAAAGGAATATTATTATGTTTTCGTTTACTGCTTTGACTTCTGATTTGTGATCAATCAATATTTGAGCATTTCTAGTTACCTTCACTAGCTGCGCAGTGTAGAGGAGTTCTTTCCCAGTATTCTCCCTTTTCTTTTATGTCTGCTCCACGATCAATCAACTCTTTCACTTTACTCAACTCGCCACTAACTGCAGCCCGCCATAACTCCATTCTGCGAATTACTTTTTCTTTCGCTCGAAGGAATCTCCGCTCGCTTTGGCTTATGGGTCCACATGGGACACAGGGTGCCCTAACTGACTTCCTATTTATAATAATAATAATAATAATAATAATAATAATAATAATAACAATAATAATAATAATAATAATAATAATAATAATAATAATAATAATAATAATAATAATAAACTTTATTTAGAGAAGGTTTACATAAACATTTACAAAAATGTACCAGTTTAGCAAAGCTAATCTTACACTGGGCCTTCTACTTTACAGAGTGTCGTGATTATTAGATACTAGGGACCTTATTAAGGAAGCTAGGATGACGACGGCAAATAAGTTACTGCATGTGTTTAAAAGAAACCATGGATCAGGACATCGTATATTGTATGTTTTATGTATTTTGTAAGATCTTTAAAAAGCAGCCATAGCTTCGACAACGTGACGTATAATAGATTAACGCCTAAGTAAACTAACAACTTTTGCTGTTCTTTGCCACAACGTTGTCTTGAAAACGTAAAAACGCTTCAGTTGACGTTGTATGTGCAACGAGGACGGTGTTGGGATTACTCTTGGGACTGCAAATTATTCAACGTTTTGTTTTGGTTGAAAAATACTATTGTACTTGGGTCGTCGTCGTGACGTTCGCGTTGTGCTTGCTTAAGGTCCCTAATAATCTGCCATTGTCGGACTACTAAAAGTGCCTATGAAACGAAATTTCACTTCAGTTTTTTAAGATTGTATTTGGAAGAACACCTAAGATAATGAAAAATGGCTTTTACACGCCTTTCAAATCTTATCCCATTCCTCGAGTTATTGGCTATGCAATTTGAGCAATGACGTCACACGTTGTATGTGGGAGAAAACGGAAAATCAGACATATCTTTGGATTGGTTTGACTAAACTGAATCAAACGTTGGAAATTTTCCTTGGGGTATGGTCTAATTACATCTGCAATGTGTGGTTTTCTTTAGTTAAACCAATCCAAATGAAAGATATGACTGATTTTCCGTTTTCTCCCGGCACATACAACGTGTGACGTCATTGCTCAAATTGCATAGCCAATAACTGAAGAATGAGTCAAGATTTGAAAGGTATGTAAAAGCCATTTTTCATTATCTTAAGTGTTCGTTCTTCCAAGTACAATCTTGAAAAATAGGCACACTCAGGCGTGCATGTCTACTGCGAAAGCACGTTGATCATTGTTCAGACAAATCAATGTGTTACCAGAGTCTAACATAGTAAAGATTATAGAACGAAAAGCGATATAGTGTGACATTCTTTTGACAATGCGATTAGCGACCGTGTTTCCTGGGCGAGTGCTCGTTTGGCTTCGAATCAAGATCTTTCTGAAATCTGAATAGCCTTTTAACTAATGTTTCAAGTTTACTGTCAATTAAGGAGTAATAGATAAATCCCGAGAACGAGGGATGTATGCTGTATAAAAGGGCTTTATACCGCATACATCCCGACGTTCGAGGGATTTATCTGACTTAATTTATTATCGAGGAGGTTTTCCAACAAAGTCTATTTTTTCCACCTTGGACAAAGATTTTCCTTGTTTTTTTTCTTCATTTCGTTTCTAATTATTATTCAAGGGCTTTATGCGATATAAAGACCTCGGAAGAACAAAGAAAACCGATTCGACAATAAATTAAGTAGGGATTAAGACCTTCCTGGAAGAAGGGATTAAGACCTTCCTGTACATAGTTTTATTAAGTAGCCAAATTGCATGAAAGGGGACATTGTAAAGGGATTAGTTACGTAGTAGAGTAGGGTTGTGTATCAGAGAGTAACATTATAAAATAAGACGATATATGTAAAACCGCCAGATTGCAACCGGAGATCGCAACCGATTGTTACAGACAGACCGATTGAGACGAATGATATTCGTGTGTAACTGAACAAAACAAATCAAATAGCATTTCTTTCTTGTTGACTGTGAGAAACTGATCGATCGGAAAATTTCCATTGTGCGTGCATTATTGAATATTTTGTCATTGTTATTCTTAATATGGTTTGCATACTGGTATTTTTGGCGATTTCCCCTTCCTTCCTGAATCTGTTGCAATAAGTACACTGTTTTTTCGTTTCACTCCAAATCTAGATGATGGCTTGACAGTATACTTTTTGTTCTTGCACATTGTTGGTAAATTTCGAAATAGACTGACTGACTTTGTAGTTTAACAATGATCAGATGTGGCTGACAACTGTCTTGATCGTAAATATGTTCACCAATGTGAAGTATACACCGCATTCAGCCTTCAATATGATCTTCCTCAGCCCACTCCCACCTTTGCTCACGCGGTATATACGCGCCTCTCTGCACTTTTGCCAGTAGCACGAGTGAACGTCTGACCAAGGCATCTTGTTATTATTATTGTTGTTATTAATATAAATCACTGTACATGTATATATAATATGGGGACCCCGTTATTGGAGACTAGTCTCTGGGGTCCTTTCCTGCCTTTGTCTTTATAAATGTATTATATTAGGACCACAAGTTTAGCAGTTGAACTGTCAGGTGTTATCCTCTTTAAATAAAGTTGTTACTCACTTACTTACTTACCTACCTACCTACCTACCTACCTACCTACCTACCCACCCACCCACCCACCCACCCGCCCACCCACCCACCCACCCACCCACCCACTCACTCACTCACTCACTCACTCACTCACTTACTTACTTACTTACCGTATTTCCTCGATTAAGCGCCCCCCCTCGAATAAGCGCCCCCCTCGAATAAGCGCCCCCCTCGAATAAGCGCCCCCCGTAGACCTTGATTTTTTAAATAAGCGCCCCCCTCGATTAAGCGCCCCCCTCCAATAAGCGCCCCCTTCAAATACGCGCCCCCCTCTACATACTAGTTTAAATTACAACGCAAGGTTCTAGAAACAAACTTTCTTTTTTAATTGAAAATCATTCAGATTTATATCCATGTGCCTGTACGTTTCTTTCGCTTTCATCAGCTCCACGTGTAACTTCTCTGCAATTCTTAAGTGTTCTGTTCTAGCGCGATACGCACATGGAACGACTAATCCATTTTCGCGTTTCCTTGCAGAATAGGATTGTAGAGAATATTTTAGTAAACTTTTTTCATTCTTTTGTTTTCTTAAAGTGTTTATGAAACGAAAATTAAGTTTGTCTTATTTGAAAGTACTTTTGAAATGACAAAGTAACATCTTTTGCTGTTTTTCGTTTCCTTGCTTCGTTTATGAGATATTTCAGTTTGTTTTATATGTGAAACTAACCAGTGACATCACAACGTGCATAATGACTTACTGGGAAAGGTTATATATCTTTTCTGTTATCAAACGGAATCACTTCAAAGCAATTATGTGTGCGTTTTTCCCTTACAACAACAGAAATAAACATTTTCAACTGATTCCGTTTAGTAATAGCAAAGATATATAACCTTTCCCAGTAAGTCATTATGCACGTTGTGATGTCACTGGTTAGTTTCACATATAAAACAAACTGAAATATCTCATAAACGAAGCAAGGAAACGAAAAACAGCAAAAGATCTTACTTTGTCATTTCAAAAGTACTTTCAAATAAGACAAACTTAATTTTCGTTTCATAAACACTTTAAAAGTTTTGTTGAAGTTACCGCGTGCAGTTACCGCGACTGACAATATATAAACAAACCGTAAATGTTCGTTTTTGTTGTAAAACTTTGGTTATCGTTAGATACTCTCTTGTATTTTTCTTGGAAAATAACTTTCTTATTCTTGACATGATTTTGTATATTTTTTAATAAGCGCCCCCCTCGAATAAGCGCCCCTCCTTTTAGTCTCAAAATTAATAAGCGCCCCGGGGCGCTTAATCGAGGAAATACGGTAGGTATTAATAAAAGAAAGTTGTGTCGGGGGCCTTCAGTGCCGGGGCACCCGGAAGGTTTGCCCCACTTAATGAGTAATATAAAAGGGCTAACTTAATCATGTTCGGCTTACTTGTGACTCGTTTGCGCTCCCTCCCTTCTTGGAATCTTCTCCATCCCCCCCTGTTTGGTTTCATTTTCCCTGGACGGCTTAGCTGTCCAGTTCATTGGGTGCCTAGTTTGTGTTATTTCTTTTCCAGCACTGCTCTTATGAGTTGTTTAAGCCAGCGGGGCTGTTAGTATTTGGTCGTTCCTGTCTTCTTTGCATGTCACGTACAGTCGTTTTTTCCTAGTGGTTGTGAGTATCTACATGTACTGTCAATAATCTAGCTCTTTTCATCTCACCGAAACCGTAAGTACCTGTGTGTTCTACTGTTCTTAGTTTAATTTTAATTTTCCCCGTCTAGACGGGTGACTTGCAGATCTCGGGATGGAGGAGGTTCCGTTGGTCGGGGGGATCAGCAGGTCCCTTGTTGATGTCGCATCGTCGCTTGTCGCAGTCGGCATATTGTAGCTACTGACTCCATCCCTCCGATCTGCGTTCCGCCATCGTAGGTAGCGTGCGTGTTTATCATGCTGTTTCGTGTAGTTGAGAACCGTGTTGATCGTTAATTGTTATTGTTGTCATCATTGTTGTGTCTTATTATTGGCAAAACTTGTAAATAAATAAATGCATAAAGTGATTAACCCATTCCTATACAGTACCTGAGCCAGCCCAAAACAACCCCTTTATAGTTTTACTCTGTCTAACACCAGATAATTTTACTCATCAAAGAGAGAACATTCAGACATCCTAGGCAGCAACAGCTTAACCCTATCTAGACTGGGCTTTTTTTTTCGTCTTCTGAGGGGAGGTGGGGTAGGGGGGGGTGGAAAGTGCCCGCGGTTAATATCTCAGAAAGTATTTATGCTATCGAAGCGAAATTTGGTATGTTAATAGAACATTCAAAAATATTTTAATTTTTATTGGTGTCACCCCAAATGTTACGTACCAATGACGTCATTGGTGACGTCATACATAAAAATACAACAAAGTGAAATACAAAGGGGATATTACACGACGGCGAGGAGATATGGATTTTATGTTCGAGTGGCAAGGACAGTAGCGAACGAGTGAGATATTGCTCTTGCCACGAGAACATAAAATCCATATCTTTGAGCAACTGTGTAATGTTCTATTTATTATATGGGCAATGAAATTATACGTGGAAGTGATGTTGATAAACTGGATTTAATGCAAAACCTACAACCGCTTGAGCTAAAACTTTTAGAAAATACAAATGAAAAATACAACAGCTTATTCGAACACGTCATTTTACGCGAAAAACTGAATTAAGAGAAGTTACTGGCTCAAATTTACTTGATCCGAAACTTACAGCAAAAGGCGTAAATTTTGACTTGTCGATATGTCACTCGCGAGAGTTACATATGAGAAATACACCACTCGGTTCCCGGATGTAGTGAAATATGGATTCTACGAGTGTTTTAATTGCTAGTAAAATACTCTTCTCCAGATAATAAAGCCAAATAATAGACAGGAAAAACTCTCAAATCAAATTTTTTTTATTCTTACTGTAGTCAGAGCCAGTAGAAGGAAGATAAAACTATAAAACTTAAAAATTTAGGAAGAATTTGGTTTATGGCCGTTGAGTTAGTCGTTGTGATAAGAAGGTAAATGTTATATTCATTAATCAAGCTTTATTGTTCTATTTATATATTATCTGAAGTATCCTACTTGCATCCGTAACTTTAAAAGCAATTTTTCGTAAAAATTAAAATGATGACGTCACTGTATGACGTCATTGTTCCGCCATTTTGCATTCCGCCATATTGGATTTGTGACGTCATTATGAATGACACACAAAATTCATGGAATTATATTAAAAATACTAAAATTAATCAAATACTCCAAAATAAACAAAAAAAAACTAAATTAACTCTTTCTCGTCCGAACCGAAAACCAGTCACAGCAGGTGGTCTTGGCAATTTGTGAATTAACATGGCATAATAACACAAAAATAATACCACAATATATCATTTGAATCGTTTTTACCTCTACTATTCAAATTTTGGGTTTTTGGGTCTTGTCAGACAACCCATTGGGCAAATTATGCTAATTTATGCTAATTACTATTATTAATAATATTATTATAATCCAAAAAATGTTAAATATTTAACGAGAAATAACTTTACACCAAACTTTGGATCATGGAAAATGAAAAGCACCATTTCACAAATTCAAATTGAAAAAATTGAAGCAATACAATAAAAAGCAAATATTATATTGATTTTTTACGATTTTCCATTGAGACCCCCCATGGTGCGCCCGCGCGCGATCATATAACTTATTTTGAAATTTACAAATTAAAACAGAATTATACAAGAACATACGACCAAAATACATCAGTAAGATCGTTTTTAAGTCAGTTATTCAGATTTTAAGTTATTTTGAGTGATATTTACTTCTGTTTGCCATTACAACGTGACAACTCGCCGACAACTCTCGGCAAATTTTCTTCGATTTTGCCTGACTTGGCCGAGATGGTTTTCGTCAAATTTTACCAAATTATTGCTAATCTACGAAATAATTACAACAAACAAATGCTTATACTTACTTTCGGAGTTGTTAGAGCCTAAATTTTCGTTGGTTTCGCTTATATATTGACAAATAAAAGCCATTTTGTTCTTGTCAATACGCCATCATCCTCGCGGGATTTTAACAGTAGGGAAGTCAGGTCAGAGCTCGGATAATACTTCATGGCATATCGTTATAAAGGTCTCATTTTAAAAAGGGATCATTCAGGATCATTTTAAGCCCTAGGGGGGTAATTTTGGTCATAACCTCGCAGGTTCACAACAAATCAAAATGATCCGTCACCAGTAGCGGAAAATCATAGGATCGGACGAGACAGAATTTCGAAATTTTTGCCACAAACGTCATCAAAAATGCAGTTGCTGTGGCAACACTAATCAGTGTAAAAAATTTTTTTTACACATGAAGTGTTCTGCAACACCAGTTCTGAAAAGTCACCAAATTTCATCCATTTATTTTAAATAGTTGAAAAGTTACAAAACTTTAAATTTGTTGCGGGTAGATCCCCCCCCCCCCAAGTCTAGATAGGGTTAATAATAATTAAGAGACTGCATATACCTTCACCAATGAGTTACATGTATTAGAGACGCTCAACCCTTTAACTCCCACCATGTCAGTTCTTCCCTTGACGAGTAAAATCATCTGGCTTTGGACAGAGTAAAAATTAAAAAGTGCCAAATGGCATCGATGGGAGTGAAAGTGTTAAAAAGAAAACGAGCTGTCCTGCTAACCAGCCTAGCTCACGTGACTTACACATGTACAGTACAAGTGCAATCAAGTATTTTATTCATGCATCAAAATTATGCAAAAATATTTGCATAAAATAAGGATAATGAGCGCAATCAAGTATGTCTTCTACACGAAGAATCTTATGGTCAGATCTTTATGAACCAAAATTGAATGGGTTGGTCCTTGGTCTATGATCAATCTTGTCACAAACTTCATGAAAATCTGTGCAGTATTTTGTGAGATGTCCTAGCGACAGACAAACAAACAAACAAACAAACAAACAAACAAACAAACAAGTCAACTGTACTTACAAGTTACAACATTACACATCAATGTCCTGTCCATTCCTCGTATATTTGGTTGCTTAGAAACGATTCGCTCCTTTCACCATTACTTCTAAAACTTTACTCATGGCACTAAGAACGCTCTAGTCTTCCTTCAGGTACTTTACTTGACAATATAATTAAAGATTAATTCGCTTCTAATCAGTGAACAAATGTGACCTCTGCTCCCTCATTAACACTTGACAGGGTCGCAACCCTAGAAAAGCCTGGGGACGAGTTTGTAAAACACCATCCGTCAAAATCCGCTGTACGTCGGCTGTTGTCTGTCTGTCTGTCTGTCTGTCTGTCTGTCTGTCTGTCTGTCTGTCTGTCTGTCTGTCTGTCTGTCTGTCTGTCTGTCTGTCTGTCTGTCTGTCTGTCTGTCTGTCTGTCTGTCTGTCTGTCTGTCTGTCTGTCTGTCTGTCTGTCTATCTATCTATCTATCTATCTATCTATCTATCTATCTATCTATCTATCTATCTATCTGTCTGTCTGTCTGTCTGTCGGTCTGTCTGTCTGTCGGTCTGTCTGTCTGTCTGTCGGTCTGTCTGTCTGTCAGTCTGTCGGTCAGTCGGTCAGTCGGTCAGTCAGTCAGTCGGTCTGTCTGTCTGTCGGTCTGTCTGCTGGTCTGTCTGCCTATTGGTCTGTCTGTCTTGCGACACTGTTTGGGGGAATTTGAACAAAGGCATATCTACTCGTTTGCAAAAGTTCCAAAATTTCGCTGCTTGTATAATAACCAATCAAGGTTGTGATGCTAGATCGGCAGATATATTAAAAAAACTTAAATGGGATAATCTAATGGTTAATCACTTTATTCGCACAATCTACGAATGCAATCAAGTATTTGATTATATGGCTGGGTTTGATTTCCGGTCCGTACGCAAAACCACGATGCATGCTGATTGGTTCCTGAGCGGTCGGGATTTTACGATATTGACATACCGGTCAATACGCTTTTTTCTCGCTCCTGTAAGGTTGACGGGAAAATTTCTGGGTATCTTTATTCAAACATTCTGAACAATAAAATGTGTTGGAACATTACTGCTGGTTTTCTTTAAAGTTGTTTATCTAAAAACACGACAAATAAAAGCCGAACTGGTGTAAACAAGAAGACTCGGTCTGTACGGGAAAGTATTTGCCCTCGGTTTTATCGCACAAAGCTCGCTCCTTCGTCGCTCGGTCTGTACGAAAACCTTTTTCCCGTATACCCCTTGCACTTGGTTAATAATAATAAGTCTTTATTATTCATACATGCATATGTGTAGGTCTGGTAAACTAGCCTGATTAGCAAAATGGCTCGGTTTCCTTATTAACCTGCCTGAGCCGGCCAAAAACGGCCTCTATCGTTAATCTTTATTCTTTTACTCTGTCGAATGCCAAACGATTTTACTTCCCTCAGACAAACCTAGGCAGCAACAGGTTAACATCCTCTATTAGTAAGGCCTTTACGATGTAGGACGACGACAACGGTTAAAAAGCAACATACATTTTTGTATTAAAAAAGGTCATGACGACTCACTATTATATTAGATATTTGAAGCTAGTTTAATGACTTTAATAACGCCTCAGCATTACCAGAAATTTGGGACAAGATGGCGTCGCGCGGGCGCATATAGGCCATTAAACATGACGGCCAAATCGTATAAGGAATAATACAGTAAAATCGTAAATTTTAAAATTTATCCTACTAGGGACATAGACTTCTCGGTTGCGGAGCTCGATTCCTGTTAAGAGTTAAGTAAGGAAACGTTATAACAAAAAATGTTCGCTTACCGAAATACACAGCCGGTTCCCAACATCGATTTATTTACGCTGCTTATTTGACTCATTCTGTTATGTAAGCCATAGTAATCCTGCTAAACATGCGATACAAATCTGCCAAATACACCACTTTCCTTGCGAACGATGCAAAGTGCGGAGCTTGCTATGTATTTAGCAATGTTCGAACTGCTAATATAACTCGTAAATATCTCCGTATCTAACAACATTGCGGTTCCCAAAGCCTTTAAACTTTCTTGGTTTTACAGTGTGTTTGAGCAATACACCAAATCGTAGTTTTATTTAGGCCCACATGCAAATTAGTTTCCTTTTCAATTTGGGCCCCTATGCAAATTACATCGTGTCTATTAAAGCATAACGGGAAGATAACATAGGCTGGGACTATTTTTTCATGTTTTGAGTTCATTATTTTTAGACACTACGTTTAGGATTATTGTCAAGGATAATTGAGAAGCAAATTTTATCCTTATAGAATACCTAAGCATTAAAAGGTTTCTGAAATCAGAAATGTTATGTTTACTGCGGCTGCTTCAGCCTCATGTTATAAACGAACTACGTTTTATCCCGACTCAGATTGTATGCACAGTCGAAACTCCGATTTCGTTTATCAGCAGGAGGACGTTTGTCTAAACGTGGAGTTGAGCTGCGAGAAGGACAAACGACGAAGCCACGGAGGTCTCTTCTCTTTCGAGCAGCCTGCAGCCATGTTTGTTTACTTTGAAAGCAGAGGCAATCTTTGTTCTTAGCAGCCGTTTGCATTTTCGCAAAATATTTACTGTATATTATTATCATGGGAGTAACCACTGGCTACGAACGTGGCCGCAAAATGTCCCAAATTTCTGGTAATGGTACTGCTAAAATGTTGTGGTGTCAGTATTGAAGTCAATCTTAAGCAGCAGGTCTCATTTTTTGGCCGTTGACGTCGTCCTGAAGACGTGAAAATGCTCTAATAAGGGGGCAATTACATGGAGCGGGCTAGCCCGGCAAACCAGAATGAGTTTTGAATTGATGTGGATGATTTCAGGCCGAAATTCGCAATTATCAAGTAAATAAGGGCAAAGTTACGTTAGTTTTACTTCAGTTTTACACCAGTTAGTCTATTATTTATTTTGTAAGCCCATCGTTAATAAAAAGATTGCATGTTATAGTCTGAGCTAACCCACGAAAGCGTCTTCACGAAGACTAATTAATTTATTAAGTCTTCACTATGATCACGAAACACACGAACAACGTTTTGATGTTCTATTTCAGTTCTTCAGCCCAGTTTGCCGAGATGAAAACAATTACATGGACATTTTCATCCCGGTTAACCCCGGTCCATGTAATCGACCCGTAAGGGGGTGTTTATATGGAGGACTAGGGCTAGTCCTCTTTGCCGAGATCCCGTCTCTCAGCGTAATTCCTTGTAAAAATGTGTTTGCGTTTACATGACAAGAGGACCAGCCCTCCTAGGAGAGATCTCGCTATTGACAACCCGGGATCTCGCCTAGGAGGGCTGGAAATTTCCCATGTAAACGCACTCGAGGGCTGACCCTCTTATGAGGGCTAGCAAATCGAAGCTCAGTATACACGGTAAAGTTTGCCTTTACTAATATTTTTTGGTCAACAGTTTCTATTTTACAAGTTGTGTTTGTTCACGCATGTTTGTTATAAATTCAAATCGTGTTTGCGAAACCATGATTTCGGGCTTCGTGAGAAAGTTGCACAAGTCAGTAAACAAGCCAAGGCGAGGTAAATTCCAGCTGCCTTACTATAGGCTAGCCCTACCAAAAAAGCTCATGTAATAAACGCGAGGTAAATTCCAGCTGCCTTACTATAGGCTAGCCCTACCAAAAAAGCTCATGTAATAAACGCGAGGAAAATTCCAGCTTCCTTACTATAGGCTAGCCCTACCAAAAAAGCTCATGTAATAAACGCGAGGTAAACTCCAGCTGCCTTACTATAGGCTAGCCCTACCAAAAAAGCTCATGTAATAAACGCGAGGTAAATTGAAGAACGAGGACGCTGTTGAGATTAGACACTACGGGCGAAAAATTATTCAGACATTCTCTTTGTTTCGCAACTCGAGGAACAGAGAAGAGAACTTTACAATCACATGAAGCTAAGTTAGTCAATTACCATGCATCCAAGTATACTAACACGATTCGACCAGGCTTAACTTCAGCGAGGAGAGGCACCCCGCTAACAACTTGTGCCAGCTATGCCTCCCTGACTACGAATTTGCAACTTTAGCTCTCCATCCGAGTTTCATGAAATCACTTTAACTACACCTCATATGGCAGCTATGCCTCCCTGACTATAAATTTGCAACTATCCGAGCCTCATGAAATTGTTAGAACGTCTAACCGGTCATTAGAAAGTTGCAGGTTCCAACCTGTCTGGATCTCAGAAATATTTTGTGAGTAATTGAGCTTGACGAGTCAACCAAACGTCTGTTATATTACACCAAGCTCGCAAACGTACCACATGAACTACATGTATACGTACAACTTATCATATCACTTTAACATCTCATATGCAAACGCTACGGGTACCACTTAGGAGCACATACGACTGTGAATTTGTAATCTTAGCTTGCATCAGAGTCTCAGTGGCTCAATGGTTAGAACGTCTAACCGGCTATTAGAAGGTTACAAGTTCGATCCCTGTGTGGAGCTCAGAAATCTTTTCTGAGTAATTGAGCTTGACGAGTCAACCAAACGTCTGTTACATAACACCGCAAATAAATGTCAAACAATTAATTTTATCTTCAACAAACAAGAATTCGAAATCTCTACACTCAAGATCCTTGCGTCTTTTACCTACGAAAGTGGATGAAATATAGAACGCAACACCTCCGGCCCTTCTATCATCACTTCTGTGAGTTCTGTCCAATCGGAACATTGGACTAAAACCCGGAATGCTTAAAGAATCACTAGCAACCCGGTTATTTAGCCAGGTTTCAAAAACAGCGAAAATATCGAGTTGTTGTTAAAGAACAAGAGAAGTAATTTTTTCAAATTTATCTTCAACATTTAAACTTCTAGCATTAATATGCCCTATATATTTAGTGTAAGGCTACTAGAAGGGTCGGGGTTTACTTCAACATTTCCAGAAAGTAAAATTAGTACGTATATAAACACTATAAAAGAGAATAAACATCCACTAATAAATTCACTGAAAGGCCATAAGATGTAGCTTATACCAGAATGGAAAATATGACAAATAAACATCCCGATAGCTTTCAAAGAATTAAATACAAAACATGCATATATTCCACATTTGGAATGCAGGCAAATAAAACACACTTCACGTTATTCGTTGAATGTCCTCCTTAGTTTTAATTCTAGCAATTTTTTATTTGCCAGTTTCACTAAAAGTTTACCATCCGTTGTCCATACAGAAAAGTCTGATAGGTCTTTCCGGGCCACATATGATTGAAACTTCACAATAATAGCTCTTGGTGATAATCCTCCCCTTACCCTGCCAACACGATGCGTTCTATCAATTTCATGTAGAGCAACGTCGCATTTCAATTTGTCTTTGAAAAACTCGATGACGACGTTATAACAATTTTCTTCCTTCTTCTCAGGAACGCCGTAGATTCGTACGTTACAACGCCTAGAATACTGCTCATTTTCATTGGCGTGTATCTTGACTTTGTTTAATTGGACTAAATCGGATATTTTCTCCTTCAGAAGTTGCACGACTGTCTCGATTTCCTTCACGACAGTAGAATGAAGGAAATGAATAACATATCCTTGGATGCTTTGGATGCAAGAAAACGTTCAAATTATTTTGTAATTGATTTATTAATCAAGCCTTCAAATGCTTCAGACTTGAAGTAGCTTTGAAGCTCTTTGCGAGTCTGAACGGCTTCGGGTATTACGTCCTTCGGCATCCGCCATCTTTCGTACAGTCTGGACAACTACTTCTGTGACAAACTTTTTAACGTAGGAGTATTTTGCAGGACTTACTTACTAAACAAATACAGCCCAGCACTCCAAATTTACCTTTAAAGATAGATGGGCATTCATACACTAAAGATAGTTCAAAAACTCATTAATAATTCATGAGCAAATCGTCAAATCAGAGCTTGTAAATCGGTCACATGCACGCCTGTTTATACCCGATAAAGTATGATTATTCAACCGGGATGACAATAGATCTCATTATCAAACCTTTGCTCTTATTAATATTCTTTATATAAAGCATACTAATAAGGATCCTTATTAGTATGCTTTATATAAAGAATACTAATAAGCAACAAAACGTAATTCATCACAACATTAATCACACAAACAAATCAGTTTAATTCTTTATTTCACACCATCATGCAATCAAACACTTCATTTAAGTTTCAAGATAACACAGTTCTATATCTCAATTTCCATGAAATAACTTACTTTTCGACAAAATTAAACGTACAGTTATTGAAAACAGATCTAGTAAGGGTCTCTCTTACATAAATATGATCGTCTGGTAATGGAATTTTGCACAACACATCAGGAACTTCAAACTTAACGTCTTGCGCTATAAGCGAATCCGTTTCACTAACTGCACGACTTGCCTCAGCCTCTTCATTTCGCCTTATACCTTGAGGCGGACCTAAGATCTTGCTAACTTGAGTTTCGTGCTCAGCACTTATTTTTTCGTATTTAAACAATGCATTTGAGCGATGGCCTGTCCTTTCTCTTATCAATTTCTCCTCTACACCTTCTTGAAATAATCCCTTCTTGAAATAATCCGCTAGCGCATGCAACTCTTGATTATGAGAGGTTTTCCTAGTTAAGCCGCCTGCTCCACATAACTTATCTGGCAAAATCTTATTCAAAAGTATTAATTCCTACTGCCATTCTCTGGTAATTAAATATATCCTTGTTCGGATTTGGTCTGAAATAGAAGGCTTCAACTTCCTCAGCTAAATATTTGATTTTTCGAAGTATAAAGAATAACAATTTACCAGACAAGGAAAATGATTTACATCCTTATCACTACAACAAACGTGCTTTACTACACGAGGTGAATATTTCAAGTCTTTCAGACCGCCATGATATGTCTTCGTCACACTCTCATCGTATATCACACTCTTACAATCAACAATTTTAAAGTTATTATACCTCAGATCTCTATGTTCTTTTGCTCGAATGCCAAAAAGTTTTCCGTTATAAAAATAAATGGTATGTAGCAATGACTGTGCTGTCGAACATCCAAGAAGATTTTTCTGCCACAGAACTCTTCTCTTCTTCTTCGCTAATACCTTCTCTTTCAGGTTTCTTCATTTTCAGATGGACACCTTCTACATTACTTTCTCTCATGTGTGCGTCCAAAGCCCGTCTAAAATTAGTGCTCAGTCTAACACAAAAATAAAAGAAATGTCAATATAATCGTACATTCTGTGCTCTAGTTCTAAACGTTGATAAACCTCTTACAAGGAAACATTACCTTTGATCGTTCTTATTCAATATCTTTACAGCATCTGATCCATTACAGTCTTCTACATGCCGCGAAATACCACAACAAATACTATATAACGAACGCGGAGGATATCGCTCTCCGTTATCTTTAGACACTTCTTCTACGAACTTCGTTAACCAAAAATTTAGCGATCCGGCGCTCGTCGCGATGTCAGCGCCCAGATCGTCGACTTTAGTCACATCAACTTTGAAGCCAACTTGTTCTTCAAGACTCCTGCCATTCTCTAAAAATCTGGACCGCCCATTTAGTTACTGAGCGAGTTGATCTTGGTACGGCATCATCAAGCATTTTTTTTTCCTTCTTCGGCAGTTTTCGCTTCACAAAACTTTCTCTTCGAAGCCATCGTACAAACTACAATTCGTATATGGCATTCACGCCCTAAAATTCCATGCATCGTAATTTCGTCGTGTTTTAGCATAATCTCTATATTCAATTCCTTGGAGATCTTTCAGTCTATTAGTCTATTGTTTCGAGATTCCTTTTTGAAGCTGTTCAATAAACTCGCATCACGTGTTTTATCGGGTCAAAAACCACTCGGGCTACGCCCTCGTGGTTTTAAACCCGATAAAACACTGCTGCTCGTTTATTAAACATTACTTAAAAAATAATTTTCGTAATTTAGAACGTCTTACTCCACCAAGAGGCTGACAGGATACTACATTTGATGACACAGCCTTGAGACCAGGAATACTAATAGTTGCACTAGACCTGCTTTCAGTCAAAAACATAAAAACATAAAATCATAAATTTTTACATGATTTAAAAAATCATCATTTCTAGTTTTGTCACCAACTGAAATATTTGATTGCATGTTGTGGTTGAATTAGTTTGTTAATTAAGCTGGTTAAGAGTGTCCAAAGAAAAAACTTTGATAAACAAATAAAAGGTAAATAAGTTAATATTACTAGAAGTTACTATCGCAAGGGAAGTGCTGCCTCAAAAGCCATGGGAAGCCTAATTTTTTATAAAATTTCAAAAATGAACCCTGGGATTGATTATATAAATTGTAACAGACATACTGTAGTAGTATGTACACATTTTTTCAATTCTTTTAATTATATTTAAATACAGCAGACTTAAATTACAAATAACTATCACTTAATGTATCTGAATATAATTGGCAAGGCTTTTGACTGCATACACAGTATACTACAAACAATATGACTATGTGTTGATGTTTGGTAAACAAATTTATGATAAATCACTGTCACTAGAAATCATGCTTCTTACTGTGACAAAGCTGTCAGTGGAATCTGGAGTGTCTGATATGTTATGGCAAAGCAAGCACCAAACAAATAGGCACCTACTAAATAAATACCAGAAATGGTATGTAACACGTGTTTACAGTATTTGCTGCTCCATTGTTTATATTGTCTAACTTTCTAACTTGTTGAGAATATAATACTTTCAAGGAGATCTTTGTGATGTATTGTATATTAAGTCATTGCACATGTCCGGGAATACACAACTGCAACCACTGTATTTTATTTTCCCAAAGAACTTGTAATATTGTATTTACTCTGCATACCAAATATGGTTATCCATGGCACACAAATAATTTCCATTGTCCACTGAATTTTCACAAAGTGAACAATTCCATTGTCCACTGAATTTTCACAAAGCTGAGGTAAATAATTTCTTGAAGACAGTGCCATATTTGTAGAAACCACTGTAGATTATTTCCTCAAATCCAAGTCAGATGTTGGTAGGAACAACAGTTGGTAAGTTGTTCAGCGACAGAAAACCCTCACGAGGAATGAGATCATTGTTAAAAGCATTCAAATACATGTTGTCTCCTTGTACTAAGACATTGTCGATGGTTGTCGAGTTCCACTCGATAACTGGAATACGGTTTGTGCTGTTAACAGCGTCGATAAACTCATGAAAGAGCACTGCTTTCCTCGAGACTGGCCACTGAAACCTTCATGGCCTTGATGAATACTTCCACGAGAAAGTAAAGACATGATGTATTTGTTCTTACCGTGAATTTTCTGTCGAAGGAAGCTCTGAATATCGAAGGCAACGTGGTAGCGGAACATGCGCACTGAGTCCCATCAGCTCATATATGCATGACGTAATGCCGACAGACGAATATTAAACAAACGCAAAATTTAACAAATCGAGATTCTGGTCAATCTCGTCCCCAGAGCCAAACCCCTCGCACGCGTTAACTTGCCCACGCGGCCGGGCATATTTGGCTCTGGGGACGAGATTGGATTCTGGTCGGCTATACATAGCTCGGAAAAAGGACTGGGCACGAGGCAACGTCAAGAATAGTGTGCTGCCTCCCTTCGGTCGGCAGCAACAATTAAAACTAAACTATTTACTAACAGAAATAAAAATTATTAATAAGTATATATATAAATAACCTTATCTAGACTAATATAGGTATAATATATATTTATTTATTAAGTTTTGCCACAAGGTTCAACAAGACTAGGAATTAATTAATATTAAAAAAAAAAAGAAAAAAAAGTACTTAATTACTCATAGAAATAATTACTCATGAAAGTTAGTTGCATCGTAAAATATATAATAATGTGGCAGGGTTGCCGCAACAGCGAACGCCAATTACTGCGGTCCCAAACAAAAAGAAAAGGCCATATTAATTATTTAGGTTGTGTTAATTATTATTTTGTAAGTATTAATTATTAACCATTAATTATTGTCAAGTATTAATTATTAGTTCTTATTTACTAATTATCAAGTATTAATCGTCAGTCGTCAGTCGCCAACTACAAACTATCAACCACCAATTGCCAATAATTTATCCGACAATTATCATTAATTAGCAATTAGCAATCGGTATCCAACAATCAGCAACCAACAATCAATAATTAACAATTAATTAGTTATTAGATACCACAGCAGATCGCACTAATACGACTGTGCGCTGTGTTGCATCTCAAGCAGATGGTTTTCCATGACGTCGGGTCTCCAGGGTCATACAGCTGCTCCACTGCTGCTTGGTAGTAAAGCTGAAGCTGGCTCTTGAACTGTCTAAGAGTGGTTCCCTTTCTACGCATTTATAGGTATAGGTACAGGTATAAAGGTATATATATATAAAACTCATTAATAATTCGTAAGGAAATCAGAAAGAAAATCCATGTTTAAGGAGGGTCTATATATATATGTGGTATAGATTCCTCTTGATTTACATAAACTTTAGCTTTGATTTTCTCGACTTATACAACGTTTTTTTAGAAAAATTACTACGCCAATGAACTTACCAAATAGATCGTTTTAGAAGTAATTTACAGAATTCGTGTGCGTTCTGTATCGGGATACACATGCACTCGGCTTCGCCTCGTGTCTGTATACCCCGACACAGAACGGCCGCCACTCATGGAGTGCTTATTGAGCATACCAAAGTTTTAATGACTTAATTTGCTTCCCTCCCGAAAATAAGCTGCACTTTTTATTTAATTTCAAGTTAATTTCTAAATATTGAAAGAAAACGTTAGAAGCTTGCTTTCACAAATGGCTTCTCGGTTTCTGAGCGTAAAAGTAAATAAATATAAATATAAAGTAAAGTGTGTTCTTGAAGGGAAACAAATTTCCGAGGAAGGGGGGAAAATTTCCTGTGACACTTGCCTCTTCTAAACACCCCATTCTTTTCTGCACGAACCCAATTTCTTATTCTCTGCCTTTTCTTTCAAAACTTTTCAAATTATTTTGGGGTTTAACCTTTTCTAAACCTACTCCACAATGCCTATAGCTCTTCACATATAATAATAGAATATCTAATTCAATGTAGAATATTTATCATCGCGTGAATGCCCATCGACACAAATAATTGCTTTAAGTTTCAACCACTTCGTAGAAAGCAATTTAAAGTGTGGTTTGAAGCATTTCTTGATCCATAGTATATGTATTACTAGTAAACAAATGTGATTGAAGTGCAGGATCTGATGACATGTCGCTACATTGAGGCTTGTCCAACACGGAGCTAGATTAATATATTCCCCGCTGAGATCACTTGCCACGTATAAATAACAACGAAAACAGACTTTACTATATACAGTATATATTCGATACAGAGAATAACTGCACAAAAACCCCTATGCAATACATATACGTCCCTGCAGACGAAGCAGCATTTCCAACTGCAAGTCCCAGAGGGCAAAAAGAGGGAAGATTGACATCAATATTGAAATTCTGCACTCCAACTGAGCGAAGATCAATGTGTTTTACATGTTCGAAAATTCTGGTACAAACAACACCAGTGGTCACAGAAATACAGAAAACGTTTCTATAATACTTTCCAAGATGTTTACACGCCTTATAATATATACAGTTTTAGGTTCATACTCAGAAAATGTTTCCGAGCCCCAGACAGAGATCAAACCTGTAGCCTTCTAATGACTATAGTTAGACGCTCTGACCATTGAGCCAAGGTTTCAAATTCAGTCATATATGTGCTTCCTATAAGTGGTAGCGTAAAGTAATATTAGGAGTTGTACGTATAGGTACATGTAGCGTACGGGTACGTTTGTGAGCTTGGTGTAATGTAACAGACGTTTGGTAGACCTTCATCAAGCATTAATAATCAGAAAATATTTCTGAATCCTAGACAGGAATCGATCGAACCTGACACCTTCTAATGGCCAGTTAGACACTCTAACTATCGAACTACTGTAACCATTGAGCTACTGAAGCTCGGATGGGAAGCAAAAGTTGCAAATTCATAGTGATATGTGCTTCCTAAGCGATAGCACTTGCATATATGAGATGTTGTTCAAGTGATATTATGTTATACGTACCACGCATAAATAGGTAAAGACTGTATTTTCAGGAACCTGTATCTTCCATCGTTATAATATCGATCCTCCTTTATAAATTACACTGATAGTATATTTTGTATAGCTTACCTTTAACACCAAGTTTTTAGAGAAATAGTTCCAATAACGTCCAAAAATGATATAATCAACGAAAGAAGCTATTCCAATCAGTGAACTTCGTAATTCGTATACAAGGATAATGCGAGTTTTAAGGGAAATGCCCAAGCAACACAGGAGGCCCAGAGTTTGAATGTTTCGATATTGAAATTAGTTAATAGTGCATTGAATTAAATAATACCATATATGGACAAGTCAAAGACAAAAAGACTTAACGTGCCTCGTCAACAAAAATTTTAAATTGCAGAAAATAACATTAAAGTAAAGCTTGAGATTAGTTCTTTCTATTGTGACTCGAATTTTGCTTTTGTTCGGCAGATATATATGAATAGCCTTTTAACTAATGTTTCAAGTTTACTGTCAATTAAGGAGTAAGTAATAGATAAATCGCTCGAACGTCGGGATGTATGCTGTATAAAAGGGCTTTATATCGCATACATCCCGACGTTCGAGGGATTTATCTGACTTAATTTATTATCGAGGAGGTTTTCCAACAAAGTTTTGTCTATTTTTTCCACCTTGGACAAAGATTTTCCTTGTTTTTTTTCTTCATTTCGTTTCTAATTATTATTCAAGGGCTTTATGCGATATAAAGACCTCGGAAGAACAAAGAAAACCGACTCGATAATAAATTAAGTAGGGATTAAGACCTTCCTGGAAGAAGGGATTAAGACCTTCCTGTACATAGTTTTATTAAGTAGCCAAATTGCATGAAAGGGGACATTGTAAAGGGATTAGTTACGTAGTAGAGTAGGGTTGTATATCAGAGAGTAACATTTATAAAATAAGACGATATATGTAAAACCGCCAGATTGCAACCGGAGATTGCAACCGATTGTTACAGACAGACCGATTGAGGACGAATGATATTCGTGTGTAACTGAACAAAACAAATCAAATAGCATTTCTTTCTTGTTGACTGCGAGAAACTGATCGATCGGAAAATTTCCATTGTGCGTGCATTATTGAATATTTTGTCATTGTTATTCTTAATATGGTTTGCATACTGGTATTTTTGGCGATTTTCTCTTCCTTCCTGAATCTGTTGCAATAAGTACACTGTTTTTTCGTTTCACTCCAAATCTAGATGATGGCTTGACAGTATACTTTTTGTTCTTGCACATTGTTGGTAAATTTCGAAATAGACTGACTGACTTTGTAGTTTAACAATGATCAGATGTGGCTGACAACTGTCTTGATCGTAAATATGTTCACCAATGTGAAGTATGCACCGCATTCAGCCTTCAATATGATCTTCCTCAGCCCACTCCCACCTTTGCTCACGCGGTATATACGCGCCTCTCTGCACTTTTGCCAGTAGCACGAGTGAACGTCTGACCAAGGCATCTTGTTATTATTATTGTTGTTATTAATATAATTCACTGTACATGTATATATAGTATGGGGACCCCGTTATTGGAGACTAGTCTCTGTGGTCCGTTCCTGCCTTTGTCTTTATAAATGTATTATATTAGGACCACAAGTTTATCAGTTGAACTGTCAGGTGTTATCCTCTTTAAATAAAGTTGTTACTCACTTACTTACCGACTTACCGACCGACCGACTTACCGACCGACCGACTTACCGACCGACCGACTTACCGACCGACCGACTTACCGACCGACCGACTTACCGACCGACCGACTTACCGACCGACCGACTTACCGACCGACTTACCGACCGACCGACCGACCGACCGACCGACCGACCGACCCACCGACCGACCGACCGACCCACCGACCGACCCACCCACCGACCGACCCACCCACCCACCCACCCACCCTAAAATAGAAACCACTACCAGAGTTAGTAAAAGCGATCTCCACGCTCTCCATTTTTAGCGATGTTTATTTATCCTTGTAGTTGTATACATATTTTCCATTTGGTAACTTTCTAGTTTTTTGTAGTACTTACTCAGTTTAATAACAGTGTTAAGATTTTTGAATTTAGATGTTACTGGCAATAGAATTTTATTTGATGTATGTATGTTAGTGAACCAAATTTTCGAACTATGAAAATGTCGCCCAACAATGTTTTTTATTCACTATTGCAACACAACAGGCTCGACTATGTGAGGTTTATAACTGGCTTTGGATATGGAAATTAATGAATGTAACATATTCATCGTTTTCTGGGTTGTTTTGGGTATAGAAAATGTTTAAAAAGGGGGGGTCCAAAAAATTATTCTTTTACTCTGTCGAATGCCAAACGATTTTACTTCCCTCAGACAAACCTAGGCAGCAACAGGTTAACATCCTCTATTAGTAGGGCCTTTACGATGTAGGACGACGACAACGGTTAAAAAGCAGCATCAATTTTTGTATTAAAAAAGGTCATGACGACTCACTATTATATTAGATATTTGAAGCTAGTTTAATGACTTTAATAACGCCTCAGTACTGCTAAAATTGTTGTGGTGTCAGTATTGAAGTCAATCTTAAGCAGGTCTCATTTTTTGGCCGTTGACGTCGTCCTGAAGACGTGAAAATGCTCTAATAAGGGGGCGATTACATGGAGCGGGCTAGCCCGGCAAACCGGAATGAGTTTTGAATTGACGTGGATGATTTCAGGCCGAAATTCGCAATTATCAAGTAAATAAGGGCAAAGTTACGTTAGTTTTACTTCAGTTTTACACCAATTAGTCTATTATTTATTTTGTAAGCCCATCGTTAATAAAAAGATCGTTATAGTTTTAGCCAACCCACGCGAAAGCGTCTTCACCAAGACTAATTAATTTATTAAGTCTTCACTATGATCACGAAACACACGAACAACGTTTTGATGTTCTATTTCAGTTCTTCAGCCCAGTTTGCCGAGATGAAAACAATTACATGGACATTTTCATCTCGGTTAACCGCGGTCCATGTAATCGACCCGTAAGGGGGTGTTTATATGGAGGAGAGCTAGTCCTCTTTGCCGGGATCCCGTCTCTCAGCGTAATTCCTTGTAAAAATTTGTGTGCGTTTACATGACAAGAGGGTCAGCCATCCTAGGAGAGATCTCGCTATCGACAACCCGGGATCTCGCCTAGGAGGGCTGGAAATTTCCCATGTAAACGCACTCGAGAGCTGGCCATGAGGGCTAGCAAATCGAAGCTCAGTATACACGGTAAAGTTTGCCTTTACTAATATTTTTTGGTCAACAGTTTTTATTTTACAAGTTGTGTTTGTTCACGCATGTTTGTTATAAATTCAAATCGTGTTTGCGAAAACATGATTTCGGGCTTCGTGAGAAAGTTGCACAAGTCAGTAAACAAGCCAACGCGAGGTAAATTCCAGCTGCCTTACTATAGGCTAGCCCTACCAAAAAAGCTCATGTAATAAACGCGAGGTAAATTCCAGCTGCCTTACTATAGGCTAGCCCTACCAAAAAAGCTCATGTAATAAACGCGAGGTAAATTCCAGCTGCCTTACTATAGGCTAGCCCTACCAAAAAAACTCATGTAATAAACGCGAGGTAAATTCCAGCTGCCTTACTATAGGCTAGCCCTACCAAAAAAGCTCATGTAATAAACGCGAGGTAAATTCCAGCTGCCTTACTATAGGCTAGCCCTACCAAAAAAGCTCATGTAATAAACGCGAGGTAAATTGAAGAACGAGGACGCTGTTGAGATTATTCAGAAAAATTATTCAGACAATACATTCTCTTTGTTTCGCAACTCTAGAATTATTTTGTTTAGGCGACGTCGTTGAAGTTACCGTCGTACTTCGTAAAGTTCCTAATAACCCGCTGACGAAGGTATGCAAGCTATACTGAGTTAGCCGTGCTTTGATTTCAATAAAGTAAAGATAATAATTAAAGCACAGTTGTCAAATTTTTGAAATTCTGAAGTCACGTCGAGGAATACAAAAGACTGAACAGCTTGAAATATTGCAAAGTGAATAGGTGGTAAACTGCTAAGATTTTTAGCAACGAAAAACAATGACGTTTCAAGCGGAGCCCTTCATCAGAGTGAAATGTAAAGGGTTGCGTTAGAAACGTCAGCTTTACTTTTTTGTTACTAAAAATGTTGGCATATACCACTTTTTCATTCTGCTCTCTTTAAAACACTGCCAACGCGGGCACTCTTACTTTTTTACATTTTGAAATATTACCATTTCGCAAGGTAAACTATAGTTATACATGTAATACATGTGGTACGTTTGTGAGCTTGGTGTGATGTCACAGACATTTGGTGGACGTTCGTCAAGCTCAATTACTCAGAAAATGTTTCTGAGCCTCAGCCGTGTTCGAACCTGCAATCTTCTAATGACCAGTTAGTTAGACGCTCTAACCATTGAGTTACTGAGTCTCACGCGGAGAGCTAAGGTTGCAAATTCATAGTCAGATGTGCTTCCTAAGACGTAGCGTTTGCAAGATTTTAATAAAATACTGACGTCACGAGCGAAGCCCTTCAGTGTAAATTTTACTCTGGTGAAAGAATCGCTCAAAACGTCAGTATTTCCTTGCCAAAAATCTCAGCGGTTTGCATAAGCCACATGAATTTACAACCTTACCATTGAGCTACTGAAGCTCAGATGAAGAACTCGCAAGTTCGATTCCTGTCTGGGGCTCAGAAATGACTGAGCTTGACGAACATCTACCATGTGAGCCTCAGTAGCTCAATGATTAGAGCGTCTAACTGGTCATTAGAAGGTTGCAAGTTCGAACCCTGTCTGAGGCTCAGAAATGACTGAGCTTGACGAACATCTACCATGTGAGCCTCAGTGGCTCAATGATTAGAGCGTCTAACTGGTCATTAGAAGGTTGCAAGTTCGAACCCTGTCTGAGGCTCAGAAATGACTGAGCTTGACGAACATCTACCATGTGAGCCTCAGTGGCTCAATGATTAGAGCGTCTAACTGGTCATTAGAAGGTTGCAAGTTCGAACCCTGTCTGGGGCTCAGAAATGACTGAGCTTGACGAACATCTACCATGTGAGCCTCAGTAGCTCAATGGTTAGAGCGTCTAACTGGTCATTAGCAGGTTGCAAGTTTGAACCCTGTCTGGGGCTCAGAAAAGATTGATTCAAATCGCTGTTTGCCGAAGAAAGAGTTTCGTATCCGGAATCTATCAAACGTCTGTTACATTACACGAAGCTCGCAAACGTACCATATGCACTACATGCATTATACGTATGATATTCTATCAGATCACTTTAGCAACATCTCATATGCAAACGCTACGCTTAGGAAGCACATACATATATAAAGCGACTTTATCTATTGAATCTATTGAGAGTGACAACATATGGCAGTATTTAGATACTGATAACTCAATGGCCCTCACCCCTTGATAGAAGTACAGTTCGTAGAATTAACTGGGGAAACTACGGTGTTGATTTTTCGTTAGGAGGAAAACCCAAAAACCCGTTGAAAACCCCTCGAGGAACAAAGAAGAGAACAACTTTACAATCACATGAAGCTAAGCTAGTCAATTACCATGCATCAACACCATTCGACCGGGCATGACTTCAGCGAGGAGAGGCACCCCGCTAACAACTTGTGCCAGCTATATGCCTCCCCGATGAATTTGCAACTTTAGCTCTCCATCCGAGTCGCATGAAATGGCTAGAACGTCTAACCGGTCATTAGAAGGTTACAAGTTCGATCCCTGTTTGGAGCTCAGAAATATTTTGTGAGTAATTGAGCTTGATGAACGTCAATCAAACGTATGTTATGTTACACCAAGCTCGCAAACGTCTAACCATGCAGTCATTAGAAAGTTGCAGGTTCCAACCTGTTTGGAGCTCAGAAATATCTTGAGTAATTGAGCTTGAGGAAACGTATGTTATGTTACACCAAGCTCGCAAACGTACCACATCCACAACATGTATACGTACAACTTATCATATCACTTGAACTACATTTCATATACCATCTATGTCTCCCTGACTATGAATTTGCAACTTTAGCTCTCCATCCGATGGCTAGAACGTCTAACAGTCTAACGTCTAGAACGTGTTGCAGTCTAGAGCTCGAAATCTTTTCTGAGTAATTGAGCTTGACGAGTCAACCAAACGTCTGTTACATTACATCAAGCTCGCAAACGTACCACATGCACTCCATGTATACGTACAACTTATCATAACTACATCTCATATGCGAACGCTACGAGCACATATGACTATGAATTTGCAATCTTAGCTTCCATCCGAGTCTCAGTGGCTCAATGGTTAGAGGGTCTAACCGGTCATTAGAAGGTTACAAGTTCGATCCCTGCATTCGGCTCATAAACATTTCCTGAATAATAGAGCTTGACGAACGTCCACCAAACTCTGTTACATTATATTACCATGTTAATATTAAGCAGCCAAGTACACGGGTTAAGCTGGCAGACTTATCTAATTAGGATCGTACTGTGGTTTTGTAAAACTAAAATTTCCAACAAGGATTGCCTTAATTTAGTTGCAAACTAATCCTAACCGTTGGTTCAAATCGTTGTTGGCCGAAGAAAGAGTTTCATAACACGAATCAAGCAAGTTTAACTAAATTAACCCGTGTACTCACAGCCTCCTAACAATATACACATTATTTACCGCTTACATTACCTTAATTACCACTTCAGATTGGAATCTCTGAAAACGGTGAAACATTTGGCTTTAAGATGAAACTTGCACTGTGCCCATACCGACAAAAACACGATCAAAGTGATGATTTTCTTCAACAATAACGATTGTTAAATCTGCTGTAAGATATAAGTTTGTATCTCATACAAAGAAGTATAAAATTTGATCTATCAGTATCACCAGACAACTTATTGTGTAAGTAGAGAGCATAAAAAGAACAATTACATCGGCGAGATCTTTAATTCGTCTCCTGATGTGCAATACAATAGGCCCTAGCTCTTTGTAAAACCGGCTGAAATATTTTAGAAAGTTCTCCAAACAAAACTTCAAAATTTAACATTTTGAAGCCTGAAACGAATCTTTAGTTTTATTCTGGCTATCGCCAGATCTTATTCAGCACAGAGAGAGGTCCACGCCTCAAAGTGTTAAAACCTATATCTTAACCCTTTAAAGCCTGAAGACGAGTCTTTAGTATTTTATTCTGGCTAACGCCAGACGATTTTATTCAGCACAGGGAGAGGTCCGGGCCTCAACGTGTTAAAACCTATCTCTTAACCCTTTAAAGCCTGAAGACGAGTCTTTAGTATTTTATTCTGGCTAACGCCAGACGATTTTATTCAGCACAGGGAGACGTCCAGGCCTCAACGTGTTAAACTCGAATCAGTGCTGTCCTTACTAAGAAAGCTTTCATTTACTACGATCGATCCAATTTAGACCCAGGTTAGCTTAATCGCTTTAGGAAAGTGTTTATTTGCTTTAAGGTGGCATTCGAGCATCACATATCTTTTGAGTTAAACCGACCTTACTTGCATGCATGCTGTGGTTTTGTCAAACAGTTCTCTATAGCATTGTTTCTATTTAAGAATTATGAAATAACGCTCGCCAGTTATACACGATACCGAATTGCTTTTTCTAACGGATTGCCCAGGCTTAAGGCTAAGGATAAACGGCGTATTTTTCATGCGCTGTATAAAATATGAGAATTAAGTTCATGAAAAATACGCCGTCTGTAACAATGCATCAACAGTTTGAGGCCTGGACCTCTCTGTGCTGAATAAAATCGTCTGGCGTTGGCCAGAATAAAATACTAAAGACTCGTCGTCTGGCTTCAAAGTGTTAAAGAGATAGGTTTTAAAGGCGCATGACCGCAATAGGGTCCCCAAAATATGACATTCGTAGATAATTACATGAAGTACTCAGCTCAATGTAAACCGTTGATTCGGCGAGGATATCTCCTCGGATTTCTTCTATTTCTCCTGAAAATGTTTTGTTTTGGGTACAAGTAATGAATGGGAACCAAGAAAGGCTTACAATCTTGAATAAGGTATTAGTATTTTTTTTGTAAATTTAGATGTAAACATTAGCTTCGTACATGCGCAGAACGGACTGCGTACATCACCTTTAACAGTTTGAGGCCTGGACCTCTCCCTGTGCTGAATAAAATCGTCTGGTGTTAGCCAGAATAAAATACTAAACACTCGTCTTCAGGCTTCAAAGTGTTAAATACGGCACTTTTATTATTTGAAAGAACACTTAAAAGTATAGAGTAACATCTTTCGCAGTTTTTCGTTTTCTTACTTTGTTGTTGAGATATTTTAGTTTGTTTGATATGCAAATTAAACCTTTTGACGTCGTAAATTATGAGCTATCGGAAAAGGTTAGATATCTTTTCTATTATCTAACCAGATTAATTTGAATGAAATATGTAGAAGTCCAGAACACTAAACATGTAGATCTTCAAGTGATTATTATATTTGATAATAGCAAAGATATAACTTTTTCGATAACGCATTATGCACGTGTGACGTCAAAACGTTTAATTTGCATATCACACAAACTAAAATATCTCAACAACGAAACAAAGGGGGGGGGGGGGGGAAACCCTGGACATGGATCGTTTTCACTCACGTGATCGGTGGCCCCGTTGGGGTGGTGAAAACAATCCGTCTTAGGACCGTCTTAACTCGATTCAGGGAACACGATTTGCGCGTAAAATTAAAATGCGTATTCGCATCACCCCAAGTCACTTACCTAGGACATTCTATTAGCCAGCAGGGAGTCGCCCCCGATCCATCTATGGTAACAGCATTACAACAAATTCCCTCTCCTTGTAGCGTCAAAGAAGTTCGCAGCTTTCTGAGGCTGACCGGTTATTACCGACGGTTTACACCTAATTACGCTACTATCTCTCAACCACTGACAAAACTTACCACTAAGCACTTACCTCTGTCTGTCTGTCTGTCTGTCTGTCTGTCTGTCTGTCTGTCTGTCTGTCTGCCTGCCTGCCTGTCTGCCTGCCTGCCTGCCTGCCTGCCTGCCTGCCCGTCTGTCTGTCTGTCTGTCTGTCCATCCGTCCAAACTGCGAAAAGTTTAGCCATAGATCGAAGACCAATCATTAAATTCTGCTTGAACTTTATAGTTTAACAAAAAATAATTTCATAAAACTTTTTCGCAAGCGTCTCCGTGTAGAAGAAATAAATGAAAGAATGCGTCATTGCGCTCCTTATCCTTATATTACGCAAATCTTTGATATTTACAAACTAGGCAAATTAATAAACAACAATGAAGCAGTGAACTCTATATATACCTGGAAGACTGACTGTAAATCAAAAAGTGAGGCAAAAAAATAGCGGATATGGGTCATTTTTGCAAGTCAGTTCCAGGCCCCTACGCGGCCACATACGGCAAAATTTTGTTTAGCCAATAACCGTCACAAAAACAGACGAATTTCTATTTTTACAGTAGATACGAAAAAGAACAAGTGCTTTACACGGCATAGGATAAAGCCTGTATCTTACCAGCTACAATAAACTGTCGAAAACACGCATCAAATGGGTAAAGTATCATGTTCGGTTTCATGTTGTTAAACTGACGTTTTTAAATCACACTTTTGGACTATATTTAGTCAAGTCTCGCACTCGTTTTCTTCAAACTACCTTCTTTAAAGCTTCTTGAAATGCTTGAAGTGTGGACGAAATCGGAGTTTAAACTGCGCATACAATCTGAGTCAGGATAAAACGTATAGTTCATTTATAACATGAGGCTGAAGCAGCCGTAGTAAACATAACATTTCTGACTTCAGAAACTTTTTAATGTTTAGGTATTCTATAAGAATAAACTTTGCTTATCGATTATCCTTGACAATAATCCTAAACGTTGTGTCTAAAAATAATGAACTCAAAACACGAAAACACTGTCCCGGTCTATGTTATCTTCCCGTTATGCTTTAATAGACACGATGTAATTTCATAGGGCCCCAAATTGAATAGGAAACTAATTTGCATGTGGGCTTAAATGAAACTACGATTTGGTGTATTAAACTAACTTGTGTTAACACTACAGTTCTACTTTTCCTGAGTTCTGTCTCAAGCCGTACGGAAAACTGAAGCTGACATCCCAAATGGCCGCGTAGGAGCCTGAAACGGACGTCGAAAACTTTGTCTCGCTTTTTTCGTGCAGTGATTGACTGGAGTCAGCCTTCCAGGTATATATAAAGTTCACTGCAATGAACTTGATAGTTTCATTGTTTATAGAACAGAGCGATCATAGACCTAAGGACATGCAATTATTTACTTTTGAATAATGTAAGTCGAACCGAGTGCAGCCAAGCGTTTTGTTTATACAGGGGGTGGACAAAAAATAGTGGCCATCATTGAAAGTATGAGTAATGTGCTTTGTATAACTTTTATTAGAGTAGAGAAAAATATGTAAAGTTATATATTTCTAGAATGCATGCGTCAAGATCTGCTCAAATATGATATCAAATTCTAATTTTATCCATTGATTTAAAAAATATATTAATTTTTAATGATTTTCAATCTTGTAACAAATGAAGTGAATCTTAGTTCGACTTGTTCCAATTGGTCTTCAAAATGATTAATGGAGTTTGTATACTATGAAAGTGTTATAACAGCAAAATAGTTAGATATTTTTTTGCCACTTCACTTGATCTCACTACAGCTTCACAGCGTGGCATGCTTTCAAAGTTAATGTACTTTTTAAACCAATAACAAAATTAGAATTGGATAACATATTTGAGCAGATATTGACGCATGCATTCTAAAATATATCACTTTACATTTGTTTCCCGAATAATAGTTATTCCACATTAACCATATTTTTAATGATGGCCACTTTTTTTGTCCACCCCCTGTATATGCGTGGATCTGGTGGACAGGATGACTTACGACCCTATAAACACTCCCTATGATAACCCACTGGCGGAGGTATGCAGTCTCAGAGTACTCTCAGCTTTTGTAATAGATTAGTAACGAAAAGAAAAAACACTTTGGCGAGCACCATCCATTATTTACGACAAGGAAGAACAACTTGGATAGCATCATCCATTATTTACGGAAAGAAAGAACTGCATGGCTGGCAGCATCCATTTACGAGAAGAAAGAACAACTTGGCTGGCACAATCCATTTACGAGAAGAAAGAAGAACTTGGCTGGCACCATCCATTTACGAGAAGAAAGAACAACTTGGCCAGCACCATCCATTTACGAGAAGAAAGAGCAACTTGGCTAGCACCAACTATCATTTACAAAAAGAAAGAACAGTTTGACTGGCACCATCTATGTACGGAAAGAAAAACAAAAATAATTTGACCACATTTATGTAAAATCCTCGTTAATTGATTTGATTGAATTTTTGTTTTCGTTGTTTAATGAAATCCAGAAAAATGGTTCATAGCATAATTTGCTAATAATTTGGTCTAAAATGACCTTGCATTGAAGTCGAGATATAACTATACTTAAACCAACAGAATAATTGTCTTTTTATTAACTTCCACATAAAGTACAACACGCCGTTTCAGGTGACGTTGAAATTATTTCTTGACATACTATTGTTAAAGTTGTACCTTCATCGTCTCTCTTCCGTTCATCAATCATCTTATCAGCTCGAGGGAGACGTTCTTCCTGTAACAATCACAACACACCAACAATTATTTTGCGTTTTTTTTGCATAAGATAGCATGCAATAGTGAAAAATACAAAAATATGAAGAATAATCTTTTATTTCATAAACTTGGACTGTCTATTGTGCTATTTTGCCTAAGAACAATGGACAAACATTGTTCTACAATACTCAACTATTGTTCTACAACACTCGGTCATTGTATATACAACACTCAGCCATTGTTCTACAACACTCAGACATTGTTCTACAACACTCAGCCATTGTTCTACAACACTCAGCCATTGTTCTACAATACTCAGCCATTGTTCTACAACACTCAGCCATTGTTCTACAATACTCAGCCATTGTTCTACAATACTCAGCCATTGTTCTACCATACTCAGCCATTGTTCTACAACACTCAGTCATTGTTCTATAACACTCAGTCATTGTTCTACAACACTCAGCCATTGTTCTACAATACTCAGCCATTGTTCTACAACATTCAGCCATTGTTCTACAATACTCAGACATTGTCTAAGTGTTTTGCTTTGCTGAAAACTGACGGTCCCTTTAAAATGAAACCAAAAATCTTATATGTTTGAAGAAGTTATGCAATCTATGATACTCTAAAAATTTTTAAGCAACAAAATAAATCAAACCCGTAACCACTTCTGAGTCCGACTAACCCAAATAGTTAGAGCGTCTCACCTGAATAAAAAAGTTACGGGTTTAATCATTCTCTTGAAATGTATGTCTATAGCATATGTTCTTCACAGGTCACAACACCTAGCAACAAAAATATCCTGGTAGATCAGTTTTCTTTCTGTTTCTCACCTTGGTCTTTCAGTAGAGTGATCCCACGTTGTTCGAGCTCCAACATGTCAATAGCTGCAACTTCAAAATAGCGACCATCCTTTTCATACGACTTGATAATTCCCACCACTTCATTTTTTCGATTCACAACAGGAGCACCAAGCGGGAAGTCTTTAAACGGCCCTCCTTTCTTCTTATAGTTATAAGAGCCTCTGACTGAAGATTCCACTTGGCAAGACTTGGAGAGATATTTTCTCTGGAATTTGTGGCAGTGGCGACAAGGGGCCAAGCGTGACACCATATAGATTTTTTTGCCGTTGTCAAGGCTGTCTTTGGAGGCGAGTGAGAGCTTCAACATACTCGAGTCTTCTTTCAGTGAAGTGGCCACAAGGTTGTTATTCTCGCTACCGGGTGTTAAATCAACGCGTTGAAATTCATACTGGACCGGGATAAGAGCATAGCACCGTTTACCTGGTATCGATGGAGAAATCACGTAGCACTTATTTTGAAATTGTAGAACAAAGCCTGTTCCTAGTACCTCCTCACCAGACAGCACTGGGGAAACACTCGGATTGTTTTCGTAAGCTGGCATTGGACTAGTGAGAAGCTGTCCAAAAGCATCAATATGCCCTGAACAAGCTAGGATAAAACAATAAATTATTTGAGTTTTTCATTTTTTAATCAGTAAAGTGTCGTTTCGTGTACGCCATTATAAGATGTAACCCCCCCCCCCCCCCCATTTATGTTCTGTCTGCCCTTAATATCTCGGTTCAGTAAAATTTTGTAGTTTGATTATATTCCCAACACAATAACGAAAAAAATAGAAAATTGTACATTTAACCATCATTCTTTGCACGTATTAAACCAACTTTTGCCGCCATCAATTACGATTCTTGTTCGTTTCTCCGTCCGTTCACAGTATTAAAAAATTGAACTTTAACTTAAGGATAAAGGATTTCCTTCATGACAAAAAGCTACAATCACAGCTAAAAGTGGACAGGACACCACCGTGTTTTTGCAACTTCTTTCTGGCTTATCTTTTATTCTATATACCATCTTTCCTTACCGCTGCTCTCCCTCCCTCCTTTTCAATGTTGAAAGGATATATTATAAAAATTTCGACAAAATGCGTCGAGTCCGAAACTCTATATTTTTGTCAAATTTCAGTTATTTTCGACATCGGAAAGGAAGAAATAGTGGACACCAACGTTTTGAAGAAATTAAAAGCAATTGTCCCACAACATTTGGCCTTGATTGTAGAAGTCTATAGCAACGCCTGCGTACCGTTCCCAACATAGAGAAACGTCTGATTTGACTAAAATAAGACTGCGAGATTTTGCCCCGCGTAGTCCGGGACTGTAAACTCGCCTTGACGCTTTAGCTGTCGTTTTCGTGCTAGAGAGCTTTGCATTTTATTACGAGCATAAATACAAGATTCCTCAGTCGGGCAAGACATTCGTTTGCTCATTGGATAATCCTATTAGCAAAAGTAGCAAATAGAGTTACCTAGTATAGGTTCCTTGATGTATACGAGATGATTCTTACTACTATTGGATCTCTTACCAAATTTTAAAGATTAATTTCTCACAGTACATGTATACATATAATATTCGAATGTAGTAAAAAAAATGCTGCGTACGCAGTGTCAGTTTTGATCTTTTGGATATATAGCCTAGAAACGTTAGTATTTCGTTACTAAAATCTCGGCAGTTTACTACCTTTTCACTTTGCTCTAGATATAATATTAGTTTGTACTTACCTGGAACACGTAAAGTCTTTGGAACTGAATCTTTAGGATTTTCAGACCTTGCTTGGCCGACAGCTGACGATCCTTTGAAAACAAAATAGACGTTTGCATGTAACTTTGAACAAATTACTCGAGCTACCAGCTAGAATGTTTAAAAAAAACTTTTTAGTAACAGACGGACCCAAACCAGGATCCAAAACCCCGTACCAATTATTACTCAGGCTACCTGGGGTAGACGAGATACGGGTCTGGATCGAAACTCGGCAAATTTCAAAGTGTTTGACAAATAAGCTGCGGTTTATGTTGAACCATGCCTTACACCGTGCACATCCTTTGTTTAGGTTTATTAATATTTAAATAGCACGGTTGTGTGATTGAACTGAAACGTTACTATTGGATAATTATTTCATTATACTAAAACACAATGGGTTCAGTGGCCTTGCACCATGCACAAATCTGCATAAAGACAAACAAAAAGATGTAACTAAGACTTTAGCGGAGTTTCTAGACCATATTTTGAATGACTATAGGCCTTATTCAAAAATGGCCCCCGAATTAAAATTCTTTTTACCACCGAGCGTCAGCGAGGCAGCACACTAATGTTGACATGGGTTTCCTGTGTCTCATCTCCAGACCTCTTTGCCAAGTTATGTATAGTCAACGAAATCTCGATTTCGAGACTTTATTTATTTGTTGACCAATTTATGACATTTTGTGACGTAGAAAGTTTCTTCCTACAACTTACATCACACGCTAGAAGGATTTGCTCTGATAAATTGCATGTACATTTGAAGTTTGTCAACACCACGACGACGATGGATTTTCTGAACTGGCAATGCCACGAGTCAAGCCGTGCTAGACATGCTGTGAACTGTCTTACACTTTCGGTGAGGAGAGTTTATCTTGTCGAGGTAAGATATCAATTTCTATAACTGACAACAAATTGTGTTTTTTTGGTAGGAGATTTCACGGTTGTTTTCTTCTATCCTTAGGTATATATTGGTGTGGGTTCCTTGATTCTCACAGGAGCCATTGTGATCAGCATTCTGATCAGACACTATTATCTGCGTGTGTGCATTTTGACAAATTCTGCAAAATAATCTCATGGGCTCAATGGTACATTGCTGTATAATTACCTCCGTCAGGAGGTTATGTTTTTACCCTTTTCTGTCCGTTTACTTGTTTGTTTGTCTGTCTGTCTGTCTGTCTGTCTGTCTGTCTGTCTGTCTGTCTGTCTGTCTGTCTGTCTGTCTGTCTGTCTGTCTGTCTGTCTGTCTGTCTGTCTGTCTGTCTGTCTGTCTGTCTGTCTGTCTGTCTGTCTGTCTGTCTGTCTGTCTGTCTGTCTGTCTGTCTGTCTGTCTGTCATCTTAGCTAAAGATGATTGTAATAATTATAGACCAATTTCTGTCATCTCGCCTATAGCTAAAGTTTTTGAAAGAATTATTTATACTCAATTATACGATTATTTTACTAAAAATAATCTTTTATCCAAATATCAGTCGGGTTTCAGACGCCTCCATTCCACTGCCACAGCGCTCCTAGATGCAACAACAGAATGGTTTATAAATATTGATCAGGGAAAACTAAACTCGGTAGTTTTTCTCGACTTGTCTAAAGCATTTGATACTGTTGACCATTCAATCTTATTGAACAAGCTCTCGTTGTATGGAATTTCAGGGGAAGCCCTTGTGTGGTTTGGTTCGTACTTAACAAATCGTAAGCAGCAATGCTTTGTAAATGGCCATCTATCGTCTCCTAGGACCGTCACATGTGGAGTTCCTCAGGGGTCAATACTTGGTCCATTACTGTTTCTCATTTATATTAACGACCTTCCATATTGTTTGCAATATTCAAATCCACGTATGTATACAGACGATACCAATCTAACAACAACGGGTCAGTCGTTCGATGAAATTATTCGTGCCACAAATTGTGACTTAAACAACATTAGCGAATGGCTTTTAGCCAATAAGTTAAGTCTAAATGTGGCAAAAACTGAATTTATGTTTATTGGATCTGATGACAAGCTGAACAAAATTAAAAATATGCCCTATCTTTATATTAATAACCTACCTGTTAGAAGGGTTAAGTCAAGTAAGTCTCTCGGGGTTTATATAGACGAGAGACTTGCTTGGACTGAGCATATAGATAAGGCTGCTAAGAAAGTTTCCTCTGCAATTGGTGGTCTCAAACAAGCTAGACCATTCATTGATAAAGAAACTGCAATTATTATTTACAATTCCTTAATTCAGCCAATTTTTTATTATTGTGACATTGTATGGGACAATCTCCCTCTGTCGCAAGCAACTAGGTTACAAAAATTACAAAATCGGGCTGCTCGAGTAATTACTCAAGTAGGCTATGACATCAGATCCCATAGCATAAGAGATGAATTAGGATGGGAAACACTTGCTAACAGACGCTTAAAACATAAAGATTTTATGATGTTTAAGGTCCTGAATGGACTGGTATCATCATATGTTTCAGATCTGTTTATATCAAATTCAACCACACAAAATTACTGTCTTAGACACAGAGGCACAAATCTCGTGTTAGCAAAACCAAACACAGAATACTTAAAAAAGAGTTTTAAGTTTTCTGGAGCTAAAATGTGGAATGAATTACCATTATCTATAAAGCTTCTAAACACGGTAAAATCTTTCAAACGTGAACTACAATCATTTGGTCCCTAAATCCGGTCTATCGTACCGGATTCTTGACTTTGTATTGGTATTTTAATTACTTATCCTATTGTATATATTTGTATATTTATTTATCTGTAAATACTTAATTCGGCTCTTACGAAAAACAATGTAAATTGATAAGATTCCGAATTCAAATAAAATTTCTCTCTCTCTCTCTGTGTCTGTCTGTCTGTTTGTTTGTCTGTCGCCAAGTACTGCACCGATTTCCATGAAAGTTTGCAGAAGCGTTGGCCATTGACCAACTACCAAACCATTAAATTTTGGTTGAATTTAGTTAAAATTTGGATGAGATTTTATTAAACATTTTACCGCAAGATTCTCCGTGTGCAAGAAATGCTTGATTGCGCTCATTATCTTTATTTTATGCATATATTTTTTAATTTCCCACAATGCATGTATACATATAATATTCGAGTGAGTAAAAAAGTGCTGCATAGGCAGTATCAGTTTTGAATAGCCCAGAAACGTTAGTATTTCGAAATCTCGGCAGTTTACTAGCTTTTCACTTTGCGGTAGATATAATATTAGTTTATAGTTACCTGGAACATGCAAAATATTTACAACTGGATCTTCAGACCTTGCTTCGGCAACCGCTGACGTTCCTTTGAAAACAAAATAGACGTTTGTAACTTTGAACACAATAGTTACAATATCTAAAAAAGACTTTGTTCAGAGTTCCAAATGAGCTCAGTTATACCTGGGAAGCCCAAGTACAAGGTTTCTCAAATTTAGGGAAAAAATTAAAAACTAGGCAAGCAGAAAGTACAAATTAGGTTGTCTAGTTTCAAAGCAATACAGTGTAAAACATATCAAATATAAATTATAATGTCCTGCTCGCTCAGTTATTGCGCAATTTATGAGCTGCTGTTTCCCAACAGCAACCCAACACCTTGACACATCTTTATATGTCAACACATCCGCGTTAAAGACGTCATTGCCTTCCCGCTGCCAAGCTTAGGATCTGGGGACGTCCTAGTTTTTGTCAATTCTAGGACGTTCTCAGGCTCTACGCCAAAAAAACTAGGACGTTCTCAGACTCCCTGACCTTCTCCGCCTAGAAAAACTAGACTGTTCTCAGGCCGTTATGTCTCGCTCTGACTCTCTGCGCTTCAGATTATCGCGTATAGCATAATAGCATGATATGCATTGAATAAATATCATTGTTTACCCATCCTGGTCCGCAGATGTTCTTTGTTTTGTCAGTACTCACGACCAGGATTCTGGATTGGAGGTAAGAGGTTATTGAATAAGGAATGAAATTTACAGGTTTATATGGAATAATCTGCGGAATATTGCATTTCAGACGCAGTAGATAAATATTTACGTAGATGAAGTACATCTTAATTCACCTCTTGTCTTAAATGACTCGGTAGTCAGCTCTTTTCCACCGATTTATGCCATAGCACTAAAAAACTGTTGTTGCCATTCATTATAGTTTAATTTAATAGAAGGCTGAGAAGCATAGTAGAATCCCGCTATTTCGAATTCTCAGGGTAGTAAATAGTATTGACGTGTTTGGGTTTTAACATTCAGGGGTAGTAGTTTTCAGGTCAAGATAGCGAATAGCGAGTGTTTCGAGGTCACAAGATTCTATTATCGCAAACAGTCTGACAGATGAGAGCTCCAAAAGAGCACTTAAAAACCTTGACAGCGAGACAGACATGCTTTTATCGCATTTTCTATTATAATCTAGCATTTGGTCGGTGGATGTTAGACACCGATGCTTGCGCAGTCAGTGCGCGTGAAAAAGGTACGATTACCCGCTATGTTTTACGCATACAAGACAAGCGCAATACTGGGATAGACGACCTTTGGTTTATAATTTTAAAATTCAGTTGTGTCACTGTAGAATGGCCGGAAGCGTGGGATCAGCGTTAATGCCTACTTGCTTGACTGATAAAAGAAGGTTTTCCTGCGTATTTTCTGCGTAACTATTTTCTCTGTTTTTCTTGAGGCACTATGAATTCTTATTTAATAACAAAACCCCATAAAATCATTTTCTTGTCAATATAAAACGTATATAAAAAATATAATTGGGTATATATGTACAATAAAAAATAGAAAATATACTTAGTTAGTTTCTTATTACTTGTTTCAATGTGGTTATTGGTTAATGGTTTTGGCATTTGCACCACTGCCACACCCACGGCCACACCCACTTGTGAAACTGAAATTAGGCTATCAATTTTTCAATCGCTGAACCCCAGGCACAAAAAATAGCTCATTTGGAACCCTGCTTTGTTAGTAACAGACGGACCCAAACCCGGAACAACTTCTTCCCCCAAGTATCGACGGTTTCGCCGTCTCGGCAGGCATTGAAAGGCTATATACTGTACAAGTTAGATTCTATGTATGTCTAATTTAAGCAAGCATACTGTATGTTTTATTGAATTATATTTATGAATGATAACAGAATGATTGTATTATTACGCATTTTTCACTCTCTCGCGATTGTGATTGGTTGTTAGCATGACAATTCGTGATAGCACTGAATTCTACCGTCAAATATCGTTGAATATTCAAACGGCACGAGTCTTGAACGAGTATATGACACTCAACAACTATATCCGCCATCTTGGATACTCCGCCCAACCTTGTACCCAAACAATACTGTCTTCGCATAGGTCCGCCCAGGGCTCAACCTATCAGAAATCGCAAATTCTGATCCTCTTCGGCAGTCAAGCTATACGGTTGATCTCGCTAATATACCAAGCTTCACCGCTGTCGACAACATAAGAAGCTTTTAATAACTAACAGTTTCATCAAACTCCGCAAAGGAAGGCCATTTGTTCTATCGCTGAATAACTCGGATACACAACGAGGACCGCATTGATTGGAGTCAATCTTTTTCATCGAAGAATAGCGAACGAGACAACGGAAACCTTATCGAGAGAAGCCTTCACACTAATAGTTCCTCCAACGATTAAAACTCCGCAAAGAAAGGCTATACTTGTTTCGTTGCTAAATAACTCATCGAGTTCGGACACAACGGCCGCATCGAGTCTTTCAAGCAAAGACTATAGCGACCGAGACGACGACTTGTCGCGGGCGTATTTGTCCTTTATTGACATTTTCTTTATGTGAAAGTCAAAATACGATTTTAATAGCGAGTTGTCTGAGCTTTTCTTCGTTTTTAATATGCATTCTAGGCTTGTCGACCCAGAGATTTGCTGTTCGACTTGGTGTTTTTCGTTAAAGCTGAAAAGGTTCGTAATCGGTGCAGCGGAAGTACGGCATTTACAAAGATGATCTTAAAGAAAATTGATTTCAACTCCTCGAGTCCTTTCTGTTCCACCTCACAGGATCGATTGAACGTTTTCTTTTACATCAAGCCAAGTTCAGATGTTTAGTTCATACTTTTATGTTCTCAAAATGTGCTTTACAGATTAATTCCAAAGCTTTTCTTGCGAACACAAGTTGATCGAATTACTCTATTTTCAACAAAAAACCAGCAATTATCCCCTTCTTTGACGAAAGGTAGCAAAAAATCTAGGCGTTCGCATTACTTTCAAAATAGCTTTAAGGCAGTTTATTTTTATTCATCAGTTTTCGTGAATCAAAATTATCTTTGGGAAAAATGCGTAACACGTTCAAAAATCGCTCACGATGCCCTATGGTCTGCCCAAGCAGAACATACTGGGTTTGAAGACTGAGCAAAAAACCACACTTGTTTTGTCAACAGCAACTTTTGATTACGCTTTGACTATTATTTCTACATATCTTTTTCCAACTATGTGATTTTATCACACATCATGCTTATTATGTAGTTCTGGGGGAACGTCATTTTCAGCCGTTAACTGTGGCAAAAATCGAATGGCAAATATAGCAGAAATTCAAAAATATCTCAAAAACTAGACGTTCCCATTACTTTCAAATCTTTGGTTGGCAATTGAACTGAATTCATTCGGTAAAAAATGCGCCAGGTAGATTAATTCGAAATTGAATATAAGATTTTGTTTATTTCCTTTTCAAATATATCGCGGACGGGAATGTGTCCCGAGCGTTTCACGAGCCCACGCGAAATCCACGCATTCTTGATTTCGCGCATGTGCAGACAAATTGCCCACCTGTTGAATAGTGGAATCTAACAGATGGGTAGATAGCTACGCTGGACAAAAAAATTCTCATTTCCAAACACTTGACTCAAAATTTTTGCCATCTCTGGAAATGTGTCGTCACAGTAGCAGGCGCTCTATATCTGCGATACCTATACTACCTAGACGCAAGGTCGTAATATTAATGGTAGTAATAGTAATATCAGTAATAAGGCGGCATCCTTTTGATACGCGAAATGGGGGAGGGCGGGTATCTACTATTTTGTTAAGACAATTTTTAGTTTATAACTAGTCACACTCCTAATACCTTCCTTTCTCTAATCCAATTTTCTGTCAGTAATTAATTACCACTATAATATCCTGTTATGTATGCGTTGCAATTAGCTCCATTTCTCAACTTAAGACTATTCACCCCACTGTAATATAATTCTATTAGATTCGTCATATTCTTGATATTTTAATTAGCATATCCTATATATATACCGCGTGTAAAAATAATTATTCTTTCATATCTTGTACTGAAGATGGCATAAGTTTGCCGAAACATGCTTACATTAAAAATTGTCGTTTACTTGAAGTTTATAGTAACTTTAGTGCTCTTAAGAACATATGGAATACGTATATTATATATATATATATATATATATATATATATATCCAAGCTACACTGATGAGCTGTTGTACAGCGAAACACCGTGTCTGTAGATTGAACTATATATATATATATATATATATATATATATATATATATATATATATATATATGTTATTGACCGAGCGTGAGGTCCGGACAGAAGGATTTTCTCTTTTTTCGAGTGGAAATTTGGATAAGAATTTAATTAAAATCTGACCACAAGATTCTCCGTGTAGAAGAAATGTCTAATTGCGCTCATTATTCTTACTTTACGCAAACATTTTTGCATAATTTTGGTGCGAGTGCAATCAAACATTTTATTCATTCATCCCCGAGCCCGGGCGTAGGGCCGAAGGCCCGGAGCCCGGTGAGGGTGCTAATCTCGACATGCGTGTTGTCCACTTTACACGCGTGGAGAAAAAGCGAGGGAGACGAAATCTGGGAAATAGTTTATATATATATATATATATATATATATATATATATTATATATATATATATATATATATATATGTGCGTGTGTGTGGCACGGTGTCACGCGGTAAGAATAGTTGGACACTGGTGACTAGCGACGAAGAAAACTATAAACTCTCAAACAAATAATGTTTTTGCTTTCGTTTATTTAAACGAAACGAAATGAAATGGAGCACGTAGAAGAGGATACAAACAACCCGTTTAATATATTTTGAAGAGAAACCAGAGAACTGGAAGAAACCAAACGCCGTATGGTAAACAAAAACTCGATCTGTCACTCCGTGAGTCCATGGTCAAATCATTTTAAAGTGGTTAACGGTAGGATTCTTGTTGTTTTCAAGTTTTCGCATACCCTAAACAATATTCAGCTTTACGTTTTCGTGCTTTCCCTTTGCTCGTCCACACCATAAGTCAGCTTAACTAAAGCTAACTTAAAACACTACCTTTAAGGCTTATATTAACCGTGGTGGACGTGCATGCACTTTTTATTATTAAAAATACTCATGGGCTTTGTCGGTTTTCTTGGCTGTGTTTCGACTGAAACGTTGTCTTTTGAATTCTTCTTTCTGGAATCCGATTCTACTGTTTTGTTTTTATCTCAGACTCTATTATAAATGTAATTTTTGAGCTGTTAATTACTTTTAATTCTGCCTTTGCAAAATGTACATGCATAGAGAAGCCATTTAAAGACATGCTAAAATTACTCCCTTTTGAAACCTCCTAAAAACAATATATTTTTTACAACCAGAATTTAACAATGAAATCTAAATTTTGCTTTGATATGTTCAACTTTCATTAAATGATTTAAAGCAGTTTTGTCGTCCTATCGACTTATCCATAAATTGTATAATTTAATATCCCAAGGATTTAAAATCATTTGTTTTTATATCTGTTTGTTTTTGTATTGGCTGTATATTAGGCGTGCTTATTTTAATCAGGGGGTGGGTGGGTGTTTTAAAAAAGCATGTAAAAGCGGGCGAGGGGTTGTTGCGTTCATGTATTTCTAGTACATCTGCATATAGGTCTCGTGAGCTAGCCTGGTTAAACATCTCTAATAACCCGGAGGTGTGCAATCTCTAGGGTGCCTTCTTGTTTCACAAGAGTGAATGGGGCATAATTTTTATTGATAAACATTAATTTAAATGCATGCTCTAAATTGAAAGAAGTACAAACTGAAGAAACTTTGCTTACCTCTTCTATCCAACCAACAACAGCCATACAGTTTGTCATCAACCCAGCAGCTATTTGCACAGGTGGCTCCTCCACGTTTTAAATTGTCAAGAGACACGAGGGAAATGCAATTCCCACTACGGCAATCTTTCTTCTGGTGCTGAAAACATTCTTTTTTTTCATTACAGCGCTTGTCACAGCTTAGAACCAAGCGATATTCCATGCCTTTGTACATAGGAGTCGCGCGTTGAAGTTTCTTTATCACGTTAAGGAGAAAATATTTCACGTCAGAAGCAATCTTTGCCAGCTCCGTTTCAGAAAATGGTAAATTTTCGCTTATGCTTGTTAAAGCAATCTCGATTCTTGAGATATATGGAACCAGGATGATATAATATCGAATGCCGCTTGATTCAATAGGTAAACGACTGAAATTGCAAAAAAGATCGGGGTTGGCGCCAGATACCTCTTGACACCAGTGAAGAAATTCCACCAAAAACCGCGTGAAAAAACCAAGAGGAATGTAGCCACGTTTGAAATCCATATAGAGGAAAGGACGCTCCGCTTTTTCCAACATCTCAGCAATATCTTTGCTTTCCATCTTGTGTTGTACCATAGAGGGGACTAACCAAGTGTTATCCCGCGAAGGACATATCAAACTCACCCTCTCCATTATACTTGCCAGGGCTTTGCTGTTTTCACCATGCTCTTCGAGTACACCTTCGAGTAAAGTAGAGCACAAAACACCAGTAGCTTTCAGCTTACTCCAGAATTTAGCAAGATGGTGTTGCTGATCGCTTGGAGGTATTGTAATGACTTTCGTGAAGAGCTTCACAAGCCATCGTGTATCGAGGACAACCAACTCACCAGCATCTGGGTCTTCCGAAAAATGAATAAGGATATTCTGCTGATGGAGAAATTCAATGGCTTCAGCAACTTTTTCAGTAACCTCAGCTTCTTCTCCTATTTCTTTTGCATCTTGCAAATTGATAAGAGGCGTGTCCTCCGCTGCACGAGCGAGACCGTGTTCAAACCTGAGCCAGTTGATGGGGATTTTTTCTTGATTCTCAAGTTTTTCCTTGGCGATATCAAAGATATATTCTCGGAGATCTTGAATATTGGAGGTTTGGGATTTGTTATTGATAACAAATATACGCCGGATGTACTTCCAACATCCGAGACCGACAAAGCTTTCTAGAATACGTGCTTTTGCTTCTTCAATCTTTTCTCCTCTTTCTTTGTCACTTCCCTCAATCTTATCAGGTTTTGTAAGGACGAGGATGACGGCGGGATGTTCATCACCAGCTTTTGCAGGACCATCGCGTTGGCTTAGCATGGAAAGAGTTGTCATCCATTTGTTTGCATAGTCTAGATTGGTTTCAACGAGATAGTTCGCAAGTGATACTTTTTTGCCTGTTTCCTCGTTAACGAATTGTGGTTCAGCTTCAGCGTCAAGGGCTTTGTCAAGACCGACGACTAAAATAAACAACGACTCCTCTCTTAGAACAATTGAATGAACATCATAAAATAGAGATTGGCCTGCTACATCGTGCATCATAAATCTAATGGTGTCTATTTCATCGGTTAGTGAGTTGACCTCTGCCATTGCATTCTTAATAGCTCCCATCAACTCGGGATCCACTGCACGCGTTTCCTTTGTTTTTGCTGGAATCTCATCAAAGCCTTCATCTGGCACGTAACTTGGTTTTTCTTCTTGCTTCTGAACAAAACCAGTCTCAAGTCGAGTCTCATCTCTGCTTTCGTAAACAGCTTCGTCTTCACGTTGGTTGGACTTCTGCAATTCCAAGGCTACAGTTTCACCGACGGCACGATCGAAAAGTTCCTTGGAAGCCAAAAGTTCCTTATCCCGGGAATACGGCCAATCGTTTGACTTGTTGTTCTCATTAACTTCAGCAACACTGACTTCAAAACCGATAGTACTTGACATTTTCTCTTGAAATGTATCACCCAGAAGGTTCTTCTTTAGTGATGTCTTCCCTACGCGGTCTTGACCAATCAAGAATACTGATATACGATTGTTTCGCTTTGTGCCAAATTTTTCGGCATCTTCAGCTGCAGCCTCGATTATTCTTACATTCGACTGCTCTATACAAGCAGAAAAAATAACTTTATATTAAATTTAAGAAGTAGAAAACATGTTCTGTGTTTACATACAGTTATAAAAACACGAGTGGAAGTTTGGGAGAACGAGAGATTGAAGTGAGAACACGAACCCATAGTGCCGGAATGTTTCCCTGCTAATTTGAGTTCTCCTAAACTTTTACGAGTGTTTCTATAACTCTATATATGTAATAGACAAAGCATGAGCAGCGATCTGTATGTGATTTACAAAGGCGAGGTGCAAGCGAGCCGTAGTAAATCAGATACAGATCGCCTGTAAATGTAAATGCTTTATCGTACTTATCAAATGGACGCATCTAAATAGCCATGTTTTCAAACTATTTTTCAAGTTGGAGTGATTTTACTCATTTTAGCTGAGTAAATTGAGGAAAAAGTTAATGTAAATCAGGACGAATCTGTACGCGATTTACAGATATTGATTAAATATTCATTTGTTTTGAATTTTCTTCATGAATTTTTATTGAGTTTGATAAATTTATGCAAACACGGAAAAGATGTTTTCCATTTCTTTTATAAAATAACATTTTTAAAACCAGATTTTACAAATGGTGGGAAATGAAAGTTGTTACAGATGAAAGAAAGACAAAGTCTTTACTTCGAGAAGTCAGAATTACAGTATTAAGAAAAGCAAATGGAAATCAGCCATGGCTTGGACGGAACACCAACCAGCGCTGAGAGACGGAATATGGCAGTGATGGATTCCCATGGCTTAATGGGTGGAAAGGATATCCTACTGATGTAACGGCCGACATGCAGGGAATTGTACAGCAGTTGATCCCCACCCGCGTCTATTACAGTGTCAAGCTTGGGCAAGATACTATAATGTTCTGATTGTTTCATAAATAACTTAACATAATTTTAATTTCCCGAGTCCTTTGAGTCCTGGCCATTGTGCCATGTTGCCTTAAAACAATGGCTGAGTATTGTACTACAATGGCTGAGTATTGACTATAATGTTCTGATTGTTTCATAAATAACTTAACATAATTTTAATTTCCCGAGTCCTTTGAGTCCTGGCCATTGTGCTATGTTGCCTTAAAACAATGGCTGAGTATTGTAGAATAATGGATGCCCATTGTTCCAAGGGAAACTGGCACAATAACCAGTCCAAGCATGGCTGTTACTTCAAGTTTCTTGTCAATAGTCTTCCAGCTAATGACCACCTGGGAGGCATTATTTCATGTGAATCTGACACCAATCTCGTCGAAAACAACGTATCGAGTTTGAAAAGTGAAAAATCCTTCATGTCAGTTAAAAACTATGTTTTCGTGCTTCCAATCAAATTTAGATTCTGTTTACACGGAAAGCCGACTTGGAGTCAAAACCTCAGTTCGTGACCTGAGATTAGGCAGGTGTAACAAGATCAGATCCCACCCCTCCTTTAGAATGCCCCCGGGGCATCTGGTACTAGGACCAGATGGCCCTTCAGGACCAGATGCCCCCTCTGAAATTCTTTAAGATACTTAGTAAAACACAGTTTTCGGTAGCTGAAGTCAATTGGGGCTATGCTCTTTTCAGCCACCTATTGCCATTACGTGTATTATTAAAAGAAAACAAAAACAAGTTCGGGACGTATTGAAATTTGTTCCGAAACGCACAATAAAGCTTTTAAGATGGCATGCATGGTTAAATAAATTTTAAGCATCTGATAGAGGTTTATTATATTAGGTGAAGGGCTTTGTCTGTTTTTGAAACAGTGCTTCGGAAAAAAAACCGCGGTGAAATTATAGTGCCTTTTCAAAGTATACCAGACCTGAAAACCGAGGTCTAATCCAAGGCTTCGAATATCAGCTTAACGATGTTACAATCAATAAAAACCAAACTTGAACATCTATGTAATATATTGGAAATTCGACTTCCATAACCACTACCAGCTGGCTTTGACTTTCTCTTTTTTTTATTTTGACACCATAACTATCAAACAAGATGGAATAGTCACTCATATAATCCCCGAGACCGGGCGTAAGGCCCGAAGGCCCGGAGGGTGCTAATATCGACACGCGTGGAGTCATTTTACACGAGTGGAGAAGCGTGATATGCCTACAAATTTCTGATTTCTTTCTATGCATGGTACGTACTTGCGCGGTGAGAATTGTGGGCCACTGGGAACAATAAAATCTATTCTTGCCAAAAATCTTTATAATTTGTCCTTGACAAAATAACTCCATAAAAGGCTTTTTTTGAATACGTATATCCGCATTCAAAAGAACAGAAACAAATCAACGTTTACAAATAAAGCAGAACAACATCCTTAGTAGAAGAAAACCCGTCACACCGAAACTCGAAAGGAGAAAAAAGCAATAGCGAAAAAACCAAGGAAGAAAAAGGCCGAAACGTTTAAAGAGGCACTACGACGAAAAAATCGTAAATCTAGTATTGATACCAGTAAACTATAATTTCCAACTGATGAATACCGGCGTTTTAAGTTTCGCAAAATATTGTCTCGTTCTCGAGATATTTAAGTTTCTGACACACATGTAAATTAGGCGCCTCGTGACGTCATTTACTCACACAGGCAAAAATAAGATTTACAAAATGAGTAATATATCTGAAACTAATATAATATAAACAAATATAATAGTCAGTAAACCGTGACGTAAGGTCTGTAATGAGGACGCACTATCTCGTTTAGACTGGAGACACCCTTGAAGGTATTAAGACATTCCTTCTCTAACCTTTATGCTCTCTTGCTAACACATTACCACTAGTTATCTGTCGCTTTTTTACTTTTCGTCAAAATGTTTGACAACAATGTCAATATCAACATGTTTTACTAAATTTCGAAGCAGCAGAGTCAGGGTCACTTTAAAATGCAGTTAGTGACCTATCTGTAATTATTAATATCTAGTATTACCTTCTCTTTCCTGCAACTTTGTCCTCATATAGTTATCAACAAATTCATGCTGGCCAGCTTCTTCCTCTAAAAAGCACAACAATATTTATGTTAATGCAAATCAAATGTTTAAATTACATGTAATTAACAAATAGATTCCCAACACAGCCAGGTGAAGAATCAAAACATAGTTTAACGCTAGTAGTATAGGGAAGAGGGGTTCTGGCGCACCCATGACGTCACCATTTTTAGCCTTAAAACGCTTGAAGTGTCACTAAGACGAAAACATCGTGAATCTAGTATTGATACGAATAAACTATAATTTCCAAATGCGGAATACCAGCGTTTTCAGTTTCACAAAATCTGTTCTCGTTCTCGAGATATTTAAGTTTCTGAAACATGTAAATTAAGTGCCTCGTGAAGTAATTTACTCACACAGGCAAAAATAAGATTTACAAAATGAGTAATATTTCTGAAACTAAGAGGTAGAAATAATTCAAACTTTGCACAAGAATAGTGATGGGGAAAATACACTCCAACGTTCACATTATGTTGTTTCCATGGATACCGTTTGCAAACAGGCGCCTTCCATTTGTAAAACAAAAACGTTTATTTTTTTCTCCATAAAACAACTTTTACTGCAATACATTGACATGAATATTTGTAGACACACAGATATTGTATTTCGAATGTTTCAATTATCATATTCTTTTGAGAATAAACATTAAATTAATATTTTAATTGTTTTTTAAAAAATGCTCGTGTTTCTAAACGGTTTCCGTAGCAACAACATGATGCGCAGAGTGGAGTGTACTTTTATGACAACTATACTTGTGCAAAGTTTGAATTATTTCTACTTCTTAGTTTCAGATATATTACTCATTTTGTAAATTTTATTTTTGCCTGTGTGAGAAAATAACGTCACGAGGCACCTAATTTACATGTCGCTTTAATTTAAATTATGCGTTAGAATATAGTAAGGTTAGATATACTGCCGAAACAGAGAACTCTATTCCGATTGTTACTATATTCCGATTGTTGTTTCTACACTGCCTACGCAGCACGCTACTTTTATTTCATTTATTTAATAGTTGAGTAGGATTTCTTTGTTCTTTATAGAGCTGTGTCTACAATATATCCCAAGAGAACCGATAAGATATTGCCCTGGTCAACAGGGCGACCTAAGCGCAATGGAAATAAGGACTTGGGAAACGCCGACAAGGGGGATTGCGCCACCGGCAATTCCGCCCGAGCCGTTACCACGCACAGAACATCCGAAATATATAGCCAGCACGCAGACGGAGAATGCTACTTTTAACGATGCGACATCAACCGTAATGAAGTAAGTGCACGAGTGGATACCGGCGCAGCAGTAACAATAATACACAACGACATATTCAACAGGATCAGAACCAGAAACAACACATTACAAAAAAAAAACCAAAAGAAAAACCCCACTTGATGTACGTGGAACGACAACGTTGGATATTAGCGTTGATGGAATGGAAACGCGACATACATGCAGTTTATTACGTGTGCAACGACTTGGCACAGGAACTGTTACTGGATGCAGACTTCTTACAAGCAAATAAATGCATCGTAGACTTCAGCAAGAACTCGTTGGTGATAAGACGTCAAAATATTTCCATGATGCAAAAACATGCTCCGATTGTGTGTCGTGTACGAGTCGCTGCGTCGACGATCATCCCTCCACGATCCACGGTGAATGTTGATTGCTAGGTGGAGAAGGGCAGCATGATAGAAAAGCAAACCGGCGTGTTGGAGCCAGAGGAACGATTCGAGAGACGGTATACCGTAGGGATAATCAAGTGGCTGCTACAGTGAATGACAGTATGATTCCTGTCAGAATGTTCAATCGGCACTCTAAGCCCCGAAGAATATACAAGGGAAGTACCGTTGGGCAACTTTTCCCACTGGAAGAGACAACAGCTGGTCAGAACGCGGAGGAAGAACAACCTTGTTACTCGGTATACCATGCTTCGTCGCGACCGGAAGACAACGAAGACTCGCCAAAAGATGTTCGCAACGCAACCCTCGGCCGAAGGGAAGAAATGGCCAACCTGTTCAAAATAGACAACGCCAACATATCGATGACCGACAAGAATCAAGTACACGACATACTGGTTGGCTAGGCTCCCCCAAGTAATCTCGGAGAGGAAACACGATTTGGGAGAAAACGTAGAGCATTCAATCGAGACGGGAATCTGGGTTCCATAGCGAAGATTACCACACCATCAAAGAGAGAACATAAGAACGGAAATCGAGGCAATGCTGGCAGCTGATGTAATTGAACCTTCAAGCTCCCTTTGGTCTGCGCCGGTGGTGATGGTGAAGAAGAAAGATGGTTCACTGAGATTTTGCATCGATTACAGAAAGCTAAACGGAGTCACCAAAAGAGATGTCTACCCGTTACCCAGGTGTGACGATATATTGAAGGCGATGTCAGGAGCGGCTTTCATCACTCATCACAACCTTGTGAGAGGATATTGGCAAATAGGGGTGGAAGACAGATAGCGCGGAAGACAGCTTTTTCGACACTGGAAGGTCATTTCCAGTTCAAGAGAATGCCGTTCGGACTCACGAATGGCCCCGCAACTCTTCAGCGCGCAATGAACTCAATCTTAAATAGCTTGAATTGGAAGGCTTGTTTGGTTTACTTAGACGACGTAATCATCTTCGCAAGGAGTTTGGAGGAGCACAATCCCCGATTGGATGCGGTGCTCCAACGCCTGGAAGACACCGGAGTTAAGTTAAATGCTGCAAAGTGTCAGTTCCTTCAAGAAGAGACCATCATCCTGGGACACGTTGTAAGTCGCGAGGGAGTGACCACCAATCCGGAGACAACTAAAGCTCTGCTACAGTACGCAGAACCATGTGATATGTCAAGTCTCCACGCTTTCCTGGGGTGTGCGGGTTACTGAGTGAGACACTTCGTGCCGAAGTTTGCCGAAATCGTCGCACCGTTGTAAAACCTGGAACGGAAAGGGACTGCGCTCCATTGGACTAAAGAATGTCAAGAAGCATTCTCCACGCTAAAACATCGCCTAACCAATTCGCCAATTTTGGCGTATCCTCGGTTTGATGTACCTTTCATAGTGGATACAAACGCGAGTGACACTGGTGTGGGCGCTGTCTTATCACAGATTCAGGATGGGGCAGAACGAGTAATCTCCTATGCAGCCAAGACTCTTACCAAGACACAGCGCAACCACAGTACCACATATTACCACTAGTTATCTGTCGATTTTTCACTTTTCGTCAAAATGTTTGCCAACAATGTCAATATCAACATGTTACATGTATTACTAAATTTCAAAGCAGCAGAGTCAGGGTCACTTTGAAATGCAGTTAGTGACCTATCTGTAATTATTAATATCTAGTGTTACCTGGTCTTTCCTGCAACGTTGTCCTTATATAATTAGCAACAACACCATACTTGTAACCTGTTATCCCTAAAAAGCACAACAATAATGTCAATGCAAATCAAATGTTTAAATTACATGTAATTAATAATTAGATTTCCAACACAGCCAGGTGAAGAATCAGACATAGTTTAACGCTAGTAGTATAGGGAAGAGGGGTTCTTGCGCGGGTGGAGCAAGCTCCACCCATGACGTCACCATTTTTAGCCTTAAAACGCTTAGCAACGTTCAACGAATCAATATGAATATATTAAGACACTTAGAACCTAAATATTCAAACAGATCGAACTAAGTCATCACAGAATTATTGCCAAGTTAACCCATAGTTAATAGAACATATACATGGTTTGGAAGCTCTATTGTCTTTCAACATGAAGCATGCACATGCTGAACTGACAATGGAGTTCCCTATATGGAAGTAAATTCTATGGACACGTGACGATGAAGCACCACAACACGTGACGATAAATTAAGCAACTCACTAATTAAAGGGTTATGTATGAAGGAAGAGGGAAATCATAAACCACTAAACAACAAATAATGTTGATTTCTCATATCTCACCTCACGCTTTTCTCCAGTTGTAACGAATCACACGACTAATTAAGTTAAGACTAAATTAACCTTAGGATTTAAGGAATAAATCGTAGCATTCAGTGATTCAATTATTCAATCTTAGGATTCAATTATTCAATCCTAGGATTCAATTATTCAAGCTTAGGATTCAATAAGAAAGATAAGGAGGATAAGGGGAAGATAAGAGGAAGATAAGAGGAAGATAAGAGGAAGATAAGGGGAAGATAAGGAAGACAAAGGGAAGATGAAAAGAAGCTAAAGAAAAGATAAGGAACATAAAAGGAAGATAAAGAAGATAAGAGCAAGATAAAGAAGATAAGAGCAAGATAAAAGGAAGATAAAGAAGATAAGAGGAAGATAAAGAAGATAAGAGCAAGATAAAGAAAATAAGGAGAAGATAAAAGGAGGATAAGAGGAAGATAAGGGGAAAATGAGAGGAAGATAAAGGTTAGATACGAGGAAGATAAGGGGAAGATATGAGGAAGATAAGGGAAGATAAGGAATGTAAGAGGAAGATAAGATGGCAATGCCCTTTATTATCCCCTACATCTCCTGAATACCTCCAAAAATTTAATTAAATACACTACACTATGCAAATATATCCTCCACGTACGTGTGCACTAAAGCCATCCCATAGCCAAATAATATTTCGTTAGTATCTTACGTTCTTCTCATAAAAAAACCTAGATATCATTGAAAAGCTTATATACCGCAATTGGTTACAACACTATGCTAAAATATTTTGGTCTATTAAAACGGGAAAAAATATTTCACACTTGTCAGAAAATTCATTATAATTTATACATCATCCGGGACATACGCCTCAACGTATATAAATACATGTAAGAAAAAAGATGGAGGAACTTATTGTATGGAATTTGTAGTAGAGATTAAATTTCGATTCGTACTTCATACTTTTACATGGTGTCAGGTGTGGGGTTGACGATGTTCTGACAACCATAGTACAACAATCTATTCAATACACTGGTGTAAGTGAAAGAGTGAATTTACAACTACATTAAAACGCTTTGAACAAGCGAATACGCCGAATAGGACATGGCGACGAGTGCCTCGGCCTCGTTCATCGACGAGGGGCCGTCAATGGATTGGAGCGCTGATGACAACATATATAGCCGCTTTAAAATGTGGAATCAAAGATGCGAACTATTATTTACTGGCCCCATGGCGAAGATGGGAAAGGAAACAAAGTGTAAATACCTACTGTACTGGTCTGGAGAACGTGGAATAGAGCTCTTTAACACCTGAGACCTAGGAACAGAGAAAGCTGGAAAACTACTGCGAAAAGCTACTCGAAAGCTACGTAAAGCCTCTGCACAACCTTCGTCAAGGTACGTTATCTTTAGAAGAATTTATTGCTAAGCTCAGAATTCTTGTTAAGGAAGCTAATTATCCAGTAGATCATTATGATCGATTTTTGAGAGACTTCCTTGTCCTTGGAATGAATTCTGACCGTGTCAGAAAAGAAGGAAACACACTCACTTTTAACAAAGCTCGACAAATGGCAAAAACCGAGGAGTTAGCAGACAAACAACTCCAGTTGATGAACATTGAAATACACCCCATCAATTCAAACAAAATATTTCAGAACCAAATATTTCAAAACCAGCCTAGAAACAACCCAGGGGCCAACCCAAGCAAAGTTCAACACTGCAGAAATTGTGGCTGGGGTCCCCACTCTACTGCCAAAAGGTAGGACACCTAGCCAAGGTGTGTCTGTCAAGGCTGAGAAATAAGAATGTGCATGAAATTGTAGCAGCTAATGATAACCTGAACCAATCTGAACCACAGCCACCCCAAGTACCAGGTGATCACCATGTGTTTCTAGGCCCAATAGAAGCAACACCCCTGGCTACAAATGTACATACTATCTCATGCAAGGAAAAAGCTATGCTAGAAGTTTCTTTGGCATTGAGTCCAGAAGAAAAACAAATATACAGTATGCCCTTTGTAAAATAGACTCAGGTACAGACACAAACATTATACCCAAGTCCTTATTCCAGCAGCTAAGCCGTGGAAAACATGAGTTAAAACAACCTACAATGAAGTTAACAGCATATGGTGGGACCGATATACCAAACCTGGGTTCTTGCCATGTCTATGTGAAGGTTCCCAACAACCCCAGTTCCAAGGTAATCCAAGCACAGGTTGTTGATGTCCATGGGCCTGCAATAATTGGTAATACCTGAGCACAGGCTCTTGATCTCTTAAAGCTAAATTGGGTCATCAAAGCCAAAAGCAACACTGGCAGTACTATTCCACCAGTCACCCACTCAGTCAAGCAAGACCTAAACACATCAACCAGTCCACAGAAAGTCAAGCTCGTTGACGTACAAGGCAAGCAGCACCCTTTCTCCCTGACAAAAGATTACCTTTTGAAAGAATATCGAGATGTTTTCATTGGAATTGCTGCTTTCCAGGAGCTCCATAACAAACAGTTGAAGATGCCATTCCTATCCAACATGCCCCAAGACAAGTCCCGGTCCAATTACAGCCAGCTTACATAGAAGAGTTAAATAAGTTGGTGGAATCTGGAATCCTAAGTGAAGTGCAAAATGTGTACAAGGAAACCCGTGACCTCAACAAAGCCATCAAGCGCAACCCTTAATATGTGAGAACTATAGACGATGCGATACCAAAGGTTAGTGGTGCAACCCACTTCAGTATTTTAGATGCACGTAGCGGTTTCTGGCAAGTCGAGCTTGACGATGAGAGCAGTCGACTATGCACCTTCAGCACCCCATGGGGCAAATACAGATAGAGAAGACTCCCCTTTGGCCTCACCTGTAGTGGAGACATATTCCAAGAGAAGATGGACACCATCTTTGGAAAACTGAATGGCCTGAGTGGAATCGCTGATGATACTTTCATCTATGGCAAGAGTGACGCTGCACACGATCAACACATACTTGACGTCTTGGACACAGCAAGAGAGAACAATGGAAGGTTCAACCCAGATAAGTTCCAGTTCAAAGTTGAAGAAACATCATTTTTGGGTTTACATGGACCCCTGGTGGAATCAGACCGGATGATCATAAGATCAAAGAATCAGAGATACGCCATGGGCACGGTAAACTACCTAAATAGATTCTCTCCAATTCTGGCGCACACATCATTGCCTCTACGACAGTTAATGAAGAAAGATGTACCATTCACCTGGCAACCTGAGTAGCAGCAAGCGTTTCAGTCTGTCAAGCAAGTGATTACCGAAGCTCCACCTCTTGCCTATTAAGATGCTGAGAAGAAAAACTTGATCCAATCAGAAACCAGCATGAAAGGAATTGGATGTGTATTGATACAAGAAGGCAGACCAGTATGTTATGCAAGCCGCTCACTCACTGAAACACAGTCACGATACAGTAACATAGAGAGAGCTGCTCGCTGCCAGTTGGTCCTTGGAGAAATTCAACCATTATGTCTTTGGCAAGAAGATGGTTATCGAAACAGACCATAAACCCCTTGAAAGTATATGGAAGAATAGTACAACAAGTGCATCACCACGCCTACAGAGGCTTCTCCTGAAAATGTCAAAGTACGACGTAGAGCTGCGATATATCCAAGGGAAGACCAATGTTATAGCTGATGCCCTCTCCAGAGTTAGCTGTATGGAACCTACTGCAGATGACAATGAAGTGCCATTGATCAAAGTCAACACAATTACAAGCACTCTGCCAGTGTTATACTCAGTCATCTGAAAGAAATCATACACCATGGTTGGCCAGAGTATCCAAATGAGTGCCCTCCAGACCTGAAATAATTCTGGAATTTCAGAGAAGACCTAAGCGTTGAAAACGGACTAACCAAAAAAGAAACCTCCCAACAACCAGGAGTGGCCGTGTTGTAAAGACGCCAAATAGGCTGGACTTATAAATCTTATAAACTACTGTATAAACAGAACAACACTCATAGTGTATAGAACATCAAGATTATATATTACATAATCAACATCTGTGCTTCAGGGAGATGTCACATAATTCATTATAATTTATACATCATCCGGGACTTACGCCTTGATGTACATGTATATAAATACATGTAAGAAAAAAGATGGAGGAACTTTTTGTATGGACTTTGTAGTAGATATTAAACTTCATACTTTTACAACACTCGCCTTGCTTGAACATTACATTCTACTTTAAGAAGCTAAAGCGTTGCATACATTAGGTTCAAAGTTTTAATTGTACTTGTGGCGTTAAAATGGTGTTATGAGATAACCAAGGTTAGCAGCTAAGGAACTGTGTGTGGTGAATGGGGAGAACCAGCATGGGAGCGCTCGAAACAAACAACTAGGTGCATTGGGCAGCAGAGTCATTACACCTTTAAACGGCTTGCTGGAAGGTTGGAGAAAACGTGCTCCAGACTGACCGGTTTTTATCAGTGTAAATTAAAGATTTAATAATAATAAAAAAAAAGAAACATAACACAAAATTACCCTGTTAGTTTACACATTGTCTGCCTGTCTGGCCAGTTTGAGTCATCTTAATTCTTAAATAGTTATAAAAAAGACTGACTTTCTATTTTCATTCTTTTCTCAACCAACTGACACAGCAACTAATCCCTGAGAAAAAATGTGTGTCTCAAATTGGTCTAGCCAAAGAAAAAAAGCTAATTGTTTTAAAATGTATCCAATATAGTGAGAATAATGCAACAATGTTCATAAAGAATACTCACCAGCTATTTCGAGACCTGACAAGCCATCTTCAGTTGTGGTTGTAATATCGCAACCTTTGCTGGTCAAGTACTGCACCACATGAAATTCGTTAACAAGGCATGCCTCAAGAAAAGGTGAGTAACCAGCTTTGTTTCGAGATTCTATGTCAGCACCATGCTGCACAAGATAGTCAACCACTGCTATATGTCCTCCTGAGCATGCAGCATGAAGTGAAGTACTGCCAACATCGTCTCTAGAAGTGATATCACTTCCTTTAATAAGAAGCTTCACAACTTTAAAATGACCCCACCGACTGGCAAGATGAAGAGGAGAGTCACCGTGTTGGTCTTTACAACGAACATCGGCTCCGTTTTTAATAAGATAATCAACTATATCGATGTGTCCTATAAAGAATGCAAAATAAAGGAATATTATTATGTTTTCGTTTACTGCTTTGACTTCTGATTTGTGATCAATCAATATTTGAGCATTTCTAGTTACCCCCAATAGCTGCGTAGTGTAGAGGAGTTCCTTTCAAGAATCCTCTCTTTTCTTCTATGTCTGCTCCAGCATCAATCAACTCTTTCACTTTACTCAAGTTGCCATCACGTGCAGCCTCCCATAACTCCATTCTGCGAATGGCTTTTCTTTCGCTCGAACGAATCTCCGCTCGCTTTGGCTTATGGGTCCACATGGGACACAGGGCACCCTAACTGACTTCCTATTTATAATAATAATAATAATAATAAACTTTATTTAGAGAAGGTTTACATAAACATTTACAAAAATGTACCAGTTTAGCAAAGCTAATCTTACACTGGGCCTTCTACTTTACAGAGTGTCGTGATTATTAGATACTAGGGACCTTATTAAGGAAGCTAGGATGACGACGGCAAATAAGTTACTGCATGTATTTAAAACAAACCATGGATCAAGGACATCGTATATTGTATGTTTTATGTATTTTGTAAGATCTTTAAAAAGTAGCCATAGCTTCGACAACGTGACGTATAATAGATTAACGCCTAAGTAAACTAACAACTTTTGCTGTTCTTTGCCACAACGTTGTCTTGAAAACGTAAAAACGCTTCAGTTGACGTTGTATGTGCAACGAGGACGGTGTTGGGATTACTCTTGGGACTGCAAATTACTCAACGTTTTGTTTTGGTTGAAAAATACTATTGTACTTGGGTCGTCGTCGTGACGTTCGCGTTGTGCTTGCTTAAGGTCCCTAATAATCTGCCATTGTCGGACTACTAAAAGTGCCTACGAAACGAAATTTCACTTCAGCTTTTTAAGATTGTATTTGGAAGAACACCTAAGATAATGAAAAATGGCTTTTACACGCCTTTCAAATCTTATCCCATTCCTCGAGTTATTGGCTATGCAATTTGAGCAATGACGTCACACGTTGTATGTGGGAGAAAACGGAAAATCAGTCATATCTTTGGATTGGTTTGACTAAACTGAATCAAACGTTGGAAATTTTCCTTGGCGTATGGTCTAATTACATCTGCAATGTGTGGTTTTCTGTAGTTAAACCAATCCAAAGATATGACTGATTTTCCGTTTTCTCCCACATACAACGTGTGCGGTCATTAATATTGCTCAAATTGCATAGCCAATAACTGAATAATGAGTTAAGATTTGAAAGGCATGTGAAAGCCATTTTTCATTATCTTAGGTGTTCTTCCAAATACAATCTTACAAAATAGGCACGCTCAGGCGTGTATGTCTACTGCGAAAGCGCGTTGATCATTGTTCAGACAAATCAATGTGTTACCGGAGTCTAACATATATAGTAAAGATTATAGAACGAAAAGCGATATAGTGTGACATTCTTTTAACAATGCGATTAGCGACCGCGTTTCCTGGGCGAGTGCTCGATTAATTAAGGAGTAAGTAATAGATAAGTCCCGAGAACGAGGGATGTATGCTATATAAAAGGGCTTTATATCGCATACATCCCGACGTTCGAGGGATTTATCTGACTTAATTTATTATCGAGGAGGTTTTCCAACAAAGTTTTGTCTATTTTTTCCACCTTATGCGATCGATGTAAAGACCTCGGAAGAACAAAGAAAACCGACTCGATAATAAATTAAGTAGGGATTAAGACCTTACTGGAAGAAGGGATTAAGACCTTCCTGGACATAGTTTTATTAAGTAGCCAAATTGCATGAAAGGGGACATTGTAAAGGGATTAGTTACGTAGTAGAGTAGGGTTGTGTATCAGAGAGTAACATTATAAAATAAGACGATATATGTAAAACCGCCAGATTGCAACCGGAGATCGCAACCGATTGTTACAGACAGACCGATTGAGACGAATGATATTCGTGTGTAACTGAACAAAAACAAATCAAATAGCATTTCTTTCTTGTTGACTGCGAGAAACTGATCGATCGGAAAATTTCCATTGTGCGTGCATTATTGAATATTTTGTCATTGTTATTCTTAATATGGTTTGCATACTGGTATTTTTGGCGATTTTCCCTTCCTGAATCTGTTACAATAAGTACACTGTTTTTTCGTTTCACTCCAAATCTAGATGATGGCTTGACAGTATACTTTTTGTTCTTGCACATTGTTGGTAAATTTCGAAATAGACTGACTGACTTTGTAGTTTAACAATGATCAGATGTGGCTGACAACTGTCTTGATCGTAAATATGTTCACCAATGTGAAGTATGCACCGCATTCAGCCTTCAATATGATCTTCCTCAGCCCACTCCCACCTTTGCTCACGCGGTATATACGCGCCTCTCTGCACTTTTGCCAGTAGCACGAGTGAACGTCTGACCAAGGCATCTTGTTATTATTATTGTTGTTATTAATATAAATCACTGTACATGTATATATAGTATGGGGACCCCGTTATTGGAGACTAGTCTCTGGGGTCCGTTCCTGCCTTTGTCTTTATAAATGTATTATATTAGGACCACAAGTTTAGCAGTTGAACTGTCAGGTGTTATCCTCTTTAAATAAAGTTGTTACTCACTTACTTACCTACCTACCTACCTACCTACCTACCTACCTACCTACCTACCTACCTACCTACCTACCTACCTACCTACCTACCTACCCACCCACCCACCCACCACACACAATACGCCACTCGGTTCCCGGATGTAGTGAAATATGGATTCTACGAGTGTTTCAGTTGCTAGTAAAATACTCTTCTCCAGATAATAAAGCCAAATAATAGACAGGAAAAACTCTCAAATCAAATTTTTTTTATTCTTACTGTAGTCAGAGCCAGTAGAAGGAAGATAAAACTATAAAACTTAAAAATATAGGAAGAATTTGGTTTATGGCCGTTGAGTTAGTTGTTGTGATAAGAAGGTAAATGTTATATTCATTAATCAAGCTTTATTGTTCTATTTATATATTATCTGAAGTATCCTACGAGCATCCGTAACTTTAAAAGCAATTTTTCGTAAAAATTAAAATGATGACGTCACTGTATGACGTCATTGTTCCGCCATTTTGCATTCCGCCATATTGGATTTGTGACGTCATTATGAATGAACACACAAAATTCATGGAATTATATTAAAAATACTAAAATTAATAAAATACTCAAAAAAACCCAAAAAAACTAAATTAAACCAGAATTTCGAAATTTTTGCCACAAACGTCATCAAAAATGCAGTTGCTGTGGCAACACTAATCAGTGTAAAAAAAATTTTTTACACACGAAGTGTTCTGCAACACCAGTTCTGAAAAGTCACCAAATTTCATCCATTTATTTTAAATAGTTGAAAAGTTACAAAACTTTAAATTTGTCGCGGGTAGATCCCCTTCCCCCCCCCCCCCCAAGTCTAGATAGGGTTAATAATAATTAAGAGACTGCATATACCTGCACCAATGAGTTACATGTATTAGAGACGCTCAACCCTTTAACTCCCACCATGTCAGGTCTTCCCTTGAAGAGTAAAATCATCTGGCTTTGGACAGAGTAAAAATTAAAAAGTGCCAAATGGCATCGATGGGAGTGAAAGTGTTAAAAAGAAAACAAGCTGTCCTGCTAACCAGCCTAGCTCACGTGACTTACACATGTATAGTACAAGTACAATCAAGTATTTTATTCATGCATCAAAATTATGCTAAAATATTTGCATAAAATAAGGATAATGAGCGCAATCAAGCATTTCTTCTACACGAAGAATCTTATGGTCAGATCTTTATGAACCAAAATTGAATGCGTTGGTCCTTGGTCTATGATCAATCTTTTCACAAACTTCATGAAAATCTGTGCAGTATTTTGTGAGATGTCCTAGCGACAGACAAACAAACAAACAAACAAACAAACAAGTCAACTGTACTTACAAGTTACAACATTACACATCAATGTCCTGCCCATTCCTCGTATATTTGGTTGCTTAGAAACGATTCGCTCCTTTCACCATTACTTCTAAAACTTTACTCATAGCACTAAGAACGCTCTAGTCTTCCTTCAGGTACTTTACTTGACAATATTAAAGATTAATTCGCTTCTAATTTGAACAAATCTGCTCCCTCATTAACACTTGACAGGGTCGCAACTGCCTCCTCCACAGGCCCTATTGCATCATGGACAGGACACACTGTTTAGAGGGCCTGCCAGATCCTGTAAACAAAATGGTGACCGATCCCATTATGCACAGCGAGACTAGGCCCTAGAGGCGATAGTTTTGAGAGGGCCTGCAAATTTTTTCCGGCCGCTGTTCGACAAACGTACGTCCAACTTCTTTACCCACCAGGAAATTCGGTCTAAACTTTCTTACAGATCATGACAATGAAGAAACCAGTATGTTTTAGAATTACCGACCTTCTGCCAATAATATTTTTAGCGACAAAAAGGAATTGAAGGGGGGGGGGGGGGGGGGGGGGGGGGGGGGGGGGGGGGGGGGGGGGGGGGGGGGGGGGGGGGGGGGGGTGGGGGGGGGGGGGGGGGGGGGGGGGGGGGGGGGGGGGGGGGGGGGGGGGGGGGGGGGGGGGGGGGGGGGGAAATATCTGCCGAACAAAAGCAAATTCGACGGTCAGGAAAGTAACAGGTTTTTCGTATTGTTTTTTGGTTTATTTAGCTATCGAAGACTGTCAACTGACCAAGAGTTAATGAGATTTAATTTTGTTAAATTGTAGGCTATAGTGTAGCGTAATTCAAGTTTCAGTTGTTGTGGAATTGTGGAAACCGAAAAAGTATAAACCAAAGAGTCTCTGGGTAGACTAAATAAAGGGCTGTTTACATGGGAGGCAGGACGGGACGTTTGCTGGGATCTCACCATGCATGTATATCTCTCTTATTTATCCCGTTCCGTTTATATGGAAAGATGTTTGCCGGGACGTTTTTCATCCCGGTTCGCTCAGTCGGGATCCCGGCAAATCCAAGACAATTTTTCTCATGTAAACACTCCGTCCCGCTTTGCCGGGACGATATTATGCTGACTTTGCAACATTTCTCATGTGATGCAAAAACAAAAATGCCTAGTCGTTTGCCACTCCGAACGTTTTCTCAAGAAATAGTCCACTGTAGAAGCTATCAAATATACTGGAAGAAAGATAATTCATCTGGCTACAAAATACGTACAGTTTATCCGACCAAATAGCTTAGTTTTCTTAAAAAAGCGAAATACCGAACATGTCCAAATAATAGCGGCCGCTATTTTGAAATTCTTTTTCGTATGTATTATAATCTGTCTTCTTCGAATGTTTTCTTGAGAAATACACCACTGTAGAAGCTATCAAATATACTGGAAGAAAGATAATTCATCTGGCTACACGATACGTACAGTTTATCCGACCAAATAGCTTAGTTTCCCTAAAAAAAGCGAAATACCGAGCACATCCAACACGAACTAGAGATGCTTGTTGAACGTCCCGGGTGGTAGAACTCATGTAAACCCGGGATGAAAAACGTCCCGTCCCGGCAAACGTCCCGTCCCACCTCCCATATAAACACCCCCTAAAGTGTATTTTCGTTGATTATTCCGGCCGAAAGTTGACAAAGTTCAACCGTAATTGCTTTCTTCAACAATTCCTGCATTTTAAAGCTAGGATTCGTATGTAATAAGTCTTCAATGGCCTTCAAAATCTTCGGATATAGCCATGGCTATTAATAATGTAGTTAATTATGCAAATTTATTCCGTGCCAAGTTTTGCCAAATTTTTTACAGGATCTTGCAGGCCCTAGATTCGGCGTGTGTGTCCTGTCCATGATGCAATAGGGCCTGTGGAGGAGGCAGGGGTCGCAACCCTAGAAAAGCCTGGGGACGAGTTTGTAAAACACCATCCGTCAAAATCCGCTGTACGTCGGCTGTTGTCTGTCTGTCTGTCTGTCTGTCTGTCTGTCTGTCTGTCTGTCTGTCTGTCTGTCTGTCTGTCTGTCTGTCGGTCGGTCTGTCTGTCTGTCTGTCTGTCTGTCGGTCTGTCTGTCGGTCAGTCTGTCGGTCAGTCAGTCAGTCGGTCTGTCTGTCTGTCGGTCTGTCTGCTGGTCTGTCTGCCTGTTGGTCTGTCTGTCTTGCGACACTGTTTGGGGGAATTTGAACAAAGGCATATCTACTCGTTTGCAAAAGTTCCAAAATTTCGCTGCTTGTATAATAACCAATCAATGTTGTGATGTTAGATGGGCAGATATATTAAAAGAACTTAAATGGGATAATCTAATGGTTAATCACTTTATTCGCACAATCTACGAATGCAATCAAGTATTTTATTATATGGCTGGGTTTGATTTCTGGTCCGTACGCAAAACGACGATGCATGCTGATTGGTTCCTGAGCGGTCGGGATTTTACGATATTGACATACCGGTCAATACGCTTTTTTCTCGCTCCTGTAACGTTGACGGGAAAATTTCTGGGTATCTTTATTCAAACATTCTGAACAATAAAATGTGTTGGAACATTACTGCTGGTTTTCTTTAAAGTTGTTTATCTAAAAACACGACAAATAAAAGCCGAACTGGTGTAAAGAAGAAGAGGAAAAAGTTAACAGGTAAGGTAAACAGCATACTCTGAAAACGAAAACAACGCTCGAAACAAAATAAAATGAACCAATTCAAGCAATAGCCATATAATAAATTCCTTATTAACCTCGTTTGCTCGCTCTGTACGGGAAAGTATTTGCCCTCGGTTTTATCGCACAAAGCTCGCTCCTTCGTCGCTCGGTCTGTACGAAAACCTCTTTCCCGTACACTCCTTGCACTTGGTTAATAATAATAAGTCTTTATGTGTAGGTCTGGTAAACTAGCCTGATTAGCAAAATGACTCGGTTTCCTTATTAACCTGCCTGAGACGGCCAAAAACGACCTCTATCGTTAATCTTTATTCTTTTACTCTGTCGAATGCCAAACGATTTTACTTTCCTCAGACAAACCTAGGCAGCAACAGGTTAACATCCTCTATTAGTAGGGCCTTTACGATGTAGGACGACGACAACGGTTAAAAAGCAACATAAATTTTTGTATTAAAAAAGGTCATGACGACTCACTATTATATTAGATATTTGAAGCTAGTTTAATGACTTTAATAACGCCTCAGTACTGCTAAAATGGTTGTGGTGTCAGTATTGAAGTCAATCTTAAGCATGCAGCAGGTCTCATTTTTTGGCCGTTGACGTCGTCCTGAAGACGAGAAAATGCTCTAATAAGGGGGCGATTATATGGAGCGGGCTAGCCCGGCAAACCGGAATGAGTTTTGAATTAACGTGGATGATTTCAGGCCGAAATTCGCAATTATCAAGTAAATTACGTTAGTTTTACTTCAGTTTTACACCAATTAGTCTATTATTTATTTTGTAAGCCCATCGTTAATAAAAAGATTGTTATAGTTTTAGCTAACTCACGAAAGCGTCTTCACGAAGACTAATTAATTTATTAAGTCTTCACTATGATCACGAAACACACGAACAACGTTTTGATGTTCTATTTCAGTTCTTCAGCCCAGTTTGCCGAGATGAAAACAATTACATGGACATTTTCATCCCGGTTAACCGTGGTCCATGTAATCGACCCGTAAGGGGGTGTTTATATGGAGGAGGGCTAGTCCTCTTTGCCGAGATCCCGTCTCTCAGCGTAATTCCTTGTAAAAATTTGTTTGCGTTTACATGACAAGAGAGCCAGCCCTCCTAGGAGAGATCTCGCTATTGACAACCCGGGATCTCGCCTAGGAGGGCTGGAAATTTCCCATGTAAACACACTCGAGGGCTGGTCCTCTTATGAGGGCTAGCAAATCGAAGCTCAGTATACACGGTAAAGTTTGCCTTTACTAATATTTTTTGGTCAACAGTTTTTATTTTACAAGTTGTGTTTGTTCATGTGTTTGTTATAAATTCAAATCGTGTTTGCGAAAACATGATTTCGGGCTTCGTGAGAAAGTTGCACAAGTCAGTAAACAAGCCAACGGGAGGTAAATTGAAGAACGAGGACGCTGTTGAGATTACGCTACGGGCGAAAAATCATTCAGACATTCTTTTTGTTTCGCAACTCTAGAATTATTTTGTTTAGGCGACGTCGTTGAAGTTGCCGTCGTACTTCGTAATGTTCCTAATAACCCGCTGACGAAGGTATGCAAGCTATACTGAGTTAGCCGTGCTTTGATTTCAATAAAGTAAAGATAATAATTAAAGCACAGTTGTCAAATTTTTGAAATTCTGAAGTCACGTCGAGGAATACAAAAGACTGAACAGCTTGAAATATTGCAAAGTGAATAGGTGGTAAACAGCAAAGATTTTTAGCAACGAAAAACAGTGACGTTTCAAGCGGAGTCCTTCATCAGAGTGAAATGTAAAGGGTTGCGTTAGAAACGTCAGCTTTACTTTTTTGTTACTAAAAATGTTGGCATATACCACCTTTTCATTCTGCTTTCTTTAAAACACTGCCAACGCGGGCACTCTTACTTTTTTACATTTTGAAATATTACCATTTCGTAAGGTAAACTATAGTTATCCATGTTTAAGGCCTGGCCAAACGCTTTCAACATTTCATTCAACATCGTTCAACATTGTTGAATTCAACATGGACAAACGCAAAATTTAACAAATCGAGATTCTGGTCGGCTATACATAGCCTGCCTCCTCCACAGGCCCTATTGCATCATGGACAGGTCACACACGCCGAATCTAGGGCCTGCAAGATCCTGTAAAAAATTTGGCAAAACTTGGCACGGAATAAATTTGCATAATTAACTACCATTGTTAATAGCCATGGCTATATCCGAAGATTTTGAAGGCCATTGAAGACTTATGACATACGAATCCTAGCTTTAAAATGCAGGAATTGTTGAAGAAAGCAATTACGGTTGAACTTTGTCAACTTTCGGCCAGAATAATCAACGAAAATACACTTTAGTCTACCCAGAGACTCTTTGGTTTATACTTTTTCGGTTTCCACAACAACTGAAACTTGAATTACCCGCTACACTATAGCCTACAATTTAACAAAATTAAATCTCATTAACTCTTGGTCAGTTGACAGTCTTCGATAGCTAAATAAACCAAAAAACAATACGAAAAACCTGTTACTTTCCTGACCGTCGAATTTGCTTTTGTTCGGCAGATATTTTCCCCTTCAATTCCTTTTTGTCGCTAAAAATATTATTGGCAGAAGGTCGGTAATTCTAAAACATATTGGTTTCTTCATTGTCATGATCTGTAAGAAAGTTTAGACCGCATAGGCGTAGAGTATGGGGGGGCTGAGGGGCTCGAGCCCCCCCAGAAATTTTACAGGGGGGGCTCAGCCCCTGCGGAAATTTTGCTGAAAAAACAAAACAAAACAAAACAAAACAATACTCCAATGAAGGTAGGATTACTTTAAAGTAAAACTCTTGTAGTATTGCCAGTATATGTTATTTGGCAAATACCTATATACAACCTATATATGCTTTCTGGTGGTTTAAGTTGGTTACAAATGTTGTATTAAATTTGTATGCTTATGTGATTTATCACAAAATGCACCATTAAAATGTTGTTTTGAAAATCTAAAATATTTCACCAAATGTGTTCTCAGAATGCTGGAAATGTCATTTCAGAGCCCCTAATTTTAAAAATTTTCCGGGGGGGCATGCCCCCGGACCCCCCTAGGAGGCTCGTACCTACGGTACTCGATGTTAGTGTCACTAAGTATGAGCCCCCCAGACAAAACCAAAACTCTACGCCTATGTTAGACCGAATTTCCTGGTGGGTCACAGTGTTTAAAGAACTTTAGGCCGGAAACTTGCAGGCCCTCTCAAAACTGTCGCCTCTAGGGCCTAGTCTCGCTGTGCATAATGGGATCAGTCACCATTTTGTTTACAGGATCTGGCAGGCCCTCTCAGAGCTATCATTACCTTCAAATTATGAAGCTTAACCACTATTTACCTTTATGTGTTCAAGTTTAACATCCCGCTTGTGGGATGGTTTTATTAGATGGTTAAGCTTCATAATTTGAAGCCGATGATACCTCGAGCCTCCCTCTCAACAGTGTGACCTGTCCATGATGCAATAGGGCCTGTGGAGGAGGCTGATACATAGCTCGGAAAAAGGACTGGGCACAAGGCAACGTCAAGAATAGTGTGCTGCCTCCCTTCGGTCGGCAGCAACAATTAAAACTAAACTATTTACTAACAGAAATAAAAATGATTAATAAGTATATAAATAACCTTATCTAGACTAATATAGGTATAATATATATTTATTAAAAAAAAAAGAAAAAAAAGTACTTAATTACTCATAGAAATAATTACTCATGAAAGTTAGTTGCATCGTAAAATATATAATAATGTGGCAGGGTTGCCGCAACAGCGAACGCCAATTACTGCAGTCCCAAACAAAAAGAAAAGGCCATATTAATTATTTAGGTTGTGTTAATTATTATTTTGTAAGTATTAATTATTAACCATTAATTATTGTCAAGTATTAATTATTAGTTCTTATTTACTAATTATCAAGTATTAATCGTCAGTCGCCAGTCACCAACTACAAACTATCAACCACCAATTGCCAATAATTTATCCGACAATTATCATTAATTAGCAATTAGCAATCGGTATCCAACAATCAGCAACCAACAATCAATAATTAACAATTAATTAGTTATTAGATACCACAGCAGATCGCACTAATACGACTGTGCGCTGTGTTGCATCTCAAGCAGATGGTTTTCCATGACCTCGGGTCTCCAGGGTCATACAGCTGCTCCACTGCTGCTTGGTAGTAAAGCTGAAGCTGGCTCTTGAACTGTCTAAGAGTGGTTCCCTTTCTACGCATTTATAGGTATAGGTACAGGTATAAAGGTATATATATATATATAACTCATTAATAATTCGTAAGGAAATCAGAAAGAAAATCCATGTTTAAGGAGGGTCTATATATATATGTGGTATAGATTCCTCTTGATTTACATAAACTTTAGCTTTGATTTTCTCGACTTATACAACGTTTTTTTAGAAAAATTACTACGCCAAAGAACTTACCAAATAGATCGTTTTAGAAGTAATTTACAGAATTCGTGTGCGTTCTGTATCGGGATACATGCACTCGGCTTCGCCTCGTGTCTGTATACCCCGACACAGAACGGCCGCCACTCATGGAGTGCTTATTGAGCATACCAAAGTTTTAATCACTTAATTTGCTTCCCTCCCGAAAATAAGCTGCACTTTTTATTTAATTTCAAGTTAATTTCTAAATATTGAAAGAAAACGTTAGAAGCTTGCTTTCACAAATGGCTTCTCGGTTTCTGAGCGTAAAAGTAAATAAATATAAATATAAAGTAAAGTGTGTTCTTGAAGGGAAACAAATTTCCGAGGAAGGGGGGAAAATTTCCTGTGACACTTGCCTCTTCTAAACACCCCATTCTTTTCTGCACGAACCCAATTTCTTATTCTCTGCCTTTTCTTTCAAAACTTTTCGAATTATTTTGGGGTTTAACCTTTTCTAAACCTACTCCACAATGCCTATATAGCTCTTCACATATAATAATAGAATATCTAATTCAATGTAGAATATTTATCATCGCGTGAATGCCCATCGACACAAATAATTGCTTTAAGTTTCAACCACTTCGTAGAAAGCAATTTAAAGTGTGGTTTGAAGCATTTCTTGATCCATAGTATATGTATTACTAGTAAACAAATGTGATTGAAGTGCAGGATCTGATGACATGTCGCTACATTGAGGCTTGTCCAACACGGAGCTAGATTAATATATTCCCCGCTGAGATCACTTGCCACGTATAAATAACAACGAAAACAGACTTTACTATATACAGTATATTCGATACAGAGAATAACTACACAAAAACCCCTATGCAATACATATACGTCCCTGCAGACGAAGCAGCATTTCCAACTGCAAGTCCCACAGGCCAAAAAGAGGGGGGATTGACATCAATAGTGAAATTCTGCACTCCAACTGGGTGAAGATCAATGTGTTTTACATGTTCGAAAATTCTGGTACAAACAACACCAGTTGTCAAAGAAATACAGAAAACGTTTCTATAATACTTTCCAAAGATGTTTACACGCCTTATAATACTCAATTCAATCCTTATAATCAAACTCAAATACTCAGAAAATGTTTCCGAGCCCCAGACAGAGATCAAACCTGTAGCCTTCTAATGACTATAGTTAGACGCTCTGACCATTGAGCCAAGGTTTCAAATTCAGTCATATATGTGCTTCCTATAAGTGGTAGCGTAAAGTAATATTATGAGTTGTACGTATAGGTACATGTAGCGTACGGGTACGTTTGTGAGCTTGGTGTAATGTAACAGACGTTTGGTAGACCTTCATCAAGCTTTAATACTCAGAAAATGTTTCTGAATCCTAGACAGGGATCGATCGAACCTGAAACCTTCTAATGGCCAGTTAGACACTCTAACTATCGAACTACTATAACCATTGAGCTACTGAAGCTCGGATGGGAAGCAAAAGTTGCAAATTCATAGTCATATGTGCTTCCTAAGCGATAGCACTTGCATACTGTATATGAGATGTTGTTCAAGTGATATTATGTTATACGTACCACCCATAAATAGGTAAAGACTCTATTTTCAGGAACCTGTATCTTCCATCGTTATAATATCGATCCTCCTTTATAAATTACACTGATAATATATTTTGTATAGCTTACCTTTAACACAAAGTTTTTAGAGAAATAGTTCCAATAACGTCCAAAAATGATATAATCAACGAAAAAAGCTATTCCAATCAGTGAACTTCGTAATTCGTATACAAGGATAATGCGAGTTTTAAGGGAAATGCCCAAGCAACACAGGAGGCCCAGAGTTTGAATGTGTCGATATTCAAATTAGTTAATAGTGCATGGAATTAAATAATACCATATATGGACAAGTCAAAGACAAAAAGACTTAACGTGCCTAGTCAACAAAAATTTTAAATTGCACAAAATAACATTAAAATAAAGCTTGAGATTAGTTCTTTCTATTGTGAAAGTTTCAGGGCGAATAATTAAAGAAAAGTATGTTTGTTTAACGTTTGAACAACCAGCTTTTGGGTCCAAAAAGTTGATACATACAGTATCAGCCTAGTCCCAGACCACAGAAGCTTGCCGTCGACCAATATTTTGCAATGGCTAATTAAAAGAAAGTTACTCGAAAAATACTGACCTGATTTCACAACCTTATGAAAGATGTCAAGAACACTGTAATGTTCAGTTTGCTTCAAAACTGAAAGCAGAGGCAGAGCGTACCTAGTATTAAGCTGTAGGATCACAGCCGCAGGTCGTTTCTTCGTTGACGTTGTTTTTACCGAAGAGTATGGCCAACAATTCCAACAAAGTAACCTTTGAATTATTTAGAGCGAGAAGCATTGTGTTAGATGAAGTTGTCAACGCAAAGCTAATCGAAAATAAAGGTAAATATTTTTTTTAAATTTTGATTTCCTTCGGTGCATGAAGTTGCGTTTTGATCCAACTTGATTCTGTTGTAAAATGTCGCCCGAATCCGTTTTTGTCGTACAGTTTATGTTTATATTGCCGTGAATATCAACTTTAATATGGATAGCGAATAATTTAGCGAAGTTATCTCCAACTTATATAATCACTGGCATTGTGGTCCGGATTCTCCGGATTTAAAACAAGTCTTGTTATTGAGCCGTTGTGTAAACAATGTCAGGAAAAGAACATGTCTCGCGACACTGAGACCGCCAGCCGTATTATTGTTAGAGCATACAATTTCTAACCGTTTTGCAATTGGAATATATGTATAAAAATGTAAGCCAATGTCAACTGGATATTGAACTGGTCCGGATAAAATAGAGCATAATTCGCGCATCATTTATTATTTGTCGGTTGCTTCAGAGTTCAATGCTATATTCATGCATGTCAAACTTCATTGAAACTTTGACAATTTATTATCAAACGGAATAATCCAATAGTGTTACAAATTATAGTGCTGCATAGGCAGTGTTCTGAATGTAGAAAATCGAAAAGGTGGTAAACAGCTGAGGTTTTTAATAATGAAATACTCACGTTTTGAGCGGAGCGCTTTTACTCTGATGAAAGGCTCCGCACAAAACGTCTGTTCATTAAAAATATAATTTGGCAGTTTACCATCTTTTTGCTTTGCTATAGAATAATCCAATACATGTATGTATGAAGAAAATATTCAGAATTATTCAATTCGACAATGTCAATTGAACAGAATCAAATCAGGTACCTCAAAACGTTCGGCTTCACCGCCTAGGAAATCAGAATAGAGAAAATATTTACGTAACAAAGTACGGTTGGCTTCGTGTCAACAACTTTTGTATATATCGAACGTGAAACTACATGCCTTATATATTTCGCTCTCTTAATCCATAGACTCACTTTGCTTGGACTGTTAGCTGTGGGAGTCGTAATAAAAAAGCAATGTAAAGTAAAAAATACTTTACTTTCGCCATTTCCATATTATGTAAACTTGTTCCCGTTGTTATACCATCTTTTGCAGGGTCAGAATATCAGACCAAGTTCACTTACTTTACTGCAAAGTGCCAGAGCTCTTTACAGTCTTTTTGTGTTATTATTAAACCAGCTAGTCAACGCTACAGAAAGCGATTCAGCCATAGCGCAAAATTCACGCCTCCCCCACCAAGAATTGCTGTTTCATGATTGTCACATGACCACAACGAACCAGGGTCTTTGCTCCAGCCACGTGTTAGGGGCGCCGAGCAAAGAGCCTGGGTACGAGGTTGGATCACTGATCTCAAATATTATTTGAGATCAGTGGGTTGGATTCATGATAGATAAATATGAACATTTTCCGCTAGTCCTCTTGCTCGATCCCTATTCTGTTACGTCACCAAATACGTTCGAGAGAAAAGAGGACTAGGAACTAGTCTGGCATGGGCGTTAATTCTTAGCCTGGTACCCTGGCCCAATTTCAAAAGAAATATGGGCCAGGTAACCACTAATCTCATTCTCGCGTCATCAGGGCTAAATCCACTTATGACGATTGCAGTTTTACTCATAGCCGCTAAAAACGCGCGAAATTTCAACCAATAAGAAAGCAGAAGTCTTTAGTGGTTACCTGGCCCATATTCTTTGATTGGGCCAGGGTACCAGGCTAGGGCGTTCTGTGAGCCTAGGGTCTAGCCTGGTACCCTGGCCCAATCAAAGAATATGGGCCAGGTAACCACTAATCTCATTCCGCGTCATCAGGGCTAAATCCACTTATGACGACTGCAGTTTTACTCATAGCCACTAAAAACGCGCGAAAATTTAACCAATAGGAAAGCAGAAGTCTTTAGTGGTTACCTGGCCCATATTCTTTGATTGGACCAGGGTACCAGGCTACCTAGGGTCTAGCAGATTTCCAGAGGAGATTAGGACGGGTGTCACGTGAATATCTCGACCAATGAAATAGCTTAATTTTCTCATCATTTTCGCGAAGTAGATCAGCTGAAAATTTTGCATTGGATTTAGAATACCAAATATTACGCTATTGTCATTCATTTTTTTTCTTTAAAAAGCAGCGATATCGTTTGATATATTGTTGGGCTATCCATATCTGCAGGATTTTGCAAGGTAACTGTCTTTGTTCTACTTTGTTTTAGTCGTTTATGTAGGCCGTGTCGCGCTAATTAAGCAAACAACCCATTTCCGGTTTGTCAACAATTTTCAAAGCAAAAAATCCCGACTTCCCATGGTTAGAATTTTCTCATTTTTGCGTAATACAGTAAGTTGAAGAAATGTTTAATCTTGGATTCTATCCGGACGCCCCCTACCCCCCCCCCCCCCTCCCTCACCCGTTTTCGAGATATTCAGCGTTGAATGGAACATATAAAAAAATACTGTATAAGCTCTCAAATGAAAGTCAACAATACGCAACCAAAATTGCCATGGTTTGGACAAATATAAAGAAAACACATAAGAATCCCAGGTTTAAAATGAAGAGCTTGTTTATAAAAACAGTTGAGCAGGGGCGGATTTAGGGGTGGTGGATTGGGTGGCTAGCCACCCCCGTCTTTGGTCTAGAAAAAATTATTAAAAGACCGCTAAATATAATTATTGCAGGTCTAACAGCTCTAGTTAACCGTGAAGTTGCAGTTTTCATTTGTTTTTTTTTAAAGTGTTTACATAAATATTTTATACTGTAAGTACATGTAACCCAAAAATATAACCTTTTTTCCATACTGCGGAGTGCTCAAACGTGCCCTCAAATGGCTCTCAAATTGCTGGAAATGCCATTTCAGAGATCCAAGAACTCAAAAATTTCCGGGGGAACCCCCTAGAAGGCTCGGCTTCGCTCTAGGACACCCCCCTTTCAACAAGCCTAGATCCGCCCCTGTTGAGTTTTAAATTTCTCAATTTTCAGCAGGAAAAACCCAACAAAACGCAATTTAATGGTGTTATTATAGCTCTGGAGTTACTTTTCGTATCGAAAAATGTCAAATATAGCATTTCCACAACTGAAACTTGAATAAAGCTATAATTCAGCATTATCTTATTACTAATTCTTGGCATGACAACCTTCAAACGTTTGAGATAACAAAGAAAAATAAGAAAAACATGCATTTTCCGTACGAATTTCGGACTCGAATTTTGCTTTTGTTCGGCAGATATTTCGTCGTTCAATCCATTTTCGTGGGTAAAAATTGTTCAGGTACAAGGCCGATAAGCCCAATACGTACTAGTTTCTTCGTTATCATCTCTAAAAAACTTTAGGTCTAAAATATTGTAAATTTTCTGGTTATTTTTTGCAACGAGTTTTCAGTTTTTCATTGTGCACTACATACGTTCTGTGGACGTTCATGGCTATCCCCAGTGGCCGGAAGTTTGGCTTCACCCAATCATAGTCTTATGGAGTTAGCGTTCTAGTTTACTTTAGAGTTCAATGGGCTGGATACATATATTATTCCGCAGCTAATGACATCACCAGAGTCTACATGAATTCTTGTTATCGAACATACTGTTCAAAACACTCTTTCGAAAACTAAACTCTCAGGAGAAAGTGTTCAATTATCAATAATACTAGAAGTTACTGTCGCAAGTGAAGTGCTGCCTGAAATGGGACAAAAACCTTTAGCCTACTCCGCAGGCAATTCCGTGCAGTCTGTGGCCAATGTGACACCCCCCTTGCCCACTCCACCCAAGTTTGCCCACTCCACCCGAGTTTGCCCACTCCACCCAAATTTTTCTCACCTCTTCACCATAAGAGCCCACAGAGTTGCCTGCGAAGGAGGCTGGAAAGTCCAAAAATTTAATATTAATTACAATAGACAGAGTATTTACACATTTCTTCTATATGTTTTAATTATAAAATTGAAAACTACAAGTTACTATAACTTATCGCTTGACATGATATGGCAAGGGTTTTGACAGGATATACACACAATTAATATACAAATATTAAATCATGCCTCTTGCTCTAATGCTGTGGCAAAAATGTCAATGCAAATATGCAATTTCAAGTGCTTAATATGTTTTGAAAAATCTAAAGCTTTAATAAAATTATACAGCAATGTACCATTGAGCCCATCACATTCATAGCCGCAAAAGACAGGAAAAGTGTCTCATTTTCAAAATTGGTACCATTCACCCTCATGGACTCTACGAACGTTTTTGTTTTATTTAACACTTCTGAAGACGCTGTTTTTGTTTAGCAAGGACGGACATATAGACAAGGTTAGCATGACGATTTTCGTGAAGAAATAGTGCGATTACATGAATTTATTTGATTCTTGCTGTTATTTACGTGTCTGCCATTTTAAATCAATTTAGATGTAAACTATATTTCAATTAATTTAAACTTCTTTATTCTCTTTACGATAACCATAATGCAGAAGAAGTACAGAAGTACAATGTTTTCTTCAAGATCTAAGTCTAGAATGTTGTTCTGGACGTTATTAGTTCTGAATTCTTCTATGGAAATCACCCGGAACGAATAAAAAAATTCGAAACGCTCCCAGACTGACAAACGTTTTAACATCTAACGTTGAATCGTTGATAAACAAAGCCGACGAACTGCATGCGCTGGAATATTCTCAGCACTATCTTTCTACATTACACCAAGCTCGCAAACGTACCACATGCACTACGTGTATACGTGAAACTTATCATAGGTAAGATTTATGTTTACAACAGTTCAGTGTCTTTTGATTTAAACTTCTCGGGTAGCGTGTGTTTACATTGCATAATTAAAAACTGGAAAATCCTGTCCTTGTGTAACAATATTAACATTCTCGAGTTGAGAATTGTCTGCCAGTAATTTAAATGTGTCTTTTGTTCACAATTTATGGATTTCCAACTTTTCCGTAAGTTAAATTTGGTTATATATTGAAATTCCAAGTCTGGTGCGTAGTCCATCACGGAATTTGGGCGCCATATTGACAACATTATCTGGCAGAGGCTACTTTTCTTTCCCTCTTCCCATCATTCCTCGCGCGTCTTCTCCGCCTCCGAGGAGGAGAGAGTCCTAAGAACACATAAACCAAATAAATTATAACTCTAACCTGGTCTGTAAACTATCAGTTACTTAAAATCGTGTTTCACAACCAATAAAAACACGCTATGCAACCAGGGTATTCTATAAAATTCGATGGAGCACGCCAAATCATGAACCATTTCTTCAATAGTTAACTAGTTTGTAACATTTTATGACGTTCAGCGTTCTTAAAAATAACTCCTCAGAATGCAGAAAATTTCCGAAATGAAAGGCATTTCCGAGACTCCAAATTTTAGAATTTTCCGGGGGGCATACCCCAGGACCCCCTAGAAGAGTCCCTTTTAGTAAACTTCCCAACAAAAATCGTTAAGGCGGTGATTACATGGACCAGGCTGGCCCAGTTAACCAGGCTGAGTTTACGAAACGATTACATATAGCGGGCTAGCCCAGTAACCCGGGATGAGTTTTGAATTGACGTGGATGATTTCAGGCCGAAATTCGCAATTATCAAGTAAATAAGGGCAAAGTTACACTATTTTTACTTCAGTTTTACACTAATTAGTCTATTATTTATTTTGTGAGCCCATTGTTGGTAAAAAGATTGTTATAGTCTTAGATCCACCAAAGCGTCTTCACAAAGACCAATTAATTTATTAAATCTTCGCTATGATCACGAAACACACGAACAACGTTTTGATGTTCCATTTCAGTTCCTTTCAGCCCTATTTATTCACACAGTCAAGTAAACGAACGCGTATCGAAGCGAGATCAACAGTTTTTCAGCCCGCTTTGCCAGGACAAAACGATTATCCCAGTTAACTGGTCTAACCCGGTTGCCATGTAATCGAAATGATAAAAAAAAACATGCGTTTTATATATAAAGCGGGCTAGCCCGGTTAACCTGTCCAGCCCGGTCCATGTAATCACCCCCTAATAAAGGCCCTGCATTGAAATAACCAGTTGCTTACCTGCCAGAGAATGACGAGCTGACAGCAGTAGTAAGAAACATCTAAAAAAAATGACAGATTTTGTGCGTTAATTCTTTGAAAGTTTGCCTGGTGATAAATAGTAATACAGTACAAGCGAGAATTTGTGGTAACAGAACGTTTATTATTTATTGCTGAGCGTTCGACCTACTGACTCTATATAACTGGATTGCTCATCCTTTATGGTCAGCAGTAAACATTTTGAAGCCACTGGCGACCATATTGGTACACCAGGTCCGGTGTACCTTGTGGGCTTACGAGTAGTGAGAGTTTACCGGGGCGTCGGAAATGCCATAAAACAATTGTCGGATGCTAATTTACCGTTACCACTGGAAAACAGAAGGAAAATACAAGCAAATACCAGCCGAACTGTGAACCCAACTGCGCGTGCTGTTTATCGCACGCGTAAAAAGGCATGTTCAATTGTTCATTCACATTGCAATTGTGAAAATGTGTGAAAGTGTCAGTAATATGTCACATCTCACAACGTAACGTAAGGTCTCACAGCGTAAGGTAAGGTCTTACAACGTAACGTAAGGTCTCATAACGCACCGGAAGGTATCACAACGTAACGCAAGGTCTCACAGCGTACCGCAAGGTCTCACAACGTAACCGGAAGGTCTCACAACGTAACGCAAGGTATCACAACGTAACGCAAGGTCTCACAACGTAACGCAAGGTATCACAACGCAACGCAAGGTCTCACAGCTTACCGCAAGATTTCACAGCGCAACGTAAGGTCTCACAGCGTAAGGTCAGGTGTCACAGCGTACCGCAAGGTCTCACAACGTAATCGCAAGGTCTCACAGCGTACCGCAAGGTCTCACAACGTAAGGCAAGGTATCACAACGTAAGGCAAGGTATCACAACGTAAGGCAAGGTATCACAACGTAACGCAAGGTCTCACAGCGTACCGCAAGATTTCACAGCGCAACGTAAGGTCTCACAGCGTAAGGTCAGGTGTCACAACGTAACGGAAGGTGTCACAACGTAACGCAAGATCTCACAACGTAATGGAAGGTGTCACAACGTAACGCAAGATCTCACAACGTAACGGAAGGTGTCACAACGTAACGCAAGATCTCACAACGTAACGTCAGGTGTCACAACGTAACGCAAGGTCTCACAACGTAACGGAAGGTGTCACAACGTAACGGAAGGTGTCACAACGTAATGCCAAGTGTCACAACGTAACGCAAGATCTCACAACGTAACGTAAGATCTCACAACGGAATGGAAGGTGTCACAACGTAACGACAGGTCTCACAATGTAACGCAAGGTCTCACCGCGTAACGCAAGATCTCACAGCGTAACGTAAGGTTTCACAACGTAAGGTCTTGCAATGTAATGTATATCGTCTTTAAAGTGTTTATGAAACGAAAATTAAGTTTGTCTTATTTGAAAGTACTTTTGAAATGACAAAGTAACATCTTTTGCTGTTTTTCGTTTCCTTGCTTCGTTTATGAGATATTTCAGTTTGTTTTATATGTGAAACTAACCAGTGACATCACAACGTGCATAATGACTTACTGGGAAAGGTTATATATCTTTGCTATTACTAAACGGAATCAGTTGAAAATGTATATTTCTGTTGTTGTAAGGGAAAAACGCACACATAATTGCTTTGAAGTGATTCCGTTTGATAACAGAAAAGATATATAACCTTTCCCAGTAAGTCATTATGCACCTTGTGATGTCACTGGTTAGTTTCACATATAAAACAAACTGAAATATCTCATAAACGAAGCAAGGAAACGAAAAACAGCAAAAGATGTTACTTTGTCATTTCAAAAGTACTTTCAAATAAGACAAACTTAATTTTCGTTTCATAAACACTTTAAGCGTAGGCTATTGTAACAGTTTTCATAGCGTAGTAGGTTTTACGTCTTACAACTAAACTAATACGTTAAAGCGAAAGATAACGTCTTACAATGAATATCAAGCAACACATCTTTCTTTTTCAGATGTGTAGAAAATATAAAACTTAGGTTGATATTTCTGTGGCATAATTGATCATTTTAAACGCACGTGCGATTCACACGCGCTAAGTTATTTACGCGTGAATTAACGCACACGTGTAATTTTGCTCCCGAAAAGGACTGAAATACAGTCCGAAGTTGTCAACTGCACACTTCAAGGCTTTGTAAAGACTCCTGTTTTAATACCAAAGGTATATTATAAATAGTTTTATGATGAAGTTATTGCCTGTTTTTCTTGGGGTTTTTACGAGTTTTGTGAAATTGGCAAGTTTGTCGATTACCGGGTAGAGTAAAAAACTACAAAATAACACGTTTTACTGCCAAACAAACGCAAAATCTAAGCTTCTAAATCTTTGCACTGTTCCTTGTTTGATATACCAATAGCAGAAATTTTCTTAATGTGGTTCTCGTGCTATGAAAACATATGTACAAAGTTTCCGTGGTGGCCATCTTGGTACTCCAGATTCGTCATCTCCAGTGGCTTCATTTTTGGAGCCGGTGTCCCAGTTAATTTGGACCGCCCTAAATTTGGACCCCCCGGTCCAAATCTCCTAATAGATTTGGACCGCCAGGGGTCCAAATCTACCAGTAAATATGGACTCCCGTTGGCGGATTTGGACCCCCCTACAAAAGTTAAATATATGTAGTGTGAACACAAATAGGAGCGAACAGTCTGAAGTTTTTTTGTCACTTTATATTAGTGATAAAGAACACAAACCGTAAAATAGGAACCACTACCAGAGTTAGTAAAGCGATCTCCACGCTCTCCATAGCACGGCGAAGAACGCTGGTGATTTATACGATCGAGCTAACAGCGTATAGAATAAATAAGATATAATTCAGTTGCAATGGATAATGGATATACCAGGCGGGAAACGTAATTTAAAAATCAAAATCAATGCCTTCAAGTTCGGTGCGCTCTAAGACTAAGCACGATGTATAAACCTAAGGTTAACAGGATGCTTGAGAATAGAGACTTATATTTGCCGTTTATCTCACAAGTTTGTTCTATTTGTTCGCTTGCAAAACTAAAAATGTAATAATAACACACCACCATGCATGTATATCAAAACACAGAAATGACTTTTTACATGGGTTCACGGTTCCTATTGATAACAGTATTTAATTTATTGCTGAAGAGATTACTGTGACTAAAATATATCTATAATCTTGGCCAATGTCCCAGCGCGTATCCGCTAATCGGTTTTTAACAAAAGCGATAGAATGGCAATTAGGACCAACGCGATTTCCATGAATGCTTGTAAACAATAAGTGATGGTGACTCATCAAAATGGAAGCCTTGAGATGAAAATTAATGAATGTAACATATTCATCGTTTACTGGGTTGTTTTGGCTATAAAAAATGTTTAAAAAGGGGGGTCCAAATCCGCTAAAGGGGGGGGTCCACATCTACTGGGGGGTCCAAATCCTCTGTGACACCGGATGAGCAATCCACTTATATTGGCCAACAAAAAGTTGAACAGCTTTGCCTTTTGATTAAGGTGTTCTTGCACATTGTTGGTAGATTTTGAAATAGACTGACTGACTTTGTAGTTTAACAGTGATCAGATGTGGCTGACAACTGTCTTTATCGCAATTATGTTCACCAATGTGAAGTACGCACCACATTCAGCCTTCGATCTGATCTTCCTCGGCCCACTCCCACCTTTGCTCGCACGGTATAGAGCATCTCTGCACTTTTGCCAGTAGCCCGAGTGAATGCCTGTTCAATGCCTGAGCCAGGCATCTCGTTATTATTATTATTGTCGTTATTGGAGACTAGTCTCTGTGGTCAGTTCCTGCCTTTGTCTTTGTAATTAATAACAATAAATAATAATAAAAGCATTCATTTAAACACGATTAAGTTACAGTTGAAAACTGATGTGGTCGTGTATCTAATTACTATAATCCCCCCCCCCCCCCCCTTATTTTTAAAAGCCCATTTTTAAAATTAAGATTCAGTAATTATATATAAATATATATATTAAATTTATCTGAAGCGGACGCACCGAGGGGAAGGGCTCAAGCTTATAACATGAAGAGAGAATTTTACAATAAGTAACAAATAAAATTCAATTTAAACAGTATGCCTTCAGGGCTCTCTTAAAACTGAGGCTATTCTTCAGTGCTCTTGTGTCATTGTCAAGAGAATTCCACAAGGCTGCCGCCTGATAAGAAATTCACTTCTTAACACCTAGTCTAATTTAGACTTCGGAAGTACAAATGTCATTTTCCCCCCTAAAGTCATATTTATGACTGCTCTTGGTGAACAGATGTACTATAGACACTGGAGCTTTGCTATAATAGCAACTGTGTGCTAAATTAAGTAAGCGTTTATTGTACATAGTGCTTAAGGAGTTCCACTTGGCTTTTAGAAGGACATCTTTGCTAGGTGTGAACCAGTTTAAGCTGTGTATCCTTTTTGCTGCCCGTACATGTATTCGCTCAAGTTCATGGAATAGTGTCTTTGCACATGAAGCCCATACAATTAAACCATATATGACCCAGGGTAGGATAACTTTAAAGTAGAAATCCTCACCAGCATATATTCAGTCTTGTCAGGATGAGGTGTTAATAGATTTTTACAGCACCAATCATACAATTTACTCAGGATCTTATTGAGTAACTCAGCAACCCTGTCAGGTGACTGTGCAATTACATATACTGTAGTGTCATCCGCGTACAGTTGTCATCATTGTTGTGTATTGTTATTGGCAAAACTTGTAAATAAATAAACAAATAAATGAACAAGACGCCTGCTTAGGCGTTCACTCGGGCTACTGATAGCAATGCAGCTTGGCATAGCGGCGAACTGGCAGCGTACATGTTTAGCAGTATTTTTTGCATTATTTGGTGCTACTCAGTAAGCAGTATATTACCTAGACGATCGACAACAAGCGAATGTATGTACTAAGGAACTATTAAAACTATGCACACACTGAAAACACTAATGAAATTATATTAAGCTGAAATATAAATAGCACAGCATCTTTTAGTGTAGATTTACCATGCACCATCAATGTCTGCCTCTGCAGTTGTAAGCCTAGTGAGCATATTTAACATTAACGCAGTTGTAAGCCACATGACTGATCAATAACAGTGTTCAGTAAGTCACTTGTGATCTTCTAAAAGCTTCAAACCAGGTCATCGAACACTCAAGCAAGAGCGACCAGAGAAGATGGTGGCACATGAAGATGAGCACACCGCGTGGTTTTGCAAAGCCTATCGGGATGATGCAATAATTGCAATTTGTCGAAACAAAAAATAACAGAGCCGAAACCTAGACTCGGCTACCACAGGTACCCGTATTTTCTGGGCGATAACCCGCACGGCGTATAACCCGCACAGCAACAAAAATGTCACTTTTGGAAAAATAAATCAGCGTATTACCCGCACCATCGTATAACCCGCAGCTGCTAACAATAGGTTTTGAACCACAAAATTTTAAAAAAACTACAGTAGTTGAAAAGATTTATTAAGATTAAAAGTAAAGTAGCTAATATTGGAGAAGATATACGAAAAGGCTATGCATGCAGTACAAGTATCTAATGTCAAATTAAACGTGGCAAAACTGCTAAAATTGAAAAGTTGAGGGAATCAAACTAAAATCCCTCAAACTCTTCGTCCTCACTGTCACTGTTAAAAAGCGCTAACACATCCGGAGGAAGGTTCGATGCCCGGCGCTCAACGTCGTCATCATCATCATCGGAGTCGTCGAGGGAGTCGTCACTTTCAAGATGAACGCCTTCAATTCCCGCCTTTCGAAAACCATTTGTGATTGCTGTCACCGGAACAGCGTCCCAAGCTTGAGAAACCCATTCACACACCTCTGTATACGTTGCTCTGCGCATTTTCCCCGACTCAGTAAACGTATGAATAACGTATGAATGCCTGCACTCATCCACTGCTCCCACTGATCACGCATTCGAGATTTGAATGCGCGGTTCACGGAAATGTCCAACGGTTGCAGCTTTTTTGTAAGCCCACCAGGAATTACTGCTGTTGTCGTCTGGTGTATCTTTTTTAAATTGTTGCGCACGCCTTCATTGATGTGGCCGGTGAAGCTGTCAAAAATTAACAGCGATGTCCGATTAAATATTGACACTGGCCTCTTTTTCCAAACTTTTTCTGCACAGACTTCCATGCCGTCACAATCCATCCAGCCTTTTTTCTGGCAATGAACCACCACATCTTTACACAGCTTTTCTTTGGGAATGGTTTTCCGTTTGAAGATTACCATTGGCTTCAGTTTTTTTCCGGTTTCTAAGCAGGCTAGCACAACGGTAAAGCTGGTCTTTTCGTCGCCGGTAGTTGTGATCGGAACTGTTTGTGCACCAACAACGTCAACTGTTCGAGAGAGTGGTGCATCGAATGACATTGGAACTTCGTCCATGTTGAAGACCTTGTTGCTGTCAATCTTCAGTTCGGTCTTTCTTCTCTTCACAAAATCTCGAAAGTTCACCACTTTTTCTTCCCAGTCGTCTGGCAGCTTTTGACCGACAGTCGTTCTTGTGCGAACTGAAAGACGGTTTCTTCGCATGAACCGATGACACCAACTTGGCCCACCAACGAAGTCAGCAAGGTTCAATTGTGTTGACAGGTCTTTTGCCTTTAAGCGGATCATGACGGTGGTAAGAATTCAACTGGGTCTTAAGAATTCAACAGATTACCCGCACCACCCTATTACCCGCACTAATTATGTTTCCTACCAAAATTAACAGATAACCCGCGGGTTATCGCCCAGAAAATACGGTAGCCCAAGTAATAAAGTGATTAACCAATTCCTATACAGTACCTGAGCATAGGTATAGGCAACTGACCTATAGATCTCTATAGGCACCAAGAGCTTCTATAGGTAATTGGAACATTCTCTATAGGTTGCCTACAGTATATGCACCTATAGACTTTTTTCATAAGGCACCCTTTATAGTTTTACTCTGTCTAACACCAGATGATTTTACTCATCAAAGAGAGAACCTTCAGACATCCTAGGCAGCAATGGCTTAACAAGTGATTAACCCATTGAGCCAGCCCAAGACAACCCCTTTATTGTTTTACTCTGTCTAACACCAGATGATTTTACTCATCAAAGGGAGAACCTTCTGACATCCTAGGCAGCAATGGCTTAACAAGTGATTAACCCATTCCTACTGTACCTAAGCCAGCTCAAAACAACCCATTTACAGTTTTACTCTGTCTAACATACACCAGATGATTTTACTCATCAAAGGGAGAACCTTCAGACATCCTAGGCAGTAATGAGTTAGCAAGTACTGTAAACATACTGTAATAACCCATTCCTACCTGAGCAGGCCAAAAACAACCCCTTTATAGTTTTACTCTGTCTAACACCAGATGATTTTACTCATCAAAGGGAGAACCTTCTGACATCTTAGGCAGCAATGGCTTAACAAGTGATTAACCCATTCCTACTTGAGCCAGCCCAAGACAACCCCTTCATTGTTTTACTCTGTCCAACACCAGATGATTTTATTCATCAAAGAGAGAACCTTCAGACATCCTAGGCAGTAATGTGTTAGCAAATAAAAATACTGTAATAATGCATTCCTACCTGAGCAGGCAAAACACAACCCTATTCAGGGCTTTCAAAATAAGGCTGCGGCCGGCGGAGCTCCGCCAGAGCCCCGGCAGTTGCCATGAGGTATACCGCCGGCTACTTTTCTTTCAAATATCAAAATATCTGCTCTGCACCTTTCTCTCTACTTTAATTAAGCATCAAAATAAAGTTATTCTTTACTCAACCTTGTCTACTTTTATTCCTTTTTTGAAAACAATCGATGTTTGTATTCGTTCAAAAAAATATTGACTTCGTCCATCTTGAATTGTTTCGGGAAAAACGAGCACTTCGAGTAATCCTATCGAAATGTATCCGTTATGATTCTCGGCCCAGGACTGGTTTTTTTTATGCATAATAATTTGATTACTCAATGTATCAAAAGAAAAGCCCTGTGCGCCTTCGATCATAGCATGTGGTCAATGTGGCAGTGTTCAGTGACACTGTCACTGGCTAAATATTACTTTTCAATATAAGACTGAAAATTTGTAAAATTTGATAAAATTCGGTATAATAAAATGTCTGAGCAGTTGTTCTTTATTACAATATTAAGCCAGCTCAAAACAACCCCTTTATAGTTTTACTCTGTCTAACATACACCAGATGATTTTACTCATCAAAGGGAGAACCTTCAGACATCCTAGGTAGTAGTCATGCAATTACTTATTAATAACATACATGACACAAGAGGGCACTCAGAGACTGCATATACCTGCACCAATGAGTTACATGTATTAGAGACGCTCAACCCTTTAACTCCCACCATGTCAGGTCTTCCCTTGAAGAGTAAAATCATCTGGCTTTGGACAGAGTAAAAATTAAAAAGTATGAAATAGCACTGATGGGAGCGAAAGGATTAAAAAGAAAACGAGCTGTCCTGCCAACCAGGCTAGCTCACGTGACTTACACATGTACAGTATGCATGAATAAAATCTTGATTGCACTTGTATCAAAATTATGCAAAAATGTTTGCATAAAATTAGGATAATGAGCGCAATCAAGCATTTCTTCTTCACGGAGAAGCTTGTGGTCAGATTTTTATTAATTTGTCACCCAAATGTCAACCGAAACAAACAAAGTCCAATGTACTTACAAGTTACAACATTTAATACACATCAATGTCCTGTCCATTCCTCGTATATTTGGTTGTTTACAAACGAGTCGCTCCTTTCACCATTACTTCTAAAACTTTACTCATAGCACTAAGAACGTTCTAGTCTTCCTTCAGGTACTTTACTTGACAATATAATTAAAGATTAATTCGCTTCTAATCAGTGAACAAATGTGACCTCTGCTCCCTCATTAACACTTGACAGGTTCGCAACTGCCTCCTCCACAGGCCCTATTGCATCATGGACAGGACACACACGCCGAATTTAGGGCCTGCAAGATCCTGTAAAAAATTTGGCAAAACTTGGCACGGAATAAATTTGCATAATTAACTACATTATTAATAGCCATGGCTATATCCGAAGATTTTGAAGGCCATTGAAGACTTATTACATACGAATCCTAGCTTTAAAATGCAGGAATTGTTGAAGAAAGCAATTACGGTTGAACTTTGTCAACTTTCGGCCGGAATAATCAACGAAAATACACTTAGGGGCTGTTTATATGGGAGGCGGGACAGGACGTTTTTCATCCCAGGTTTACATTCTCTAGTTCGTGTTGGACATGTTCGGTATTTCGCTTTTTTTAGGGAAACTAAGCTATTTGGTCGGATAAACTGTACGTATCTTGTAGCCAGATGAATTATCTTTCTTCCAGTATATTTGATAGCTTCTACAGTGGTTTATTTCTCAAGAAAACATTCGGAGAAGACAGATTATAATACATACGAAAAAGAATTTCAAAATAGCGGCCGCTATTATTTGGACATGTTCGGTATTTCGCTTTTTTAAGAAAACTAAGCTATTTGGTCAGATAAACTGTACGTATTTTGTAGCCAGATGAATTATCTTTCTTCCAGTATATTTGATAGCTTCTACAGTGGATTATTTCTTGAGAAAACGTTCGCAGTGGCAAACGACTAGGCATTTTTATTTTTGCATCACATTACAAATGTTGCAAAGTCAGCATAACATCGTCCCGGCAAAGCGGGACGGAGTGTTTACATGAGAAAAATTGTCTTGGATTTGCCGGGATCCCGGCTGAGCGAACCGGGATGAAAAACGTCCCGGCAAACATCTTTCCATATAAACGGAACGGGGATAAATAAGAGAGATATACGTGCATGGTGAGATCCCGGCAAACGTCCCGTCCCGCCTCCCATGTAAACAGCCCCTTATTTAGTCTACCCAGAGACTCTTTGGCATTTGGTTTATACTTTTTCGGTTTCCACAATTCCACAACAACTGAAACTTGAATTACGCTACACTATAGCCTACAATTTAACAAAATTAAATCTCATTAACTCTTGGTCAGTTGACAGTCTTCGATAGCTAAATAAACCAAAAAACAATACGAAAAACCTGTTACTTTCCTGACCGTCGAATTTGCTTTTGTTCGGCAGATATTTTCCCCTTCAATTCCTTTTTGTCGCTAAAAATATTATTGGCAGAAGGTCGGTAATTCTAAAACATACTGGTTTCTTCATTGTCATGATCTGTAAGAAAGTTTAGACCGAATTTCCTGGTGGGTCACAGTGTTGAAAGAACTTGGACGTACGTTTGTCGAACAGCGACCGGAAAAAATTTGCAGGCCCTCTCAAAACTATCGCGTCTAGGACCTAGTCTCGCTGTGCATAATGGGATCGGTCACCATTTTGTTTACAGGATCTGGCAGGCCCTCTAAACAGTGTGTCCTGTCCATGATGCAATAGGGCCTGTGGAGGAGGCAGGGTTCGCAACCCTGGAAAAGCCTGGGGACGAGTTTGTAAAATACCATCCGTCAAAATCCGCTGTATGTCGGCTCTTGTCTGTCTGTCTGTCTGTCTGTCTGTCTGTCTGTCTGTCTGTCTGTCTGTCTGTCTGTTTGTCTGTTTGTCTGTCTGTCTGTCAGTCTGTCTGTCGGTCAGTCTGTCTCTCTGTCGGTCTGTCTGTTGGTATGTCTGTCTGTCTGTCTGTCTGCTGGTGTGTCTGCCTGTTGGTCTGTCTGTCTGTCTGTGTCTGTCTGTCTTGCGACACTGTTTGGGGGAATTTGAACAAAGGACTCTCTACTCGTTTGCAAAAGTACCAAAATTTCGCTGCTTGTATAATAACCAATCAAGGTTGTGATGTTAGATCGGCAGATATATTAAAATAACTTAAATGGGATAATCTAATGGTTAATCACTTTATTCGCACAATCTACGAATGCAATCAAGTATTTTATTTTATTATATGGCAGCAGCGCTGAGAGGTCCGAATACGGAAATCCTGTAATTTGATTGGTTCATAAGCGGTCGGATATTTCCCGTATCCGTCCGCTCAGAGCGGAATCTGCCGTTCGGGACCGTAAGTTCATAAACAAAATGGCAGTCATGTCAGTATATGCAACAAGATGGATTATTATTTCAGAACTACTCATTGTTGAAATATATCGTGCAGGTATGTTGTTAGAAATTTTATAAGCTTTCACTTGATGTATAGTTCGAGTTTCCACGTTTTGTGAAAGTTTTTAAAATGTCCAAAATGTTCGTAACATTGTTCGTAATAATATAATATTTACTTCTCACAAGTATTAGAATTTCAGATGATTTTTTATTCAACTACTTAACGTACGATCTTGAGCAATATGTCAAACAAAAGCAATTGAAAAATACTATTTGGGGGAGAAACTCAACGGAATTCAAAAGTACTTTAAAAATGGGAAAATGTCTGCCATTTTCGTTTAGTTCGCAAGAAAGATGGATCGAGTTTTCACAGAACGTTCACAACATTTATGCATGGCCATATAATAAACTACTTATTGACCTCGTTTGTTCGGTCTGTACTAGTGAAATATCGCACCTCTGTTTTTTGCACGCACCTCAACTCGCTGCGCTCGTCTCGGTCCGTACTAAAAAAACATCGGTCCGATATTTCACTAGTACAGACCTCACGCTCGGTCAATAAGTAGTTAATATGGCTCTATTTCCGGTCCGTACGCAAAACGACGATGCATGCTGATTGGTTCCTGAGCGGTCGCGATTTTACGATATTGACATACCGGTCAATACGCTTTTCTCTCGGTCCTGTAAGGTTGACGGTAAAATTTCTGGGAATCTTTATTCAAATCTTCTGAACAATAAAATGTGTTGGAACATTACTGCTGGTTTTCTTTAAAGTTGTTTATCTAAAAACACGACAAATAAAAGCCGAACTGGTGTAAAGAAGAAGAGGAAAAAGTTAACAGGTAAGGTAAACAGCATACTCTGAAAACGAAAACAACGCTCGAAACAAAATAAAATGAAGCAATTCAAGCAATAGCCATATAATAAATTCCTTATTAACCTCGTTTGCTCGGTCTGTACGGGAAAGTATTTGCCCTCGGTTTTATCGCATAAAGCTCGCTCCTTCGTCGCTCGGTCTGTACGAAAACCTCTTTCCCGTACACTCCTTGCACTTGGTTAATAATAATAAGTCTTTATTATTCATACATGCATATGTGTAGGTCTGGTAAACTAGCCTGATTAGCAAAATTACTCGGTTTCCTTATTAACCTGCCTGAGCCGGTGTCCCAGTTAATTTGGACCCCCCTAAATTCGGACCCCTCCAAAAGTTAAATATATGTTAGTGTGAGCACAATAATATAAACGAAATTCATAACAGCGAACAGTCTGAAGTTTTTTGTCACTTTATATTGGTGATAAAGAACACAAACCGTAAAATAGAAACCACTACCAGAGTTAGTAAAAGCGATCTCCACGCTCTCCATTTTTAGCGATGTTTATTTATCTTTGTAGTTGTATACATATTTTCCATTTGGTAACTTTCTAGTTTTTTGTAGTACTTACTCAGTCTAATAACAGTGTTAAGATTTTTGAATTTAGATAATGTTACTGGGGAGCACGGGTGGCGTGTGCTGTTAGCGCGCTGCCTCTCACCAAAAAGTGAAGCCCGGTTAGACGGGGTTAGTACTTGGATGGGTGACCGCTCGGGAATGACCCCGTTGTCGGGCTTGGACTCACGTGAGTAGAGTTGTAGTTGATCTCTCCTGTGCTTCGGGGTTTTTTCGCCGGGTTCTCTGGTTTTCCTCCCTCCATAAAACCAACACCTAACAACTTAGCTGTGATCCGTGGTTTGAACTGTGTCGTTGGCGGCTGCTTGGAGCGCCTTTGATATGCCTCGACATGGCCACGTTGATATAGCCCCCAGTCCTTTATCCTTTAAACTCCAGCTGCCTTACTATAGGCTAGCCCTACCAAAAAAGCTCATGTAATAAACGCGAGGTAAATTGAAGAACGAGGACGCTGTTCAGATTACGCTACGGGCGAAAAATTATTCAGACAATACTTTCTCTTTGTTTCGCAACTCTAGAATTATTTTGTTTAGGCGACGTCGTTGAAGTTGCCGTCGTACTTCGTAAAGTTCCTAATAACCCGCTGACGAAGGTATGCAAGCTATACTGAGTTAGCCGTGCTTTGATTTCAATAAAGTAAAGATAATAATTAAGGCACAGTTGTCAAATTTTTGAAATTCTGAAGTCACGTCGAGGAATACAAAAGACTGAACAGCTTGAAATACCGCAAAGTGAATAGGTGGCAAACTGCAAAGATTTTTAGCAACGAAAAACAGTGAAGTTTCAAGCGGAGCCCTTCATCAGAGTAAAATGTAAAGAGTTGCGTTAGAAACGTCAGCTTTACTTTTTTGTTACTAAAAATGTTGTCATATACCACCTTCTAATTCTGCTCTCTTTAAAACACTGCCAACGCGGGCACTCTTACTTTTTTACATTTTGAAATATTACCATTTCGTAAGGTAAACTATAGTTATACATGTTTAAGGCCTGGCCAAACGCTTTCAACATTTCATTCAACATCGTTCAACATTGTTGAATTCAACATGTTGAAAGTGTTTGGCCACCCCTGTTGAATGATGTTGAACGTTGTTGAATGGTGTTGAATGATGTTGAATGAAATTTGAACATTTCAAACACGCGTTCAACATTTCTATTGTTCTCAAAATGTTGAAAGGTGTTGAACGCATTTGGCCACATTTCATTCAACTTTGTTGAACAGAGACATGCGCCATGCGGGATATTGTCGATTCCAGCTTTTGTGGTAGCCCGCGTTCAATTAATTGTCATTCATGAATGTTGAACGATGTTGAATTCATTTGGCCACTCGTGCTTTCAACATTATTCAACGTCGTTCAACAATGTTGAATGCGATGTTGAAAGCGTTTGGCGAGGCCTTAATACATGCAGTACGTTTGTGAGCTTGGTGTAATGTAACAGTCGTTTGGTAGATGTTCGTCAAGCTCAATTATTCAAAAAATGTTTCTGAGCCTCAGATAGGGTTCGAACCTGTAATCTTATCATGACCAGTTAGACGCTGTAACCATTGAGCTACTGAGGCTCACGCGGAGAGCTAAGGTTGCAAACTCATAGTCAGATGTGCTTCCTAAAGGCATATCTACATGAAACAATTGTTGTATACGATTGTCATTCTGGCGTATGAAATTTTGTGTACGTGACACAATTCTTGTTCATGATTGGATAGTGAATGTCGAAAAACGTCGTTTACCCAATTGGCGCTGAATCACATACATCACGATGACGATCGTATACAATAACCGTACCGTGTAGAAAGGGCTTTTAATACTGACGTCACGAGCGAAGCCCTTCAGTGTAAATTTTACTCTGGTGAAAGACTCGCTCAAAACGTCAGTATTTCCTTGCCAAAAATCTCAGCGGTTTGCATAAGCCACATGAATTTACAACCTTACCATTGAGCTACTGAAGCTCAGATGAAGAACTCGCAAGTTCGATTCCTGTCTGGGGCTCAGAAATGACTGAGCTTGACGAACATCTACCATGTGAACCTCAGTGGCTCAATGATTAGAGCGTCTAACTGGTCATTAGAAGGTTGCAAGTTCGAACCCTGTCTGGGGCTCAGAAATGACTGAGCTTGACGAACATCTACCATGTGAGCCTCAGTAGCTCAATGATTAGAGCGTCTAACTGGTCATTAGAAGGTTGCAAGTTCGAACCCTGTCTGGGGCTCAGAAAAGATTGATTCAAATCGCTGTTTGCCGAAGAAAGAGTTTCGTATCCGGAATCTATCAAACGTCTGTTACATTACACGAAGCTCGCAAACGTACCATATGCACTACATGCATTGTACGTATGATATTCTATCAGATCACTTTAGCAACATCTCATATGCAAACGCTACGCTTAGGAAGCACATACATATATAAAGCGACGGCTTTATCTATTGAATCTATTGAGAGTGACAAAATATGGCGGTATTTAGATACTGATAACTCAATGGCCCTCACCCCTTGATAGAAGTACAGTTCGTAGAATTAACTGGGGAAACTACGGTGTTGATTTTTCGGAAGGAGGAAAACCCAAAAACCTGTTGAAAACCCCTCGAGGAACAGAGAAGAGAACAACTTTACAATCACATGAAGCTAAGTTAGTCAATTACCATGCATCCAAGTACTAACACCATTCGACCGGGCTTGACTTCAGCGAGGAGAGGCACCCCGCTAACAACTTGTGCCAGCTATGCCTCATTGACTATAGGAATTTGCAACTAGAACGTCTAACCAGTCATTAGAAGGTTGCAGGTTCCAACCTGTCTGGAGCTCAGAAATATCTTCTGAGTAATTGAGCTTGAGGAAACGTATGTTATGTTACACCATCTATGTCTCCCTGACTATGAATTTGCAACTTTAGCTCTCCATCCGTTGGCTAGAACGTCTAACAGTCTAACGTCTAGAACGTTGCAGTCTAGAGCTCAGAAATCTTTTCTGAGTAATTGAGATTTCAAACTCGCAAATGTACCACATGCACTCCATGTATACGTACAACTTATCATATCACTTTAACTATATATCTCATATGCGAACGCTAGGAGCGCATATGACTGTGAATTTGCAATCTTAGCTTCCATCCGAGTCTCAGTGGCTCAATGATTAGAGGGTCTAACTGGGCATTAGAAGGTTACAAGTTCGATCCCTGCACCTTGAGCTCGTAAACATTTCCTGAGTAATTGAGCTTGACGAACGTCCACCAAACTCTGTTACATTATATTACCATGTTAATATTAAGAAGCCAAGTACACGGGTTAAGCTGGCAGACTTATCTAATTAGGATCGTACTGTGGTTTTGTAAAGCTAAAATTTCCAACAAGAATTGCTTTAATTTAGTTGCAAACTAATCCTAACCGTTGGTTCAAATCGTTGTTGGCCGAAGAAAATGTTTCATAACACGAATCAAGCAAGTTTAACTAAATTAACCCGTGTACTCACAGCCTCCTAACAATATACACATTATTTACCAGTTACATTATCTTAATTACCACTTCAGATTGGAATCTCTGAAAACGGTGAAACATTTGGCTTTAAGATGAAACTTGCACTGTGCCCATACCGACAGAAACACGATCAAAGTGATGATTTTCTTCAACAATAACGATTGTTAAATCTGCTGTAAGATATAAGTTCGTATCTCATACAAAGAAGAAGAATATTTGATCTATCAGTATCACAAGACAACTTATTGTGTAAGTAGAGAGCATAAAAAGAACAATTACATCGGCGAGATCTTTAATTCGTCTCCTGATGTGCAATACAATAGGCCCTAGCTCTTTGTAAAACCGTCTGAAATATTTTAGAAATTTCTCCAACAAACAAAACTTCTATATTTAACACTTTGGAGCCTGACGACGAGTCTTTAGTATTTTATTCTGGCTAACGCCAGACGATTTTATTCAGCACAGATAGAGGTCCAGGCCTCAACGTGTTAAACTCGAATCAGTGCTGTCCTTACTAAGAAAGCTTTCATTCACTACGATCGATCCAATTTAGACCCAGGTTAGCTTAATCGCTTTAGGAAAGCGTTTATTTGCTTTAAGGTGGCATTCGAGCATTCACATTTCTTTTGAGTTAAACCGACCTTACTCGCGTGCATGCTGTGGTTTTGTCAAACAGTTCTCTATAGCATTGTTTCTATTTAAGAATTATGAAATAACGCTCGCCAGTTATACACAATACCGAATTGTTTTTTCTTACGGATTGCCCAGTCCTAAGGTTAAGGATAAACGGCGTATTTTTCATGCGCTGCACAAAATATGAGAATTAAGTTCATGAAAAATACGCCGTCTGTAACAATGCATCAACACTTTGAGGCCTGGACCTCTCCCTGTGCTGAATAAAATCGTCTGGCGTTGGCCAGAATAAAATACTAAAGACTCGTCGTCTGGCTTCAAAGTGTTAAAGAGATAGGTTTTAAAGGCGCATGACCGCAATAGGGTCCCCAAAATATGACATTCGTAGATAATTACATGAAGTACTCAGCTCAATGTAAACCGTTGACTCGGCGAGGATATCTCCTCGGATTTCTTCTATTTCTCCTGAAAATGTTTTGTTTTGGGTACAAGTAATGAATGGGAACCAAGAAAAGCTTACAATCTTGAATAAGGTATTAGTATTTTTTTTTGTAAATTTAGATGTAAACATTAGTTTCGTACATGCGCAGAACGGACTGTACATCACCTTTAACAATTTGAGGCCTGGACCTCTCCCTGTGCTGAATAAAATCGTCTGGTGTTAGCCAGAATAAAATACTAAACACTCGTCTTCAGGCTTCAAAGTGTTAAATACGGCACTTTTATTATTTGAAGGAACACTTCAAAAACTCATTAATAATTCATGAGGAAAACACAAAGGAAATCAGTACCATGTCCGTGGTTTTATATCTGATAAAGAAACCTCCTGATTTACATAAACTTTAGCTTTGATTTTCTCGGCTTAGACAAGGTTATTTTTTCAAACTTACTACGCCAATGAACTTACCAAGTGGTTCGTTTTTGAAGCCGTTCAATAAACTCGCAGTTCGTGTTTTATCAGATATAAAAACACTCGGTTTCGCCTCGTGTCTTTATATTTGATAAAACACTCCTGCTCGTTAATTAAACAGTACTTAAAATTATAGAGTAACATATTTCGCAGTTTTTCGTTTTCTTACTTTGTTGTCGAGATATTTTAGTTTGTTTGATATGCAAATTAAACCTTTTAACGTCGTAAATTCATGAGCTATCGGAAAAGGTTAGATATCTTTTCTATTATCTAACCAGATTAATTTGAATGAAATATGTAGATGTCCAGAACACTAAACATGTAGATCTTCAAGTGATTATTATATTTGATAATAGCAAAGATATATAACTTTTTCGATAACTCATTATGCACGTGTGACGTCAAAACGTTTAATTTGCATATCACACAAACTAAAATATCTCAACAACGAAACAAAGGGGGAAAAAACCTGGACAATGGATCGTTTTCACTCACGTGATCGCTGGCCCCGTTGGGGTGGTGAAAATAATCCGTCTTAGGACCGTCTTAACTCGATTCAGGGAACACGATTTGCGCGTAAAATTAAAGTGCGTATTCGCATCACCCCAAGTCACTTACCTAGGACATTCTATTAGCCAGCAGAGAGCGCCCCCGATCCATCTAAGGTAACAGCAGTACAACAAATTCCCTCTCCTTGTAGCGTCAAAGAAGTTCGCAGCTTTCTGAGGCTGACCGATTATTACCGACGGTTTACACCTAATTACGCTACTATCTCACAACCACTGACAAAACTTACCACTAAGCACTTACCACTCTCTGTCTGTCCGTCCGTCCGTCCGTGCGCCCGCCCGCCCGCCCGTCCGTCCGCCCAGGCTGCGAAAAGTTTAGCCGTAGATCGAAGACCAATCATTAAATTCTGCTTGAACTTTATAGTTTAACAAAAAATAATTTCATAAAACTTTTTCGCAAGCGTCTCCGTGTAGAAGAAATAAATGAAAGAATGCTTCATTGCGCTCCTTATCCTTATATTACGCAAATCTTTGATATTTACAAACTAGGCAAATTAATAAACAACAATGAAGCAGTGAACTCTATATATACCTGGAAGACCGACTGTAAATCAAAAAGTGAGGCAAAAAAATAGCGGATATGGGTCATTTTTGCAAGTCAGTTCCAGGCCCCTACGCGGCCACATACGGCAAAATTTTGTTTAGCCAATAACCGTCACAAAAACAGACGAATTTCTATTTTTACAGTAGATACGAAAAAGAACAAGTGCTTTACACGGCATAGGATAAAGCCTGTATCTTACCAGCTACAATAAACTGTCGAAAACACGCATCAAATGGGTAAAGTATCATGTTCGGTTTCATGTTGTTAAACTGACGTTTTTAAATCACACTTTTGGACTATATTTAGTCAAGTCTCGCACTCGTTTTCTTCAAACTACCTTCTTTAAAGCTTCTTGAAATGCTTGAAGTGTGGACGAAATCGGAGTTTGGACTGCGCATACAATCTGAGTCAGGATAAAACGTAGTTCATTTATAACATGAGGCTGAAGCAGCCGTAGTAAACATAACATTTCTGACTTCAGAAACTTTTTAATGTTTAGGTATTCTATAAGAATAAACTTTGCTTATCGATTATCCTTGACAATAATCCTAAACGTTGTGTCTAAAAATAATGAACTCAAAACATGAAAAAACTGTCCCAGCCTATGTTATCTTCCCGTTATGCTTTAATAGACACGATGTAATTTGCATAGGGGCCCAAATTGAATAGGAAACTAATTTGCATGTGGGCTTAAATGAAACTACGATTTGGTGTATTAAACTAACTTGTGTTAACACTAAAGTTCTACTTTTCGTGAGTTCTGTCTCAAGCCGTACGGAAAACTGAAGCTGGCATCCAAAATAGCCGCGTAGGAGCCTGAAACGGCCGTCGAAAACTTTGCTTCGCTTTTTTCGTGCAGTGATTGACTGGAGTCAGCCTTCCAGGTATATATAAAGTTCACTGCAATGAACTTGATAGTTCCATTGTTTATAGAACAAAGCGATCATAGACCTAAGGACATGCAATTATTTACTTTTGAATACTGTAAGTCCAACCGAGTGCAGCCAAGCGTTTTGTTTATACAGGGGGTGGACAAAAAATAGTGGCCATCATTGAAAGTATGATTAATGTGCTTTGTATAACTTTTATTAGAGTAGGAAAAAATATGTAAAGTTATATATTTCTAGAATGCAGGCGTCAAGATCTGCTCAAATATGATATCAAATTCTAATTTTATCCATTGATTTAAAAAAATATATTAATTTTTCATGATTTTCAATCTTAGTTCGAAGTGAATCTTAGTTCGACTTATTCCAATTGGTCTTCAAAATAATTAATGGAGTTAGTATACTATAAAAGTGTTATAACAGCAAAATAGTTAGATATTTTTTTTGCCATTTCACTTGATCTCACTACAGCTTCACAGCGTGGCATGCTTTCAAAGTTAATGCACTTTTTACAACAATAACAAAATTAGAATTGGATATCATATTTGAGCAGATATTGACGCATGCATTCTAAAATATATCACTTTACATTTGTTTCCCGAATAATATGCAGTCTCAGAGTACTCTCAAGTTTTGTGATAGATTAGTAACGAAAAGAAAAAAACACTTTGGCAAGCACCATCCATTATTTACGACAAGGAAGAACAACTTGGATTGCACCATCCATTATTTACGGAAAGAAAGAACTGCATGGCTGGCAGCATCCATTTACGAGAAGAGAGAACAACTTGGCCAGCACCATCCATTTACGAGAAGAAAGAGCAACTTGGCTGGCACCAACTATCATTTACAAAAAGAAAGAACAGTTTGACTGGCATCATCTATGTACGGAAAGAAAAACAAAAAGAATTTGACCACATTTATGTAAAATCCTCGTTATTTGATTTCAACCCTCCGTGACAAGGTTGAATTTTTGTTTTCGTTGTTTAATGAAATCCAGAAAAATGGTTCATAGCATAATTTGCTAATAATTTGGTCTAAAATGACCTTGCATTGAAGTCGAGATATAACTATACTTAAACCATCAGAATAATTGTCTTTTTATTAACTTCCACATAAAGTACAACACGCTGTTTCAGGTGACGTTGAAATTATTTCTTGACATACTATTGTTAAAGTTGTACCTTCATCGTCTCTCTTCGGTTCATCAATCATCTTATCAGCTCGAGGGAGACGTTCTTCCTGTAACAATCACAACACACCAACAATTATTTTGCGTTTTTTTTGCATAAGATAGCATGCAATAGTGAAAAATACAAATAATCTTTTATTTCATAAACTTGGACTGTCTATTGTGCTATTTTGCCTAAGAACAATGGACAAACATTGTTCAACAATACTCATCTATTGTTCTACAACACTCGGTCATTGTATATACAACACTCAGCCATTGTTCTACAACACTCAGACATTGTTCTACAACACTCAGCCATTGTTCTACAACACTCAGCCATTGTTCTACAATACTCAGCCATTGTTCTACCATACTCAGCCATTGTTGTACAACACTCAACCATTGTTCTACAATACTCAGCCATTGTTCTACAACACTCAGCCATTGTTCTACAATACTCAGACATTGTTCTACAATACTCAGACATTGTTCTACAACACTCAGCCATTGTTCTACAACACTCAGCCATTGTTCTACAATACTCAGCCATTGTTCTAAAACACTCGGCCATTGTTCTACAATACTCAGACATTGTCTAAGTGTTTTGCTTTGCTGAAAACTGACGGTCCCTTTAAAATGAAACCAAAAATCTTATATGTTTGAAGAAGTTATGCAATCTATGATACTCTAAAAATTTTTAAGCAACAAAATAAATCAAACCCGTAACCACTTCTGAGTCCGACTAACCCAAATAGTTAGAGCGTCTCACCTGAATAAAAAAGTTACGGGTTTAATCATTCTCTTGAAATGTATGTCTATAGCATATGTTCTTCACAGGTCACAACACCTAGCAACAAAAATATCCTGGTAGATCAGTTTTCTTTCTGTTTCTCACCTTGGTCTTTCAGTAAAGTGACCCCACGTTGTTCGAGCTCCAACATGTCAATAGCTGCAACTTCAAAATAGCGACCATCCTTTTCATACGACTTGATAATTCCCACCACTTCATTTTTTCGATTCACAACAGGAGCACCAAGCGGGAAGTCTTTAAACGGCCCTCCTTTCTTCTTATAGTTATAAGAGCCTCTGACTGAAGATTCCACTTGGCAAGACTTGGAGAGATATTTTCTCTGGAATTTGTTGCAGTGGCGACAAGGGGCCAAGCGTGACACCATATAGATTTTTTTGCCGTTGTCAAGGCTGTCTTTGGAGGCGAGTGAGAGCTTCAACATACTCGAGTCTTCTTTCAGTGAAGTGGCCACAAGGTTGTTATTCTCGCTACCGGGTGTTAAATCAACGCGTTGAAATTCATACTGGACCGGGATAAGAGCATAGCACCGTTTACCTGGTATCGATGGAGAAATCACGTAGCACTTATTTTGAAATTGTAGAACAAAGCCTGTTCCTAGTACCTCCGCACCAGACAGCACTGGGGAAACACTCGGATTGTTTTCGTAAGCTGGCATTGGACTAGTGAGAAGCTGTCCAAAAGCATCAATATGCCCTGAACAAGCTAGGATAAAACAAGAAATTATTTGAGTTTTTCATTTTTTAATCAGTAAAGTGTCGTTTCGTGTAGGCCATTATAAGATGTAAAAAACTCTCCTTCCCCCTTTATGTTCAGTCTGCCCTTAATAACACAATAACGAAAAAGATAGAAAATTGTACATTTAACCATCATTCTTTGCACGTATTAAACCAACTTTTGGCGCCATAAATTACGATTCTTGTTCGTTTCTCCGTCCGTTCACAGTATTGAAAAATTGAACTATAACTTAAGGATAAAGGATTTCCTTCATGACAAAAAGCTACAATCACAGCTAAAAGTGAACAGGACACCACCGTGTTTTTGCAACTTCTTTCTGGCTTATCTTTTATTCTATATACCATCTTTCCTTACCGCTGCTCTCCCTCCCTCCTTTTCAATGTTGAAAGGATATATTATAAAAATTTCGACAAAATGCGTCGAGTCCGAAACTCTATATTTTTGTCAAATTTCAGTTATTTTCGACATCGGAAAGGAAGAAATTGTGGACACCAACGTTTTGAAGAAATTAAAAGCAATTGTCCCACAACATTTGGCCTTGATTGTAGAAGTCTATAGCAACGCCTGCGTACCGTTCCCAACCTAGAGAAACGTCTGATTTGACTAAAATAAGACTGCGAGATTTTGCCCCGCGTAGTCCGGGACTGTAAACTCGCCTTGACGCTTTAGCTGTCGTTTTCGTGCTAGAGAGCTTTGCATTTTTATTACGAGCATAAATACAAGATTCCTCAGTCGGGCAAGACATTCGTTTGCTCATTGGATAATCCTATTAGCAAAAGTAGCAAATAGAGTTACCTAGTATAGGTTCCTTGATGTATACGAGATGATTCTTACTACTATTGGATCTCTTACCAAATTTTAAAGATTAATTTCTCACAGTACATGTATACATATAATATTCGAATGTAGTAAAAAAAATGCTGCGTAGGCAGTGTCAGTTTTGATCTTTTGGATATATAGCCTAGAAACGTTAGTATTTCGTTACTAAAATCTCGGCAGTTTACTACCTTTTCACTTTGCTCTAGATATAATATTAGTTTGTACTTACCTGGAACACGTAAAGTCTTTGGAACTGAATCTTTAGGATTTTCAGACCTTGCTTGGCCGACAGCTGACGATCCTTTGAAAACAAAATAGACGTTTGCATGTAACTTTGAACAAATTACTCGAGCTACCAGCTACAATCAGTGCATTTATTCGTTGAAACGCTTCATACAAATGATCCTTCAATTCCTTACTAATTTAAAATTTTCTATTCCCCCCCTCCCGCCCCCCCCCCCCCCCCCCCCCCCCCCCCCGTTCAATGTTGCAATGTTGATGATGGCAATGAAAGAATATGCCTTTAACATTTCTTAAAGATATGAAAATGGAAAATTAAGCTCAAATCAACATTGAATTGGGGGGGTGGGGGGGGGGGGGGGATGCACCAGTTGAATTTCCTTTCGTTTCAACATTTTTTGCACTGATTGTAGAATGTTTAAAAAAAACTTTTTAGTAACAGACGGAACCAAACCAGGATCCAAAACCCCGTACCAATTATTACTCAGGCTACCTGGGGTAGACGAGATACGGGTCTGGATCGAAACTCGGCAAATTTCAAAGTGTTTGACAAATAAGCTGCGGTTTATGTTGAACCGTGCCTTACACCGTGCACATCCTTTGTTTAGGTTTATTAATATTTAAATAGCACGGTTGTGTGATTGAACTGAAACGTTACTATTGGATAATTATTTCATTATACTAAAACACAATGGGTTCAGTGGCCTTGCACCATGCACAAATCTGCATAAAGACAAACAAAAAGATGTAACTAAGACTTTAGCGGAGTTTCTAGACCATATTTTGAATGACTATAGGCCTTATTCAAAAATGGCCGCCGAATTAAAATTCTTTTTACCACCGAGCGTCAGCGAGGCAGCACACTAATGTTGACATGGGTTTCCTGTGTCTCATCTCCAGACCTCTTTGCCAAGTTATGTATAGTCAACGAAATCTCGATTTCGAGACTTTATTTATTTATTTATTTATTTATTTATTTATTTATTTGTTTGTTGACCAATTTATGACGTTTTGTGACGTAGAAAGTTTCTTCCTACAACTTACATCACACGCTAGAAGGATTTGCTCTGATAAATTGCATGTACATTTGAAGTTTGTCAACACCACGACGGCGATGGATTTTCTGAACTGGCAATGTCACGAGTCAAACCGTGCTAGACATGCGGTGAACTGTCTTACAATTTCGGTGAGGAGAGTTTATCTTGTCGAGGTAAGATATCAATTTCTACAACTGACAACAAATTGTGTTTTTTTGGTAGGAGATTTCACGGTTGTTTTTCTTCTATCCTTAGGTATATATTGGTGTGGGTTCCTTGATTCTCACAGGAGCCATTGTGATCAGCATTCTGATCAGACACTACTATCTGCGTGTGTGCATTTTGACTTATACAAATTCTGCAAAATAATCTCATGGGCTCAATGGTACATTGCTGTATAATTACCTCCGTCAGGAGGTTATGTTTTTACCCTTTTCTGTCTGTCTGTCTGTCTGTCTGTCTGTCTGTCTGTCTGTCTGTCTGTCTGTCTGTCTGTCTGTCTGTCCGTCTGTCTGTTTGTCTGTCGCCAAGTACTGCACCGATTTCCATGAAAGTTTGCAGAAGCGTTGGCCGTAGACCAACTACCAAACCATTAAACTTTGGTTGAATTTAGTCAAAATTTGGATGAGATTTTATTAAACATTTTACCGCAAGATTCCCCGTGTACAAGAAATGCTTGATTGCGCTCATTATCTTTATTTTATGCATATATTTTTTAATTTCCCACAATGCATGTATACATATAATATTCGAGTGAGAAAAAAGTGCTGCGTAGGCAGTAATCAGTTTTGAATAGCCCAGAAACGTTAGTATTTCGAAATCTCGGCAGTTTACTAGCTTTTCACTTTGCTGTAGATATAATATTAGTTTGTAGTTACCTGGAACATGCAAAATCTTTACAACTGGATCTTCAGATCTTGCTTCGGCAACTGCTGCTGATCCTTTGAAAACAAAATAGACGTTTGTAACTTTGAACACAATAGTTACGATATCTAAAAAAGACTTTGTTGGTAAAAGACGGACCCAAACCCGTAACCACTTCTTCCCCCAAGTATCACAATGGTTTCGCCGTCTCGGCAGGCATTGAAAGGCTATATACTGTACAAGTTAGATTCTATGTATGTCTAATTTAAGCAAGCATACTGTATGTTTTATTCTTTGAATGATAACAGAACGATTGTATTATTACGCATTTTTCACTCTCTCATGATTGTGATTGGTTGTTAGCATACGGACAATTCGTGATATCACTGAATTCTGCCGTCAAATATCGTTGAATATTCAAACGACACGAGTCTTGAACGAGTATATAACACTCAACAACTATATCCGCCATCTTGGATACTCCGCCGAACCTTGTACCCAGAGTTATTTGCAGATTTTGGTCACGCAACAAGCGAGGTAAGTCTGCATTCCTTTGTCATTTAAATAGTTTATGACATCATCATGCATAAAGTTTGGTTGTTTAAGATTTTTTAAAGAAATTGTTTACAATCTTCTTAATTCAGCAACATTACTTTGGACTTTTAGAGAAGAGAAGGTCCCAGAATTTCGGTAAAATCCCACTAATTACAAACATTACAGACCTACAGTACTTTTAAAAAGTCAATTTCTACTTGAAATTTTAACAAAAACACTTGCTGTGCCACCCATGCCTCCCACTTGCTCCCAACTTGACCATGTAGCTCAATCGGTAGAACGTCGGACTAGTAAACCAAAGGTCACGGGTTCGAATCCCAGCCACAATCAAGTAAAGTTTTTCTCTAAATATATAAATGTTTAAGAATGAGCACTGCATGTCCCAGCGCCATTTTATAAATTATTCTTCATTAAAAAAGCAAAAACTCTACTATACAGTATATGCAATCACGTCATCTTAACAAAAAAGAAAAGTTGTCTTATAGCTTCTTAAAACAGATGTACCTGGAACATCTCCAGAACAAGCTTCCTGCACCTCGCTCTTGAATAGAGAAATGGAAGGCTCATCTAAAAAATGAAAAACAACAAATATCTTCAATGAGGGAGCTTGCATAACAATTAACCTAATTAAACGAATTAATAAAATTATCAATAAAGACAATAAAAGCATTCAAAGCTTTAAGAATATTACTATTATTGGTGGATATTAAAACGACTTAATCATGTCGATATTGAAGTAAATGTCACTAGACTAAATATTTTAATTATTTTATTGAAAAGTCTCGCAGGTAATCAGCTGGTTTTCCCTTCACAACCCAATATTTTTTGAAGCAACAAGATCTCAAGAATGTTCTATGAAAATTACTGGGGTTTTTATTTGAAGTTACAGTTTTAATAACGCAAGCGACTTTTTCTTTCCATGCACCCAAGCTTTGTGTGGTACACTAAATCTGGTCGACCTCCAAGAAAGAGGTACTTACTATTCAAGACAAATGGGAAACACATGCAGGAAAGATGGGAAACATAGAGGCCGCGTTTTTCCTTAGTTAGCATTTTAGGTTAATCTCATGTCTATTGTTTTAAAACAAACTTGTTATGGTAATTTTTCAAAAGTAGTTCTTAGACCACAGGCTTTAAAGTTTGTTGTGTGGCGTAATAATGTATCATGCACGAGGAGGAGTGTTTCACCAGGATATCCAAACACCGAGACGTTTGTTGAAAACCGAGGCGAAGCCGAGGTTTTTTAACAAACTTCGAGGTGTTTGGATATCTTGATGAAACACTCCTGCGAGTGTATGATATAGCATCTCAAACAAATCAGTATTTTAAGAGAAAATCAAGATGAAAGTTTGCTTAATTTATGTAATTTCTTCCTCCGATATCCAAACCACCGACATGGTACTGATTTCCTTTGTGTTTTCTTCATGAATAATTAATGAGTTTGAGGTATTTATTTATACAACAAACTTTAAAGCCTGTGGTCCAAAAATTACTTTTGAAGAATTACAGTAACAATATGAGGCTTATAGACCGTTCCGTCATTTTAAAATTGAAGAAACTTGTTATGGGGACAATAATATTCGCAACTCAGCTCGCTGTCACTAATTCAGTTAATTGCGTGTCTATGCAGTAGACATTTGACTTAGATTTAGTTAGTTTATGATTGTTATAGCTTGAAGATCGGACGCTTTTTCTCAGTTTTCTCAACTCGATCCCAGATATAAATACTGTAAACAACCTTGTTCTGCCATCTGAGTTCTACTGGCTAAATGGTTAGTGCGTCTGGCTAGTATTCGGAAGTTTGCGAGTTCGAGTCCTGTCTTAATCAGAAGTAGTCCCTTCAAATAAGGCAAATAAAAATCTTGGCTTTGTTTTTAAAATTTTCTTGACAATGTGTTTTTCTCCTTCAACATCGTTTCCGTCTATTTCTTAAGCTTGCGTCACCTATACAACACTGGCTTGTGAAAACCTCATATCACTAATAACAACTTAACATGCATTATTTATCATTCTGACATGAATTAAAAAAGCAAGAACTTCACTCCTACCAAAGTTGGTGGTTTTAAAACCCTATCGCCCGATAATTGTGCAAGAAACATATTTATTGTGCGCAAAAGAGTGTGGTTAAATTACAAGTCGCCATGCTTTTCTGTACAGTCAATTAAAACGTCGGTAGTTCAGCAGCAGTTCTGTACTTTTATATTACTGAACGACTTACTAAAGAAAACTAGCAAAAAACGCAACATATGGAGGAACCAAACTGTACTAGAAAAAATCAGTCGCAATAAAAATGGTGGTCAGTTTACCTGTTGATTCCTTTGCAATACTTTCGTCGTTGACAACTGAACTGCAAACGAAAACAAATCAATTAATACTGTCAAATTTTGTAAAAGTTCACACAAAGCTTTTTTACTGTAAATAATTTTATGAAGGTACTTCAAAATGAATGTGTGTCAATTGTGTTGCGTTGCGTTGGCTTGTGCTGTACTGTCCGGTGTGGCGCGTTGCGTTGCCTTGTCATGCACTGTCCGGTGTGTGCGTTGGGTTGGATTGTGTTGTGCTGTACTGTACTGTCCGGTGTGGTGCGTTGCGTTGGCGTGTGTTGTACTGTACTGCACTGTCCGGTGCGTTGGGTTGGCTTGTGTTGCACTGTACTGTGCTGTCCGGTGTGTTGTGTTGCGTTGGCTTGTCCTGTGCTGTGCTGTCCGATGTGGTGTGTTGCGTTGTGTTGGCTTGTGCTGTGCTGTCCGGTGTAGTGTGTTGCGTTGGCTTGTGCTGTACTGTACTGCCCGGTGTGGTGTGTTGCGTTGGCTTGTGCTGTACTGTACTGTACTGTACTGTACTGTACTGTACTGCCCGGTGTGGTGTGTTGCGTTGGCTTGTGCTGTGCTGTGCTGCCCGGTGTGGTGTCGCGTTGCGTTGGCTTGTGCTGTGCGGTGTGGTGTGTTGCGTTGGCTTGTGCTGTGCTGTGCTGTCCGGTGTGGTGCGTTGCGTTGGCTTGTGCTGTGCTGTCCGGTGTGTTCCGTTGCGTTGGCTTGTGCTGTACTGTCCCATGTGGTGAGTGCGTTGGCTTGTGCTGTACTGTCCCGTGTGGTGAGTACGTTGGTTTGTGCTGTACGGTACTGTCCGGTGTAGCGTGGTGCGTTGGCTTGTGCTGTGCTGTACGTACTGTACTGTCCGGGGTGGTGTGGTGTGTTGTGTTGTGTTGTGTTGTGTTGTGTTGTGCTGTACTGCCCGGTACTGTCCAGCTCGGTATGTTGCGTTGCGTTGCCCTGTTGTCTTGTTGTGTGTTGTGAACCCTCTGGTAGTAATTCTCTCATTCGAGCTATTACTAACATTGCTTCTAAAATGTCAATGACATCATTTCTCTTAATCTTCTGTAACAGTTTCTTCAAAACTTCCACAGTGCTTTCTTTTCCAAACTGCCAGTCATTCAAGAGAGCTTCTGTCGGATTATCGAATTTCCCAAATTCTTCTATTTCTTCAGTCTCGTACTTCATCTTGGCAGCAAGACCACGGAAGTCCTTCTTCAAAACTGTTTTGACGTTAAGTTTCTGGCAGATTAAATCTCTGGTCTTGCTATCAAGATCCCGAACAAGAATTGATTTCTTACTTGTAACTTCAGCTAAAGTAAACAAGTAATATGTTTCAAGAAAAAGCCAGAGGTGTATCTAGCACACTTTGCTTTGAGGTGGGATGCTTTTTCTTTATTCTTTTCTACTTTTTGTATTGTGAAAACTTTGCACCATTCGTTGCAATTTACTTTTTGTAATTTGCAACAAATGGTGCAAAGCTGAACCAGCGGACTTTGGATCAAACATTTGAGCTTTAAAATCGAATTTCGGCGACAACTCTCTAAATTTGAAAACGCGTTTTGAAACTTCCCGAGCGCAAGCCTTCAAACCAATTGTTCAAAAGCAAGCTAAAATAGAGAGTAAGACTAACCAAGGCCTGTTTTATATCTTGTGAAAAGAAACAAAAAGTGAGAAAAAGCAACGAGGAGATCAACTTCGTACCCAGGCTCTTTTCAACCCACAGCACGAAGAAAAGACCCTGGTATATCATGATCACATGACTACCAAAATCTGGTTGTGACAAATTTTGTTTTGAAGCTTCTTGCGGAAAGATTTACCGTTTGAGAAAAGACTTCGCTCTTGGATTCAAGGATTCAGCGCTACGTGCACGATATGACTATGAATACTTTCGAAAAACGGCTGTTCACAAAAACGCCTAACCTACGAGAGACTCGCGGCGCAAACAAGCGAAGAAAAGAAGCAGCCGACATGCAGAGGGTAAATAATTTTAATACCATTTCAAATTCTCATTCCTTCTCTAGATGCTCAAGATTTCAGCTATAATGCTTTATATTCTTATATACAACTTGTATATTTTGATGTGAATACTATACGTAAATTATTGAAGTGTTGAGCGGAGAGAAATTCGAACGGCTCGACGATCGTCGACATTTACCCAGACGGCAGAAGTTTTAAATTGGATAAACAAAGGCGACAAGTAGCCGAGGAAAGTATCTCAACGGTTTGTATTTTTACCATTTATTTGTTATGATGTATGTTGTCGATAATTGTTCGTTTAAAAATAATGATCAACCTTCAAGTTTGAGTACGGATTATCTCTGTTTATTTCACTTGTTTATATAAAAAAATTGTCTCGTCCTGTGCGAGAGGGATCAGTCTCCGTCTCCGTTCCACAACTCGGTGTAAAGACTATTTCTCTCCGCTCCACAGCGACACTTTGATAATTTGCGAAGTATTCACATCAAAACAAGTAGTGTGTGTAAGGATAGCATTATAGCAAAAAAAAACGAAGCAGCTAGATAAGAAATCGGAATCAAAGCGAATAAATTATTTACCCTCTGCGGCCTGCTTCTTTGCTTGAATTGCCTGCGCCGCGAGTATTAGACAGTGCACGACTTTCAGGAGGGGAGAAATATTTGTTCTAGTAAGTTCAGAAATCCTAATTTGCATAACATCTGCATATTACAATAAATGTGATTTGTCCAGATACACAAATGCTGCAAGTGTAAAACTTGTCAATTATCAGCACTGACACTAGGGCTATGCAAGGAACTAGAATGAAGCACAAATGTACACTGCAAAGCGTTTTAAGTTTTAGCGTTTTTTGTAATTATTCCTATCAAACCACCTTAATAATTTGGGAAAATACAAAGAAAATCAGTATCATGTCATGTTTTATACCTGATAAACAATCATTCTGATTTACATAAGCTTTAGCTTTATATTCTCTGCTTAGACAAGGTTGTTCTTTAAAATTACTACGCCAATAAACTTACCAAGAAGATCGTTTTTGGTTAAAATCTGATATAACACTGCTGCTCATGCTTTATCTATTACTTAACATATTTCGGATTTAATTAGGAATTTACCTGTTGACAAAACTCCATCGGTATTTCTGTTATCTCTCTGGGATTCGTCAATGCTACTGTCTTTAGGATCTACATTGAACCGAATAAAATTATTAACAACACGCGGTATATTGACATAGTTAACAAGTTAACCCTAATAACATAATGGTATTATGACGGTTTTCCACTGAGCAACTTTTTTCACGCCAAGCGAAAAAAGAAAAAGTAGAAAATAGCCTACTAGGTTTATCCCGCTTTAAGGAGCAAAGAGAACAAAATAAATCTCTATTTAATGCTGTGTTTAATCAATTTCTTAGCTGGTTTCTCTGAACATACTCATTTGTAAATAATACCAAGTAACTACTGATTTTTTTATCGCAGCTAAATCTAAATTTATAACGAGAATACATGAAAGTGCGCGAAAGTTTCAACAATAGATCAGAACTTTTTGGTGATTACTTGGGCTGTATCACGTTGAAATTGTGCCTGGGTACAGTACCATGCTATACCAAGCAAACAGTGTAAATTCTGACATCAAAAAGACATTACTATTGTAGCAAAACGAAAGAGTTAAAAACGAAACATTTTCTATACAAAAAAATTCCATAACTCATTAATGATTTATAAAAAAGAAAAATAACACTATGTTTAAATGTAATAAAGAAAAATTTCATTGTTGACGACAAAATTCTCGTTGTTTTTAATTTTTTGGGAGCGAGACAAGGTAAATGCTTTGTTATAGAAGTTCAGTACGCTCCGAGCACGGATTTATTAAAACATGTCGAGTCACATATAACACACAAAAGTAAGAAATACAATAATTGAACTTACCATGACACCAAAATTTCACACGATTCAGATGAAATTCCAAGGCCTCTACTTGGGTGAAATTACAGCAGATGCTTTCACTTGCGCATTGTTGAATCTTCTCTAACGGTTGCATATGTGAACATTCGTTATAGCTGCAATGGATTTTGCTATGACGACGACAAGGCACCTCGTTGACTTTAGAACAAGCGGTACATTTCACAAGAAACTCATATTTCAATCCACGGTAAAACAACGGCTCTTCGGATTCAATCTCGATCAGGCAATCTTCCAGAAGACCTTTGAGGCGGGCAACAAACTTTCCAAGACTTTGTGGGCTGGAGGTTCTTTTGGCCGCAACACCAATCTTTATTTTGTCGATCAGCTGTATCAGATAGACCTCAAATTTGATATTGTCAAATTCAAGGGGGAGCAGCGTATAATTGCAAAAAAGTCTTGGTTCCTCGCTGAACTTCTGGAGCATTTCCCTGCATTTACGAATGAGCTTCACTTGAAGGCGTGTGAAAACGCCAAGTGGGATAAGCTCCACTAAAAAATTGACAAACAGCGAAGCAATGGGACTTTCATTCAACTTTTTGTCAATCGGTTTTCCCCGTTTCATAAAAGGAGCAACCGACGGTACAAGAAAAGCCGACTTTCCTTTATGCTCCAATGGGCACATCAAGCTAACTCTTTGCATGACCTCCTCCAACAGCTCTCCATGTTCATTCTTCCTTAAAAACTCTTGCATCAGAATACCATTGTCACGGAGCTCGCGTAGGTAGGGCGCATCAATAGGTTTGACTTCATCATCCGTATGAACGGTTATTACTTTGGTGAAAAGATTCATGAGCCACTGGGGGTTTAGCACAACCATCGGAGACCCACCGTAATACACGACCATGCTCTGACGATTTAGAAATTTAACAGCATCGTAAAATGAATCAACATTACACTTCTCAGCAATAGCTTTGGCTTCTTCGACAGGAATATAATTACGCTTCTCTTTTGAAAACAGTTCCTCGCGCAGTGCTGCTTCAAATTTCAACCATCTCGTCGGCATCGGTGCTTCCTTTTCCAGGATAATCTTGCAAATTTCAAAAACTTTACTTCTAAGTCTGATAATGGGGTCCTTGCTTCCAGACGTAGTTGTGTTGTCGATGACTTCCATGTTACGGAAAACATTTTGAAACTTATCTGTTACTTCTTTGATTCTTCTCTTTACCTCTTCGATATCGCCTTCGAAGCGATCTTCGTTGGTCAAAACAATCAAAACTGGTGGAAGAACAAAATCAGGGAATTCTGCGGAATTCTGGCTTTCAATTTCTCTTAATTGCCCCAGGACTGTTAGCCACGATAACAAATAATCCAAATTGGTGGCAAGGAGGGGATTTGCCGATTCGAGATTAACATCAATATTCTTGGCTTTGAATCGCGGTTGAGCAGGCAGATCTAGTTCTTTTGTTAGATCATGGACAAGAATATACGGGCAATGCGATTTCAGGAAAAGGTAGTGGGTATCATAATATATCGCTTGACCAGCCAGATCATGGACTATCATTCGGACAGGGGGCGTCTTCGTTTCTTTATTTAAATTTAAATCTACGAAGTCCATCACTTTCCTTCTTTCTGATGGTGACGGCTTGGTGGATGTCTTGCTTCCAAGCGCGGTTTTACTTTTAAGATCTGCTGACATTTGCTGATTGGTTGAACTAGGTGGTTGGATGGGTGATGAAATCCTCTCTGGGTCTTGGATTCCTGCAACACTCGTTACTGAATACTGTTCGTTACACGTTGAACTTGCAGATGGAGTCATGTCGATCATCTGGTCTTGTTTGGACGGTTGTATTGGAACTGGTGAAGTATTCATAATTTCACTATGCTGGTATAACGGTGAGCTTGGAGATAGTGATTCATCGATCAGCTGCACTGATTGATCCAACGTAGGGACTGGAGAAGATGTATTGCTAATCGGCATGGATCCTGAGGCTGGTTGGGTTGGGAGTAGGGCATCATTCGTCATACTGTCCTCATTTAGAATGAATATCTCTCCTGGAGAGGAATAATCATCTTCCGTATCTTTCAGACTCTTTCGTTGTTCCTTTACATCTTCGTACTCTGGGACTTTTTCAAGGTTTTCTTGTCTTTCTCTTACCATAGTTGCCGCCTTTTTCAATAAATTATCTTTGGCAGCTTGTTTACTCACGAAAAACCTTTGTTGATTTCTTGGTTTCCATGGCTTACTTGACGTGTTATGTGTCACCTCAATAAAATCTACATGGATACCGACTGTGCTGGGTTCTTTCGGATCGAAAGGTTCTCCTAAAAGACGTTTCCGAAGCGATGTTTTTCCAGCTCTATCTTGTCCTATAATCATCACCGGTATTCGATTGCTCTTTTCCTCTCCATATTGTAGTGCTCGCTGGTAGCCTTCGTCATAGTCTAAAGAATAATACAAAGTATATACCAACACTACTAATTTTGTACGGCTGGCGCGTGAAGCTGTTTCAGGCGCGTATCCTCCCACCGCAAGGGTTCAAAGTGAAGCATGTTTAGCTGTTTAAAACGGGTTAGCACTTGGATGGGTGACCGCCTGAAAATATACCATGTTGCCGTGTCGATTCCCAAATTAAAGACTCGTGTGAGTAAAATTGTTGTTGGTTCTCTTCTCTACTAAACCTTTTACTGGCCACGGTTGCCGTTTGGCAACTTATTAATTTTACTCTGGCTAACGCCAGACGATTTTACTCGTCAAGTGGAGAGCTTCCGGAAACCTGGCCAATAAAGGGTTAAAGAGTTTTTCTCTAGGGTGTGTGTTATCCTACTGGAGAGCAAGTTCGTTACACTTGAAACCGGATAGTATTGTGCTCACTTCAAGATACTTTGTTTCAAGAAGGATTCTTAAAGGGTATTGGCAATAAAAATTAAGTTTGTCTCATTTGAAAGAACTCGTCAAATGGTATAAGAAGACCTTTTACAATTTTTACATATCTGTTTTGGTTTTGGAAATATTTCGACCAAAGACAGCGTGCTGTCCGCCATCTTGTTGTAATATTAGGTCTCATTAACTAGGAAATTGGTGACGTCACAACCAGGGTAAACCTGATGAAACTACTCCGTGGGTGACCAAATTTCCACGGAAGGCTTTTTTAAATGTTGTGGGTCAATTTAAAATGGAAAAAGCGCAACAAAATCGAGTTTCTAGCTCATAATATCATAAGGTTGGCAAGATAAAAATTTCACTTTACCCTGGTTATGATGTCACATGCATATCGAAAATAATTCCAAGATGGCGGACAGCAGGCTGTCTTTGGTCCAAATATTTCCAAAACCAAAACAGATACAGAAAAATTGTAAAAGGTCTTCTTAAACCATTTGATGAGTTCTTTCAAATGAGACAAACTTAATTTTTATTGCCAATACCCTTTAATCTCAAATATCCCTCATAACTTAATGATTATACATCATTGACAGACCATTATAGAACTAAACGTCCCTCATTATTATTCAAGAGATAATCGCCCCTCATTAACCATCATCTGGACGACGACAGCATGTTTATGCACTGCTATAGAACTGCTCAGAACAATCCTGTCATAAACCCGACAAATTAGCACCGAGTCTATTTATTGTTCTTTAGGCTTCCAACAATTTTGGAATAAGAACTTTGTTGGATAATGGAGTCAGGGAATAGATTGTTCTAGTTTCATCATAGACAATGCAGATGACCTGTCACTGACCACTATATCTGGGAGGAAGCTCCAAGTTAGGTTGAACACCTGGCAAGAAACTTAAAAAAAGAAATTACTAAAAGTAAATTCGGGAAGGACAGAGGTTCTAGTCAACACAAAAGAAGTTACCAAGACCAAAATCAAGATTGTAGACCTACATGGGAAAAGACTGAAGCAGGTGCCACATTTCAAGGACCTGGGATGTATATGATAAAGAAAATGCTGACAGTCAAAAAGCAAGGAAAGTCAGAGTAAAAAGCAGCTTGGCAGAAGTGAAGAGAAGTCGGCAGCGCGATATCCATTCCAGAATTATGTTGAAAATCAAGATCAAGACTGTGATTCGTCCAGTCCTCGTGTATGGAGCAGAGACATGGCCATTGAAAAAGAAAGAAGTACTGCTATTGACAAAAATACGCATGCTACGCATGCAAGTGTCCACCGCGCAGTTGCATTGTTACCTCGATCGTAAAAAAATGTCGACAAAAAATGTCGGACAGCAAACTGGAGTCAAGTGCATATCCTAAAGTTGAGAGATACACGACTCAGTTGGATTGGCCATGTGTATAGTCGGAAAGAAGATGATTTCCTGAGACAAGCATCTGACTTGCCAATCATGGAAAAACGAAAGAGAGGGACCAATAAAGAGATGGAGAAAAGCAAAACCTGGAGAGAAGGGGGCTGGGAAAAAAAAGATACAGGGACCGAAAGAGATGGCAACTACTCCAGGGATCCTGGCCAACCCAACCATATAGAGAAAAGATGAAAGAAGAAAAGGTCGAAGTTACTGCAAATATTAAATTCGGAAATTTTATCCAAGCCACTTTTTCACCAAATCAAGTGCGTGTCTTCGCGAAAAATATCAATACTAAATTCAAATTTTAGATGGAGGAAATCAGCACAATCGTCAAGAAAAGTATCTACAATAAAATTATGGTTTCTATCAAAAACTGTTAAACTAACGTCCTTGTCAACAAATGTTTCCGTTTTATATTTAGTAGTACAGATCAAGATAAACTTCAGGCTGATCTCAAGGCGCTTTAAGACTGGTCCGTTATACGTGGGGTATGGACTTCAATATCAGCAAATGAAAAATGTTAAGAAAAGTTCGAACTTAACCGATTTTGATCGTCAGTATATTATTTAGGAGACGAGTCACTTAGTATTGCAGAATTAAAAAAAAATGAAATAGGCATTTGCTTATGTACCAATCTTAGTTGGAATTGTTTGGACACAGATAAACCACAAAAAATATTAGGTCTCCTTTATCGTTCAACACGAGATATTGATGACCTCAAACGTTAAACGTTTACTGTACATAACAACGGTCAGATCAATAATAGAGTATGCCAGTCAAGTCTGGTCACCATATAAGAAGGCGAACTCCACGTCTTATTCTCGGTAGCAACGTTGAATATAAAGAAAACCTGATAAAACTTCGCTTGTTACCGCTTTATAGGCGTAGAGAGATAGAAGATGTACTTTTTTCCCCCTACAAAGTCTTACATGGCCAAGTACTAATACCTATTGACCTAATCACATAGGCCATCACTGGTCGGAGCTTACGCAATACTGATGACCTTAAGTTGGTTATTCCATTTGCTTGCACCAATGTTCTTAAATATTCACACTTTGTGCGTACCAAAAGATTGTCGAACGTTTTACCGTATAACATTCGTTCTTCTTAATCGCTAACATTATTAACATTACTTGACTTTCCAATCTGTACTATGATCGATTTTCTATACTGTTTTTAATCCTTAGTCTCCAGTTTGATAATACAGTAAAAACCCGCTAACAAAAACCTACATTTTACCAAATCAGCCTGGGATAGGTTCTGATATTCTTATATATTCTTAAATAAATAAATTCTTAATTTCATCCTGGGGTTTTACTGTATAAATCTAATTGATTAATGGAAATATAATGATTTAATATTTTTTCTTTGATTATTTCCTTAGTTAGTAGTCGGGTGGCAAATATTCAAAGTATTTTTGACTGATTCTGTTTCTGGTCTCCCAAATATACATTCAATTTCATCTGGTTAAAATGCCTCTTGGGGACTGAATCAAATCGTGGTATAATTTCTAGTGTTTCTGCAAAAACAGAATTTAACTTCTTAAAAAACACCGATTTTTATGGCAGTTTGAAATTGGCAAAACTGCGATCTTAGCTGGCACACTTCCGTGAAAATAATTCGTTTCGAGGAGGCTATAACGAGTCACGAGTGTATTTTGTGACGTCACGCAAAGTACTCGTTGACTAGCGCCTTGAAGGCTTCATGCTATAAATTTCGATATCTACACTCTGATATCTACATATATTTGCGTTTGTTGTATCGTTAGAAATGTTGTGAAAAGATGGTGTTTAGTTGTGTTGCTGCCAATTGTACGAATAAAGCTAGTCTCAACGATGGTATAAGTCTTCACACTATTCCATATTTCAAGGATGCATGACCGGTCTGACGCAAAGAAGCGAAGAAAACTTGGAGTTGATTCAGATTTCGTGAAGGCAAAACGTGTCTGCGAACCTTCGAAAACTTCAATACTTTGCTCAGATCATTTCAAGCCTGAGGAATTCGAGAGAAGCCATTGCGTGTTACCTGGTCAAACAAAACCGAACTATCAAAAATTAAGGCCTGATCATCTCGGGATTTGTGTATTTCCAAGTATTCATGGCCGAAGACCAGAGTGTAAACACATCGCTAAACACCATTCGCTTGTTTCCAAGGAATCATTTAATCTTTACGTTGGCTTTTCCTCGACCTCTAACCGCTCCTGTTCTTCTCTGTTGTAATTTTCCAACCAGTCTTCGTCAGCCAAAGGTTCTTCGGTGTATTGCTAAGCCGAAGGTTAATACCTTCCTCTCGGCTTGAATATTCATGTTGATTTTCATCGACATTGATTTCTGCATCTTCTATCACACCATATCCCCGAATAAAGTTTACGCCGTTGTTATAGATCCGACATTGACATAACGCGTGCGAAATAGAGTTTATTTTCAACTTAGTGCTTGTCGAATCTTTTCAACAACCAGCACAAGGCCCGACATTATTTAGTCTTGAGTTTTGAGCAAAAGGTTAGAAAGAAAACTTAACTGGCATGGGAAATTTATTCATACTGATGTTTCTCGTCTGAAAGATGCCTTGTCGTTGACATTCTCAGTCTTTCAGTCTCTCACATGATTAAAGTTTAAGGTGGCTAGACATAGTAACAATTTTCATCAAATTCCGTGCAAGTGCGAAAACGTTATTTTTTGCTTTTTAGAAATATTGGCATTACAGTTTTTTTTTTAATCTTTCTATTGATTGTTTATGCTTGAAGGAAAAGTATGCAAGAAAAAAGAATTGGGGGTCAGCTTGCTTTTTTTTCCTAAGAGAATTTGTTACGTCTGTGTTGCCATAGCAACCGACTCAATGTTACTAAAAATAACGAAATTCAAACTTAGAAATATTAATTTATCTATATAAAGCAGTATCTGCCTGTCGAATGAAGCTTAAACATGCAAAATCTCACTGTGTCAAACTGATATACATCGAAATTTTAAAAAACTGTATCGAGCCACCTTAAAAGAAAGTTTCGATATTTGACAGAACCTAGTCTGATTCAAAGTTCAAAGCAGAAAACGAAATGTACAGATTGACCGACTTAAATTCAGTCACGGCCGTAAGTTCGTCAGTTCGGTAACCGCATTAATCTTCCCGTTTCTATATTTCTATAATCGCTGCACTGTGTCAGCCTTCCCAAGTGTTTATGCTACGATGTCTCGATGAGCTAAGACTGAGTGATAATGTCGGACACTGTGCTGTTGTTGAAAACATATATGACGAGCACTAAGTGTGAAATAAACTGTATTGCGCACGAGTTATGTCAATGTTGAATCTATAGCCATCGAACCTAAAGATCCGGTGTCGGAACTATAACCACGGCGTAAAGCTTATATCCGATTCATCAGACTGATAACTGATTTCAGAATCTGATTCACTGCTATAGACATGATTGCTAAACAATACTGAGAACTTTAAGCATGTGAAGTTTGTCGAGCGCCGGCCGAATCGATCGAATGATATGTAAATCAAAGCAGCTCAGATCATCGAAGCAACACCATCAAAGCTATATACCGACTACCTTGCGTGACGTCAAAACGACGTGCTAGACCCAGGCTCCTGGTTATAAAAAATTCCGACGGCACTGGGCCACCAAAAGCCAAATTCAACACGCCATAAAAACCGGACAATTTACCCAAATTTTTCCATCGTAAAACACTACAAATAAAGAGCACATTCCATCAGCTGAAAATTGATTTTGGGGTTAGGGGCACTTTAAGTAGATAACTGACAAGTATTAAATTCAATTCAATTAAAGCAAATTTGGTACAAGTTGTCCTAACAACCTGTTACCATCTTGTCACCTAACAGCTTATTAATATAGGTTGATGCTAACAAGGTTGTAGCAGCTTCTTGAATGAACACCATTGTTACGTGTGAACAGCTGTGCTCCTGACGTTTTGCGACAACAACCTGTTGACAAACTATGAGATTTTTGAGCTTTTCTAAATATTCTCGTTCAACTCGTCTATTTTGCAATATGCACACAATCCCTCCCTCCCCCTCCCTTTACAATGTTGTCTAATGAAATACGTTAACAATTCCGGTAAAATTCAGCGTAAACATGTATAAAACATTGAACATTGAAGTAATTTTATTGCTTAAGACGTCTTTGCACGAATTATTGAAAACATATTACAATTAAAATAATCGCCCCCAAGACAATGCAATTGAAAAAGCATGATTTATCTAAAAAATAATTTAAATACATTTACAATCAATCGATTGCGCATTTATTTAAGAATGTGGAGAGTCTAACTTATGCAATATTCCCTTCACTTAAACGACTTCGCGTTAAAGGGGAATTGAAACGTCTTTGTGCTAACCTGAGGTGCGCAGCCTTTAATGTGTTCTGCGCGTGTTAGCGAAAACGCTTTTTGGAATAGCAAATATTTTAATTTCACAAATGCCATAGAACATGTGCGTTGCTCAATTTCACTACGGAAAGCAACATTGTAGAAGTTAACTTCGATCAAAAAGCACGAAATTTTAGACATCTACTAACGCCTATTGAAGACAAGTAAATTACGTAATATTTTGAAAATTGTTTTAGGTTTTCATTAGCATACATATCATGTACGGGAATAGCAGTATACACTGCGATAACACGTGGTAATAATGCGCTAACTTATTAACAATTATAACTTGATATTCGGTTGTTATGACAAATGCCAGCACGGTGCTCGCTATACGATGCTCACCACGATGCTCACTGATTATCAAGGGAATTATTTCGGTGGATCTGTGTTGTTTCTCCAAAACTGGTCAGTTCGGCTGTTTGCTGGTGTTAATTGCACTGTGTGGTTTTCTATTAAAGGTATTAACTGTTATTTTCATTTAAAAAATAATTGATTTTGATGTTAAGCAGCAACGATGCTCACTTCCGTAGTTTAAAATAGGAGACATAAGATCAAGTTATTTATAGTATATAGCGAGCATCGTTGTAAAAAACGTTTTTTAAAAGCGTCAATTGTAAAAATGGGTTATTATCTTATTCAAAACTAACATATTACAAGGCGGGTGTACAACATTGAACAGGGGGGGTCGGGGGAGTTGGAAAACCGAAAAATGACGCAAATGTCCCAAGACTTTTGAAAATGATTGTAGCACATGACAACTTACCTGTTTCTCGAATTTTTCCAATTTTCTTTCTTACATAATCAGCAAGCCCATGATTTCCGTCACCAATACATTTTTTTAAAACTTTATCCCAAGAGCAGTTGTCATCAGACTCCGCTAATTGCTTAAATAGCGCTTCTGCGTCAGCATCTACAAAGAGAGATTGTTAAAGAAGATAACTTTAACCAGAGTCAGTTAAGATATGGTCTGGACACTACGCAAGCTTCAAAGCGCCTATAATGGGCTGTGATTAAGCGATTGCATCCAAACGTCCCTATTGGAAGACTGCTTCATTATCTTAAAAATACATTTTCAATACACAAGTTTGCATAAACCTTAACAAAAAGAAACAAAGGTTTCTGCTAAGTTTATAGATCATCTTTCAATAGACTATGCTTTAACGTAGTGTTTCTCTATTTCTTAAGCAAAAAAATATTGCCAAGTGAAGGAAATAGAAGTGTTACTTAAATAAATCTGCAAATTAGCTCCTCGTCGCGACCAATTCATTTTATAAATTCCGCCGAAATTTTCTAGCTTGAATTATTTGTCAACTATAATCCTATTTGCGGTAAGGTTGACTGCTCAATGTGATACGTTATAGCCAGTACAATTGGTGATAAGTTCACACAACTATACTTTTTTCGGATTTTTCAGAAAAATGCAAGCGTTTTGATAATCCTGGGCCCTTGGAGAAGAAGGGGCGGAAAGAAAAGAAAGGGCTAGAACTAAACCCATGTACTTTTTTAATTAACGTTCAGATACTGAACGCTAAATACTGATTGGCTAACAGGTAATCCCCTTCATTTTGACATCCGGCTTTAGCAGGTTAAGAACTTTACGACATTTACAAAGAATAGTATTTTGACTATGCTCTGTCTGCCTATGCAAACAAATCTACGCAAAGACCAATGTAAAAGGTATGAGACAGAGTATCAGGGAAATATTGTAAACACAGGCTGATGTGGATTATAACAAAGTGGAGTGATTACTGGAAAGCTAATATTTCGGGAAGTATAGCTCAGAACTTCACAAACTTTACAAAGAAAGACATTTTGATTATGTTCCTGCTGCTCATACTGTATAAATAAAACTGCGAGAAAGTCTTGAAAAAGGCTACAAGTGTAGGGAAAATATCGTAGCTGCGCAAATAGAAACGCTATCTACACAGAAAGTACCATAAGTGATTTTGATTGGTATATTTTGACTACACAAAATTGGGAGCGGAAAGTAAAAATTTTCTTTCATGTGCCTTTTATTCGAAATGTATTCTTCGCTACAACGGGGGATTTTAAAAAGTTACAACTTAAAGGGGATTTGTTCGATTACCCTACAATTTTCAGAAATGATAGATAAATAAATAAATCACAAAACAAAACAAAACAAAACAAAACAAAACAAAAAAACAAACAAAAAACAAAACAAAAAACAAAACAGTGACGGGCAATTCGATAATTCTGAAAGCTTTTACATGTACGTTGACGGCTATTCCCGTGCGTTTACTTCAGGCTTTTTGTCTGCCAATTTACAAAATGTTATGCAACTTTCTACTAGAATCGAATATCAAAAACCCACGGTCACGTTTTTTAGCGCTTTGTATCAGGACTACCAGGAAAGAAAAAATCGAATAAAACAAATAGTACTAAAATAGAAATAAGAAAACCAACTTTGAAGTAAAGCTTGTGAAAGGTGATCATGAAATCCGTCTAGAGGGATCGTATATTACAAGTAATATTTGGCATTTCACTTGATTAAACTGGATATACTAGGTAATTTTAGTGAAGGAAAATTTCGAGTGTAGAATATATACATTAAATATATAGAATATATACATTAGTTCAGTGGTCAGTGCACTGCACTAGCATCGCAGGATCGCGAGTTCAATTCCTACCCGGAAGGTCTTGATGTTGCATTTTTCGGAACTGGTCCCGGTTTGGTCTATAATGTTATTGTATATATTCTATACTCGAAATTTTCCTTCATCAAAATTACCTAATAGAGGGATCGTAGCCTCTCCCGCAGACGTTTTCAGGAGAACTGCGAACCTTCGAAAACTTCAATACTTTGCTCAGATCATTTCAAGCCTGAGGAATTCGAGAGAAGATATTGCGTGTTACCTGGTCGAACAAAACCGGGTTTTTAGCTCTGATTTAAGTTTTTATTATCTTAACAACTGATGGAGCTAGGTAAACTTATATTCTGATCTAAAGACGCATTATAAGTCAACATGGTAACACGTTTCAATTGAGAACAAATACCTACAATCAATTTCAAAAGTAGTTGGGACACTTGAGCTTTTCTAAATATTCTCGTTCAACATCGTCTATTTTGCGATATGGACACAATCCCTCCCTGCTCCCTCCCCCTCCCTTTACAACGTTGTCTAATGAAACACGTTAAACAATTCCGGTAAAATTCAGCGTAAACATGCTATACAACATTGAACAGGGGGTCGGGGGAGTTGGAAAAATGACGCAAATGTCCCAAGACTTTTGAAAATGATTGTAGCACATGACAACTTACCTGTTTCTTGATTTTTTTCAATTTTCGTTCTTACAAAATCAGCAAGCCCACGATTTCCGTCACGAATACATTTTTCTAAAACTTTATCCCAAGAGCAGTTGTCATCAGACTCCGCTAATTGCTTAAATAGCGCTTCTGCTTCAGCATCTACAAAGAGAGATTGTTAAAGCAGATAAATTTAACCAGAGTCAGTTAAGATATGGTCTGGACACTACGCAAGCTTCAAAGCGCCTATAATGAGCTGTGATTAAGTGATTGCATCCAAACGCTCCTATACTCGATGACTGCTTCACTATTTTAAAAATACATTGTTCCCACCACAATTTTGCCTAAATGCGATCGCGTTCACCAAAATGCTATAATATTAGGGTAAAACTTACACTATACACTTGTTGACTGGCGCCGAGGGAAACATCGAGTTTTACGGACCCAAAGGCTTCAATGTCACCCGAGGGCTTTAGCCCCAGGGTGACATTGAAGCCTGAGGGACCGCAAAACTCGATGTTTCTCGAGGCAAAAGTCAACCAGTGTTTTGTTGTATACCAAAGACTTTTAAAATACAAAATACCAAGCTGACTCGAAAGAGAAAAAAGACTTACCAAAACACTTTGACTTTGTCTTCGTAATTTTAATAAAACTAAACAAATACACCAGACTCAACAAGTACAAAGAACAGCTTTAAATTTCTCCTATATATACATACTTTCTTTTGGAAAATGGAAACAAAATGTTTCAAAAATCTTGATCTGATGTAATAATCATTGTGTATTCATGTGAACAACGCATGATGAAAACTGACGTCAGAGGGAAACACTGCAATGTTTCCCTGGACAGAAAGAAACATTAAGTTTGTTGAACAACATGTGACCATGATTTGACCAATAGGATTTCATCTTTGGCAAACGAAAGTCTTTGGTATATAACAAAAAGGCTTAGTTTCTCAACCTGTTTCTCTAATAAGGGTAAAACGTAAACCCAGCAAGACTTAGGTATTATACCCAGCAAGACTATAGGTGTTAGTTTTCTTAGTCTTCCCGTTCTCTTTCGCAAATGTGTTTTTCTCTCTTCGTACCGCTTTAAAAATGTTTGAAACACCAGATCGTGTAACTTTGATCTCTTCACCTTCTAAGGCACGACTAATTTCAGAGAGTAAATTGTAACTCTCACTTAGAGAGATAATTTGTCATCGCGTGTAGTCGTCAAATATTTTTCCCGAATAGAATTTAAATGTGGAGGCGAGACGATATTCACAGAGAATAGCATATATGCTCTGTCTGCCTATGCAAACAAATCTACGCAAAGACCAATGTAAAAGATATTATGAGACAGAGTATCAAGGAAATATTGTAAACACAGGCTGAAATGGATTATAACAAAGTAGAGTGATTACTGGAAAGCTAATATTTCGGGAAGTATAGCTCAGAACTTCACAAAATTTACAAAGAAAGACATTTTGATTATGTTCCTGCTGCTCACACTGTATAAATAAAACTGCGAGAAAGTCTTGAAAAAGGCTACAAGTGTAGAGAAAATATCGTAGCTGCGAAAATAGAAACGGTATCTGGTCCCGGTTTGGTCTTATAATGTATATATTCTACACCCGAAATTTCCCTTCACCATAATTACCTAATAGAGGGATCGTAGCCTCCCCCGCAGATGTTTTCAGGAGACGCCTTTACGTCCCCACAAACGCGTGCTTGTCGGAGAACAATATTATGTTCCCTTTGTGTACCGCGAACAATCAAATCAAAATGGTACTGTGTCAAATATGGATCAGCCAGTCACAGGGCCCGGGCGTGGGAAAATAACTTGCCGGAAAGTGTGACAATAACCGTCTATTATGTATAGGTTAGTTACCTCAAAACTACGTCAGTTTTTTAAATCGGCGCGAACTAACCTACTTTAGTTCAAGATCACAGAGGTTGCCTAACAAAACTGAGATACTGAGTTCGTTATCACAGAGGTTGTCTAAGAATACAGCAATTAGGAAAAATAAGTTTAAATATCAAGTTAATTGTCCCGGATAATATATATTATCCAGGGGAAATTAACTTGATTTAGGCGTGGTTGGGAGTAATTCTTACAAATAAAACGCGGTACATCAAAAAACTCCGAGGTGATCATGAACTAATAGTATTTATCACTCTATTCGTGAAAATGTTAAAACAATTCACCTGATTTTCGTTGATGCATGCTTTACTCATGAAAGTTAAAGACATTACACACTCTTTCAGTTTAATTCATTGAAATGTATTCCTTATTAGCTTATTAGCTCGTTGTTTACCATTGTTGGCGGCTTGGCGACAGTAGACTGTCTACCCGTAACAAATAAAATTGTCTGGCGTTAGCAAGAGTATTAAAAAGAATCTGGCGTAAATAACGAGTTAAAGTTATCAACGATCAGAGATACGCCAGTTTCCAGATATTAGAAGTCTGAGTGATGATAAAATGATTGGAAAGAAATTTGGGACTCAACGCACAGCAAGGTCACTCACTGAGCTGTCTAAGCAAGGTGAAGGTCAGCTTTCCAGAATTTGGTTGTGCTCCGACTGCGGGGGAGGCTAGAGGGATCGTGGAAAGATCGTTCATTCAATAAAACAGAAAATTATACAAGCTTTAATTTGATGGGGGTTAAGGTATCTTCGACGTGATAATGGCCTTACAAAATACGAGGGCAACTTCAACGACGACGTCTTTTAAACAAAAGAATTCTAGTTGAAAAACAAAGAGAGTGAATAATTTTTCTTCCCTAGAGTAATCTCAACAGCATCCTTGTTCTTTATACAATGCCACTTAGAGCATGCTTGAGATTGACTTCAATACGGACACTACAATAATTTTAGCAATACTGGGGCGTTTTGAAAGTCATTAAAGTGCACATAAACCCAACACAGTTTTCAGTTTTCTGTATATAGGACGCAAAAAGAGCTGATAAGTTCTTTTACAGTTTTTGATTTGGTCCATTCATTCCAGAGATATCTCGCTTTAAACATAGCTATTTGAATGAAAAAGCCGCAAATTATAGAGGATTGGGGCGAGACACCTGTGACGTCATTTAAGTCAAAAATCAAATTTAATTTGACGTCATAGCGTCACTAGCCGCAATCTCGTCCCCAGAGCCAAATTGCCCCGGCCGCGCGGGGCAAATATAATGGCTCTGGGCAAATCGATTTCAGACACCCAAAAATTGGGTGTCCCGTGACCTGCGCAGTAGTTATTTCGTACCTAGCCTCTCTAGAATCTGTATACGCGGTTGAAAATTGATTGCAGATCAAAGTGCTCAACATTCTTGGAGAGGTTTTCAGAATATTGGCGAAAATATTACTTTAATTCATTATGACAGACGGTGGAGGAGACGGCAATTTCTCGCTGGATGCTGCCATTGATTTTTCTTTGTAAAAAATTGGGAAAAGCGGCTTAAAAGTGAAGCCTCAGCAGAGGACGTTATTCGCATGAACTGGCATACATAATAACTGGAATTTTAAACTGGCATGTGAACTGGCATTTGAATTGTAACTCCCGAGATGTGCTTGCTGCCAACTGGCTTTGGTAAATCCTTAATTGTTCAACTATTGCCTTCCGTGTACGATTTTCTGAAAGGGGACAGTCAACGCAGATTTTCTTTAATATGGTGGTAGTGGTACCACTTCGTATGATCTGCTGTTGAAGTCTCAACTCATGTTTGCCCATCCAGAAGTATTTGTCGACAATATGAAGGTATGCTTTTCTCATAAATGCTTGTTTTTTAATTACCGTGGTAGTGTGGTTAGATATGTTAAAGTGAGTTAATTGTCTGGCCTAGTATAATGCTACCCAGATCCAATTGTAGGTGTTGTGCATAATTGGCATTTTAAATCTGGTGCAAAGTTCAGTTCATAGTTAATTCCAGTGTGAGATACCATGCATAATGATCAAATAATTTATTATACCTAACCCTTGCAATTAATCATCCAATCAAATGTCTACATTAGCATCACATGCCAGCCCAATATTTTACGATGTAGGACAACTACTTATAATTTGGGCAGCAACCTTTGGACAGGGACAAGGTATATGGTATTTACCCGAATTGCACAATTATTTGTTGGATATAATAAGATACCTATTGGATTCACCTGATATGTAACATATTTAAGTCTCAAATTTTAATATTAACAGGCTCGCTGCGATCTTGCCCAATATTGAATTTTTGACTTAAATATGTTGCCATGTTGGGCTTAGATGAATCTAATAAGTAATAGATACAGCATGAGCAGCCGAGCTGTATCTGATTTACAAGGCAAGCTGCAAGCGAGCCATAGTAAATCAGATACAGCTCGGCTACGAATGCTGTATCTTTCTTAAAATACAAATGCATCTAAGTAATCAAGTTCACCAACTATTTTGGGTTATACGGTCTGTTTTAGCTGAGAAAATCGAAGCTAAAGTTCATGTAAATCAGGACGATGCTGTATCTGATTTACAACCACTGCTACGGTATTGATTTCTTTTGAATTTTCATCATGAATTATTAATGAGTATTTTAAGTTATATTATCCGCTTACTAAAATTTATTGGTTTTCTAAAATAATATAAATTAAAACCAAGCCAAAATATATGTATGGTTCTAATTTTAGTATATATTTGTTTATTTAAACTCATTTGATTTGATGTGTATTTACATGTATATTATTTTGGTCTTTTAGGAAAGATTTTCACCATGCTTATGGGAAACTGGGCTTGCTTACTACAAGATTTCCTGATTCATCTAAATTGGCTTTACTGCAACAGCAACCCAAACCAGAGAAAAGGAGAGTGTGAGTCTTTAGGGCTTACTAATTATCAATGCAAACATTATTGAAGTAAACCCAGAGCAGTGAAATACTGTATACTGTATATATTTTGCTGTGTCAAGTTGGCCAAACACAGGAGAAGACAAGCCACACCAGATCCTAACCTTTGTTGCTAATGAACTTAGACAGAAGAAAATAAATGCACCAAAGACATTAGTGTATGGTACAATGGAATGGATGTTATGGTGCATACTTGGAGCAGATGGATGATGACATTAAGACATTTGACGTGTGACATCATCCAACAGTATATTATTATTAGACTATAATAGCTCGATGTGTGGAACATTGCAGAGTTGTTTCTAGTATAACAAGAAATTTAGAATTTTGAGAGAAAGAACTTCTAGGATAACATATTATACAGTGTATGTAAACAAAATAGATTTTCTCTAAGATGGATATGTATCTACAATGGACAGAGTGAGTCCTTAAGATTTCTGCTGACAGAGTTCCCGCTTATATATTCAGTGTAGTTCACAATGTTTGTAAGACATAAAGACAAATCTTAAAGATATGAAAGTATATTTGACCAAAGTGTTGTATCTGTTAATAAAACTGACTGAACATTTTAACAGTAGAGTACACATAATACTAGGTTATTAGACTCAACAATAAATCATTGCCACAATACTATCGGTGACCCAACACAGAACTACTGGGCAGTGGCAGCACTATGTGGCTGTGGGCCCCAGTGTGAGAAAAAAATTTGGGGCCCCCTCCCACAAAGTGATGACATATGTAGGGGTTCCAGGGGGAATCTCCACTGGAAAATTTTTGAATTTAGGGTCTCTGAAATTTCCTGCATTTTGAGAGCACTTTTGAGTAAAATCTGAGTGACAACCTGTGCAGTCTGTTAATAGTTTGGGGTTTGGATGGGCCGATGGGCCCCAGTGCGGCGCACAGTTTGCACACCTGTAGTGCCACCCCACTGCTACTAGGAACAACCTACTAGTTTGGTGGTAAAGACTGCTGATGAGAACTTGGACCATGAAATATTAATGACTCAAACAGTAACAGTACTATGCCAACACACCACTAGCTTTTTTAAGTCATTTAGTGTTTATTATAATTACAGGCATTGGTAATTTTACACAGTAACACACCTGAAAAAACATTTTCATGGGATACATTTCCACTAATTAATTTGAATTGTCACAATTATGAGATCATAGATTGGATGGAGGGCCTCTAACTCTCTGTTTCATGTCTGTTATACCACCAGGTGCCATAAAAAACAATAACAAAAAAAAAAGCTGACCTGTAACCATCACTGAAATAAAGTAGTGTGCTGCGTAGGCAGTGTTGAAATACAAATCGAAATATAAGACTGACTGTTCACTTCATGAATGAATGCCTTACAATTATACCATCTGTCAGTATCATTATTAAATGACATGAGCAGGGGTGGTGGAAGTGTGCCCCATGCGGGGGTGACAAACCGTTTTCACCCCCACAACATTTTTAACTAACTTAACCTAATATATTATAACAATGGGATTGAAATGAAAGCAAAGAAACTACCATGCAGAATATGCATGATATACAGCCATATACCTATTAGACATGTCCAATAGGCCATTTTCAAAACCACATACTGTATGGTTCATACATATATTATTCTGGAAGGACAACATTTTATAATGCCATCTATATTGGGGGGAAAATGCTTCAGGATTTGAGTAAACAACAGCTGTATGGGCAAAGCATGATAAACTGATCCTACATCACTTTCTCAATGAGATTGATGCCATATTAAACATTTTGTCCTTCCAGCATAATAATACGTATGAACCATATCATGTGATTTTGAAAATGACTTATTAAAAAGGCTCAAACCGTCTGACAAAACTTTGAACTGATGCAAGTATATGTTTGTTCACTTAAGTTAGGACAAAAAAGGTTTATCTAGGTGCTTTATTAGTGCATTCCTACCCAGACTGCAAATGAGCCTGAAAATGGTTTGCAGGAAGTCTAAAAATTCAAGCATGCCCGCATACCCCCCAGAGAGGCTACCACAAACAGCATCTTGCCTCCACACTCAAAAACATCTTCTGCAGTCCCCGTCTAAAACAGGACGGTGTAATTTGGCAACTAATGCTAAACCCATTTGGATATAACCATGTAAAATAATACACTTTTCTAATTAACTTTAGACCACTATATAGATTATCACATTATAATTTTAAGAAAGCAATGCCTTCTGCCAGGCAATACTGCCAATTAAGGAATAGTAATTTTACACATATAAAAGTTATAAACAGTGTCATATTGATAAAATAATATATTTTTGTTAAAATCAGAAGATACATAACATATTATATAAAGTCATATACATGTACCTTTAAACCGGTAAACTCAGATAATTATGAATTGATCTATTAAAGTTATTATTCAAATAGTCATGACAATATTCCAACGGAAACTTTATTGAAATCACTCCCAATGATATTTATTTTTGTACATACAAGCACGGGAATGTGAAATCTGTATATTTCGCCACGAGCAGTTCGCCAGTTCGGTGCCTTATCTGTCATACCCAAACGTTCTTTTTCTCGGATGGAAACACGAATTCGGAATTCCAAACATATTACAAAGGCAAAAAAGTATTTCTTGTCTCTTGTCGCACATTTTGTCAGATTTTAGTCCCAAATAAACATGTATTCTACTTCACTCCTTCTCACGAAAACAACAGCAAGACATGAAGACCGCGCTGGGAGCATGGGTGTGAAATTATCTGCGCAGCGCAGTAGGCGTCGAACGTTTAGCCAATCAGAGTCAAGTTTCAAATCGATTGTCCCAGAGCCTCTTTTCCGCTCGCGTGCGAGGGGTTTGGCTCTGGGGACGAGATTGCACTAGCCGTGTTTGAGCAACCGTATACAGCACACCTATCTGGCATTACTATAATTATTAAGCTGCAAATATTCGACGAAGTTTAAAGCTAAACTTAGTATGGAAAACTTCGTGCGTACACGGCTAGTGACAGAGCGATCAGAGTTGACGTTTCTTAAATGACGTCACGCCTTGTCGGTTCCAGGCCCTATTTTGATCATATAATATTTGCGGCAATTTTTCGCGGGACGTTCAAATTGGAGCATTTTGCCGATGTTTGAAGCAAGATATCTCCGAAACGAATGGACCAAATCAAAAACTGTAAAATAACTTATCAGTTCTTTTGCCGTGATCTATACAAACAAATAAAAACTGTGTAGGGTTTATATGCACTTTAAACTAGCTTCAAATATCAAATATAATAGTCAGTCAGCCGTGACTTTATTTAATTATAAAATTTGTGTTGGTTTTTTAACCGCCGTCGTCCACCTAGCATCGTAAGGTCTGTAATGAGGACGTACTATGTCGTTTAGACAGGAGACACCCCTGAAGGTATTAAGACATTCCTTCTCCAACCTTTATCCTCTCTTGCTAACACATATTACCACTAAGCAGCAGAGTCAGGGTCACTTTGAAATGCAGTTAGTGACCTATCTGTAATTATTAATATCTAGTGTTACCTTGTCTTTCCTGCAACGTTGTCCTTATATAATTAGCAACCTTGCCACCTTTTTTCTCTAAAAAGCACAACAATATTGATGTCAATGCAAATCAAATGTTTAAATTACATGTAATTAACAAATAGATTTCCAACACAGCCAGGTGAAGAATCAGACATAGTTTAACGCTACTAGTGTAGGGAAGAGGGGTTCTTGCGCGGGTGGAGCAAGCTCCGCCGATGACGTCACCATTTTTAGCTTTAAAACGCTTAGCAACGTTCAACGAATCAATACGAATATATTAAAACACTTAGAATCTAAATATTCAAACAGATCGAACTAAGTCATCACATAATTATTGCTAAGTTAACCCATAGTTGATAGAACATATACATGGTTTGGAAGCTCTATTGTCTTTCAACATGAAGCATGGTCATTTTTGAACTGACAATGGAGTTCCTTATATGGAAGTAAATTCCATGGACACGTGACGATGAAGCACCACAACACGTGGCGATAAAGCAACTCACTAATTAAACCCGATCGTTCCTATTGGATGACTGCTTCATTATACAGAAAATACAATACCGTGAAATTGCACAAATTTCCATAAACTTGAACAAAAACATAGAACAATCACTTTGGACGAGTTTCCAAACCATGTATATGTTCCATTAACTATGGTTAACCATAAAATAAGTGAAATCGAGAAGTCGTGAGAATAACTTAAGATTTCGGACGAGGAGTCACTTCGAGACCCTGTAAGAAGAACATTAGACACTAACGAAATAATATTTGGCTATGGGATGGCTGAGTGCACACGTACATGGAGGATATATTTACATAATGTAGTGTACTTAATTAATTTTTTGGAGGTATTCAGGAGATGTTGGGGATAATAAGGGGCATTGCCATCTTATCTTCCCCTTATCTTCCTCTATCCTCCTTGTCTTCCCCTTATCTTCCTTTATCATCCTTATCTTCCCCTTATCTTCCTCTATCCCCCTTATCTTCCTCTATCCTCTTATCTTCCCCTTATCTTCCTCTATCCCCTTATCTTCCTCTATCCCCCTTATCTTCCCCTTATCTTACTGAATCCCCCTTATCTTCCTCTATCCCCCTTATCTTCCTCTATCCCCCTTATCTTCCTCTCATCTTCCTTATCTTTCTTATTGAATCCCAGGATTGAATAACTGAAGCCTAAGATTGAATCATTGAATTATAAGGTTCAATCCTTAAATCCTAAGACTAAATTAACCTTAGGATTTAAGGATTAAATCTTAGAATCTAAACAAAAGATAAGGAACATAAGAGGAAGATAAAAGGAAGATAAGAGGAATATTAGGAGAAGATAAGGGGAAAATGAGAGGAAGATAAAGGGAAGATATGAGGAAGATAAGGGGAAGAGAAGGAATATAAGAGGAAGATAATATGGCAATGCCCCTTATTATCCCCTACATCTCCTGAATACCTCCAAAATTTAATTAAATACACTACACTATGCAAATATATCCTCCACATACGTGTGCACTCAGCCATCCCATAGCCAAATAATATTTCGTTAGTATCTTACGTTCTTCTTACAGGGTCTCGAAGTGAATCCTCGTCCGAAATCTTAAGTTCTTGTCACGACTTCTCGATTTCTTCACTTATTTTATAAACTAGGGTTAACTTAGCAATAATTCTGTGATGACTTAGTTCGATCTGTTTAAATATTTAGGTTCTAAGTGTCTTAATATACTCATATTGTTTCGTTGAACGCTGCTAAGCGTTTTAAGGCTAAAAATCGTGACGTCATGAGTGGAGCAAAAAGCTCCACCCGTGCCAGAACCCCTCTTCCCCATACTACTAACGCTACTCTGGATTAAAAGTCTTTTGAACGCAACTTAAAAAGTTACTGTTCATGGCGCAACGTTGCAACACTTCGATTGTCTTCATCAAGGGTAATCGTTGTAAGGAAAGGTCCCACATTTATCATCGCAAATATAACCAATGATGACGTTATCATCAACAAGATGCAAATCGGCTTCTGGCCCGCGGTCATCCTGGTTTAATGGAGCGTGGGCGCTATTAAAATGCCATGCCTCCAAACGTCTTTGATGATACCATGGATTGCTGGTGATAATTTTTGAATCATGCCGCGCGATCTTATGAATAGTTCAGCACGCGTGCTCCAGCAAAGCAGAATTTTCTTTTTTTGAAAAGAAAACAGCCTTTTGGTGCTCTTTCAACCGCGTACCAAACTGACGTTTAGTCTGGTCGATGTACTCCTAATTACAGTCATTGAAGGCAATGGAATAAATAGCATTTTTTTCTCTGTTCTTTCGCAATACGATCCTCAGTTTTTGCAAAAATATGACCCAACGTTAAGAAAAGCTTTTGCACCAATTTTACGTTGGATCTACCAGAACAACCGCAAAACCCATCACCATATTTTCATTTTCAGTGGTAGTGCGTGGTGGAGTGGTTGTACAATAACTGGTTTTAAACTATTTTTTAAAAAAGATCATCAGGATAGTTATTTGCTTTCAAAACGTCACACACATACTGTGCTCATTTCCCTCAAATCGGAACTAGATGGTATGCCCTGGGCTCTCAAAAACAAAGTTCTACAAACGGACTTCATATCTATGGCATATGCGATGATGAGAGTTAAATGGAAGGTACAGTACTTTTCAGTGTGCATAAACCCCAGTTTCCCGTGGTCTGTTCTCTTGACAATCAAATCCCAAAAAAGCAAACCATTATTCGTTTCGCCTTCTACCGTGAATTAGATTGAAAGTTCGATAGAATTTAAGTGGTTTAAAATATTAATTTCCACTTTATTCTTGAATACCGCAGACATTCACATCGACATATCGTTTCCAGAATAATGGCTTCACTGGTAATGTAGCTAATGTCCTTTGTTCAATATCTTCGATTGCTAAATTAACAATGAGAGCAGATACTAGCTGTGCCAAAAACCTGTCATATAGTACGTGACGTCATACGCAAAACTAGTTGTGTTACGCTGTTATTGCTAATTTAGTGAGAATAAATTATTAATCACACCAAAATTTGTCGCAATACCATGTTTATTCTTTATTGCTGAGCTTTTGACCTGTTGACTCAGGTCCTTCATCAGAACAAAAAAGTCGAAAGCAATAAATTAACAATAAAAAATAAACGTGGTGTTTCCACAACTTCTTGCTTGTATTACAATTTGTCACCATGCAAAACATTCAAAGAGTTAAACATACAAAATTGAGTTAATTTTGTTTACATTTCTCTGCCAATTTCGAGGGGTTGAAGTGGTCCAGGGGCATTGCCCAAACCATCAAGGGCACGTGGCTAAAAAAAGCTTGAGAAACCCTGGTGTAGACATTTGATTACATTGGCAAAAACAATAAAGCACTCTGTGTATTAATTAAAAATTGTGTAAACCTAGATATCATTGAAAAGCTTATATACTGCAACTGGTTACAACACTATGCTAAAATATTTTGGTCTATTCAAACGGAAAAAAAATATTTCACACTTGTCAGAAAATTCATTATAATTTATACGCCTTAACGTATATAAATAAATACATGTAAGAAAAAAGATGGAGGAACTTTTTGTATGGAATTTGTAGTAGAGATTAAATTTCGATTCGTAGTTCATACTTTTACATGGTGTCAGGTGTGGGGTTGACGATGTCCTGACAACCATAGTACAACAATCTATTCAATATACTGCATATTATAAGTAATATTGCCCAATATTACTTATAATATACCCAATTCTCTCCTGACATTACCACCTTATTATATATACAGAACTCGCGATCAAGCTCTCGGCAACGCCCTCCGTGGCTCAGTGGTCAGAGCATTGCACTAGAATCGCTAATCCTGGCTACAAATGTACATACTATCTCATGCAAGGAAAAAGCTATGCTAGAAGTTTCTTTGGCATTGAGTCCAGAAGAAAAACTACTATATACCCTTTGTAAAATAGATTCAGGTGCAGACACAAACATTATACCCAAGTCCTTATTCCAGCAGCTACTGTAAGCAGTGGAAAACATGAGCTAAAACAACCTACAATGAAGTTAACAGCATATGGTGGGACCGATATACCAAACCTGGGTTCTTGCCACATCTCTGTGAAGGTTCCCAACAACCCCAGTTCCAAGGTAATCCAAGCACAGGTTGTTGATGTCCACGGGCCTGCAATAATTGGTAATACCTCAGCACAGGCTCTTGATCTCTTAAAGCTAAATTGGGTCATAAAAGCCAAAAGCAACACTGGCAGTACTATTCCACCAGTCACCCACTCAGTCAAGCAAGACCTAAACACATCAACCAGTCCACAGAAAGTCAAGCTCGTTGACGTACAAGGCAAGCAGCACCCTTTCCCCCTGACAAAAGATTACCTTTTGAAAGAATATCGAGATGTTTTCACTGGAATTGGCTGCTTTCCAGGAGCTCCATAACAAACAGTTTAAGATGCCATTCATATCCAACATGCCCCAAGGCAAGTCCTGGTCCAATTACAGCCAGCTTACATAGAAGAGTTAAATAAGTTGGTGGAATCTGGAATCCTAAGTGAAGTGCAAAATGTGTACAAGGAAACCCGTGACCTCAACAAAGGCATCAAGCGCAACCCTTATTATGTGAGAACTATAGACGATGTGATACCAAAGGTGAGTGGTGCAACCCACTTCAGTATTTTAGATGCACGTAGCGGTTTCTGGCAAGTCGAGCTTGACGATGAGAGCAGTCGACTATGCACCTTCAGCACCCCATGGGGCAAATACAGATGGAGAAGACTCCCCTTTGGCCTCACCTGTAGTGGAGACATATTCCAAGAGAAGATGGACAGCACCTTTGGAAAACTGAATGGCCTGAGTGGAATCGCTGATGATACTTTCATCTAAGGCAAAAGTGACGCTGCACACGATCAACACATACAGTTGACGTCTTGGACACAGCAAGAGAGAACAATGGAAGGTTCAACCCAGATAAGTTCCAGTTCAAAGTTGAAGAAACATCATTTTTGGGTTTACATGGACCCCTGGTAGAATCAGACCGGATGATCATAAGATCAAAGAATCAGAGATACATGTACACCACAGCCAAAGAACATGGCAGAACCCTAGTCCTTCTTGGGCATGGTAAACTACCCAAATAGATTCTCTCCAATTCTGGCACACACATCACTGCCTCTACGACAGTTAATGAAGAAAGATGTACCATTCACCTGGCAACTGAGTAGCAACAAGTGTTTCACTCTGTCAAGCAAGTGATTACCGAAGCTCCACTTCTTGCCTATTAAGATGCTGAGAAGAAAAACTTGATCCAATCAGACGCCAGCATGAAAGGAATTGGATGTGTATGGATACAAGAAGGCAGACCAGTATGCTATGCAAGCCGCTCACTCACTGAAACTGAGTTGCGATACAGTAACATAGAGAGAGAGCTGCTCGCTGCCAGTTGGTCCTTGGAGAAATTCAACCATTACATCTTTGGCAAGAAGATGGTTATCGAAACAGACCATAAACCCCTTGAAAGTATATGGAAGAATAGTACAACAAGTGCATCACCATACCTACAGAGGCTTCTCCTGAAAATGTCAAAGTACGACGTAGAGCTGCGATATATCCAAGGGAAGACCAACGTTATAGCTGATGCCCTCTCCAGAGTTAGCCGTATGGAACCTCCTGCAGATGACAATGAAGTGCCATCGATCGAAGTCAACGCAATTACAAGCACTCTGCCAGCAACCCCCGCCAGATTAGATGAAATATGTGAGTACACAAAACAAGATGTTATACTCAGTCATCTGAAAGAAATCATACACCATGGTTGGCCAGAGTATCAAATGAGTGCCCTCCAGACCTGAAATAATTCGGGAATTTCAGAGAAGACCTAAGCGTTGAAAACGGACTGGTTCTAAAAGGACACTGAATCATCATTCCAAGTGAATTACGTACACAGATGCTCCAGATTGTACATTATGGCCATATGGGTAGCGAGAAGTGTCTGCTGAAAGCAAAGGACTGTTTGTTCCGGCCAGGGATCTCAAAAGACATCAAGGACATGACTGCCAGCTGCGCCACCTGCATGCAGCACTCCAAGCAAAAGAACCACTACGACCACACACGGTACCCACCTTTCCATGGCAGAAACTTGGCACAGACCTGTTTGACTACCAAGGTGCACAGTATCTACTTGAACTCAATTACAACAGCTGCCGCAATAAATCACCTGAAGTCAATCTTCGCAGAGCATGGAATACCAGAAACCTTGGTCTCTGACAATGGCCCGCAGTACAACAGTCGAGAGTTTGCAGCCTTCTGCAACCAGTGGAGTATTGAACATGTTACCAGCTCACCGCTGTACCCCCAAAGCAACAGGTTTATAGAGAGGATGATTCAGACAGTAAAGAACCTACTACGCAAGTCAGAAGCTTCAGGACAGGACCCGCATCTTGCACTACTATCATACCGCACAACACCTGTGGACAGCAACTTACCGTCACCAGCTAAGCTATTGAACCAGAGGGACTACAGCATGCAACTACCCTGCAGTGGATGACTACAATGTTGTCAAGCCAAGGAAGATAACCAAAAACAGCTACAGTATCACCAAGATGTTCAGAAACAGCAGTATGATGGAAAGTCTTCATGTACGCTGCCCAGACCGGTGCCAGACCAACAAGTGACCATCTTTCAACCCCGAAACAAGATATGTGTTGCAGGAAGAGTAAAGGAAGAATCTAATAAGCCTAACTCCTACATCATCGAGATACCCAATGGATCCAAGCTAAGGCGTAACAGAATACACCTTAAACCCACAGGCCAAGAGTAAGTACAACAAACAGATCAATCACTGAGCAACCAAGACAGCCCTGTCTCTGAATTTGGTTTCCAAGAAGCAGGAGGACATACTGTGGAATTGGAAATAGCATGCACAACCAACCCGCAAACTGGAAACATTGACGAACAAAAAAAGAAACCTCCCAACAACCAGGAGAGGCTGTGTTGTAAAGAAGCCAAATAGGCTGGACTTATAAATCTACTAAACTATAAACAGAACAACACTCATAGTGTATAGAACATCAAGATTATATATTACATAATCAACATCTGTGCTTCAGGGAGGAGATGTCACATAATTCATTATAATTTATACATCATCTGGGACTTACACCTTGACGTACATGTATATAAATACATGTAAGAAAAAAGATGGAGGAACTTTTTGTATGGACTTTGTAGTAGATATTAAACTTCATCCTTTTACAACACTCGCCTTGCTTGAACATTACATTCTACTTTAAGAATTTTAATTGTACTTGTGGTGTTAAAATGGTGTTATGAGATAACCAAGGTTAGCAGCTAAGAAACTGTGTGTGGTGAATGGGGAGAAACAGCATGGGAGTGCTCGAAACAAACAACTAGGTGTATTGGGCAGCAGAGTCATTACACCTTTAAATGGCTTGCTGGAAGGTTGGAGAAAACGTGCTCCAGACTGACCGGTTTTTATCAGTATAAATTAAAGATTTAATAAAAATAAAAAGAAAGAAACATAACACAAAATTACCCTGTTAGTTTACACATTGTCTGCCTGTCTGGCCAGTTTGAGTCATCTTAATTCTTAAGTTCTCAACCAACTGACACAACAACTAAGCCCTGAGAAAAAATGTGTGTCTCAAATTGGTCTAGCCAAAGAAAAAAAGCTAATTGTTTTAAAATTTATCCAATATAGTGAGAATAATGCAACAATGTTCATAAAGAATACTCACCAGCCATTTCGAGACCTGAAATGCCATCTTCAGTTGTGGCTGTAATGTCGCAACCTTTGCTGGTCAAGCACTGCACCACATGAAATTGGTTAGCAAAGCATGCTTGATGAAAAGGTGAGTAACCAGCTTTGTCTCGAGATTCTATGTCAGCACCATGCTGCAGAAAATAGTCGACCACTGCTGGATCTCCTCTTAAGCATGCATAATGAAGGGCAGTACGGCCTTGATGGTCTCTAGAAGTGATATCACTTCCTTTAATAAGAAGTAGCTTCACGAGTTCCAAATGACCCTCGTAACTGGCAAGATGAAGAGGAGAGTTACCGCGTTGGTCTTTACAATGAACATCGGCTCCGTTTTTAATAAGATAATCAAGTATATCGATGTGTTCTATAAAGAATGCAAAATAAAGGAATATTATTATGTTTTCGTTTACTGCTTTGACTTCTGATTTGTGATCAATCAGTATTTGAGCATTTCTAGTTACCTTCACTAGCTGCGTAGTGTAGAGGAGTTCGTTCCAAGTATCTTCCCTTTTCTTCTATGTCTGCTCCACCATGAATCAACTCTTTCACTTTACTCAACTTGCCATCACGTGCAGCCTCCCATAACTCCATTCTGCGAATGGCTTTTTCTTTCGCTCGAAGGAATCTCCCCTCGCTTTGGCTTATAGGTCCACATGGGACACAGGGCACCCTAACTGACTTCCTATTTTACAGGTCGTGATTATTAGATACTAGGGACATTATTAGGGAAACTAGGATGACGACGGCAAATAAGTTACTGCATGTATTTAAATGAAACCATGGATCAGGACATCGTATATTGTATGTTTTATGTATTTTGTAAGATCTTTAAAAAGTAGCCATAGCTTCGACAACATGACGTATAATAGATTAACGCCTAAGTAAACTAACAACTTTTGCTGTTCTTTGCCACAACGTTGTCTTGAAAACGTAAAAACGCTTCACTTGACGTTGTATGTGCAACGAGGACGGTGTTGGGATTACTCTTGGGACTGCAAATTATTCAACGTTTTGTTTTGGTTGAAAAATACTATTGTACTTGGGTCGTCGTCGTGACGTTCGCGTTGTGCTTGCTTAAGGTCCATAATAATCTGCCATTGTCGGACTACTAAAAGTGCCTATGAAACGAAATTTCACTTCAGTTTTTTAAGATTGTATTTGGAAGAACACCTAAGATAATGAAAAATGGCTTTTACACGCCTTTCAAATCTTATCCCATTCCTCGAGTTATTGGCTATGCAATTTGAGCAATGACGTCACACGTTGTATGTGGGAGAAAACGGAAAATCAGTCCTATCTTTGGATTGGTTTGACTAAACTGAATCAAACGTTGGAAATTTTCCTTGGGGTATGGTCTAATTACATCTGCAATGTGTGGTTTTCTGTAGTTAAACCAATCCAAAGATATGACTAATTTTCCGTTTTCTCCCACATACAACGTGTGACGTCATTGCTCAAATTGCATAGCCAATAACTGAATAATGAGTTAAGATTTGAAAGGCATGTAAAAGCCATTTTTCATTTTCTTAGGTGTTCTTCCAAATACAATCTTAAAATATAGGCACGCTCAGGCGTGCATGTCTACTGCGAAAGCGCGTTGATCATTGTTCAGACAAATCAATGTGTTACCAGAATCTACCATAGTAAAGAGATTATAGAACGAAAAGCGATATAGTGCGACATTCGTTAATGCGATTAGCGACCGTGTTTCCTGGGAGAGTGCTCGTTTGGCTTCGAATCAAGATCTTTCTGAAATCTGAATAGCCTTTTAACTAATGTTTCAAGTGTACTGTTGACATGTTAGCTATAAGTTTATACGCGGAAAGATTATAGAACGAAAAGCGATATAGTGTGACATTCTTTTAACAATGCGATTAGCGACCGTGTTTCCTGGGCGAGTGTTCGTTTGGCTTCGAATCAAGAGCTTTCTGAAATCTGAATAGCCTTTTAACTAATGTTTCAAGTGTACTGTTGACATGTTAGCTATAAGTTTATACGCGGAAAGATTATACGAAAAGCGATATATATAGTGTGACATTCTTTTAACAATGCGATTAGCGACCGCGTTTCCTGGGCGAGTGCTCGTTTGCCTTCGAATCAAGAGTCCTTCTGAAATCTGAATAGCCTTTTGACTAATGTTTCAAGTGTACTGTTGACATGTTAGCTATACGCGGAAAGATTATACGAAAAGCGATATATATAGTGTGACATTCTTTTAACAATGCGATTAGCGACCGCGTTTCCTGGGCGAGTGCTCGTTTGGCTTCGAATCAAGAGTCTTTCTGAAATCTGAATAGCCTTTTGACTAATGTTTCAAGTGTACTGTTGACATGTTAGCTATAAGTTTATACGCGGAAAGATTTTAAGGAGTAAGTAATAGATAAATCCCTCGAATGTCGGGATGTATGCGATATAAAGCCCTCGGACGCGCACTTAATTTATTATCGAGGAGGTTTTCCAACAAAGTTTTGTCTATTTTTCCCACCTTGGACAAAGATTTTACTTGCTTTTTTTCTTCATTTCGTATCTAATTAGTATTCAAGGTCTTTATGCGATATAAAGACCTCGGAAGAACAAAGAAAACCGACTCGATAATAAATTAAGTAGGGATTAAGACCTTCCAGGAAGAAGGGATTAAGACCTTCCTGTACATAGTTTTATTAAGTAGCCAAATTGCATGAAAGGGGACATTGTAAAGGGATTAGTTACGTAGTAGAGTAGGGTTGTGTATAAGAGAGTAACATTATAAAATAAGACGATATATGTAAAACCATCAGATTGGAAATTTGGAATCAGGGATTGCAACCGATTGTTACAGACAGACCGATTGAGACGAATGATATGCGTGCGATCTGAAGTATTAGGCTTGTTGATCTGTAAAACTTTCATGTAATAAAGAGATACAAAACGAAAGATACTGTCCCCAGTCTTCGAAACCGGCGTGTGTAAAGTTCTCCTGATTGCTTTGTGGAGAATTTTACGAAAACGCTTTCGATGGCCGTGTCGGACCCCTCGCAACAAATTACAACGAATGTCGTTTTCTTTCGCTCGAAGGAATCTCCGCTCGCTTTGCCTTATGGGTCCACGTGGGACATAGGGCACCTTAAACGACTTCCTACTTTACATAGGTTACTGTTAGTTAATTGTAACGAACTGTTCAGAGTTTCTAGTCCTTGATTAAATGCACTCTCTATTACAAAACGCAGGGGATGATTCTTACCTTTATAAAGTACAAGTATACATCTTTCGTCGCGGTTCAACGCATGCTACTGAGCATGCCATATACTGTAGCTAAACCTAAAATATTCGAAACATACAGTTTCATGTTATTGAACTCCAACGAAGTGTCCGGGATGAAACGACGTTGGTAACTGGTGCATACCCCTACTGTTTATGCCCAAGTTACGCCCCTGTGTGAGATTTTTTGCTGGATAAAAAAGGCGTGGCCCGGCCATTTTGCCCGGCTAAATTAGCTTACGCGTACATCGGTACATGGCTACAATGCGCTAATCTTACATCACTATATAACTCAGGTCACATGCTGCGCAATTTCACGAACAGCCAAACACAGGTAATTCGAACAGGACAAAACCAGGACCAAAACGCAAAACGCAATCTCGAGCAAAACGTAAAAGCTTTTGTGCTTTGAGCCCGCGCTAAATCATGCACGGATCCGACTCTCAGCTACTTCATGTATAATCCCAGCAACTGAAACTTTGTAATAATAATAATAATAATAATAATAATAATAATAATAATAATAATAATAATAATAATAATAATAATAATAATAATAATAATAATAATCAAATAATAATAATAATAATAATAATAATAATAATAATATTAATAATAATAATAATAATAATAATAATATTAATAGTAATAATAATAATAATAATAATAATCAATAATAATAATAATATCAAAAGCGCTTTACAATGATTCAACAATATATACAATGCCAGTAAACTAAAATAATAGAATATCCTAAGGTAGAAATGATATAAGAAGGTTTCACAGAACACTGCAATGAAGATTCAATGGTATATACAGAGAACTAGGCTACAGTATAAAAGCCTCCTTAAATTAAGAAATATATTAAGATTAAGAAATATCATATTGGGGGTTAAAAAGTTATACCAAAAGCTTTCTTAAAAAGAAATTTCTTCAATTGAGACTTGAAACAATTAATAGTTTCACTTTGTCTGATGTGGTACGGCAGCGAGTTCTAAATTGACGGAGCAGCATGGGCAAACACTCTGTTACCAAGAGTCTTGGCTTTAGTTTCCGCAATAAAAAGCAGGCACTGATCATCTGATCTTAATTGATAACGGCTGATGGTTTTGGTTGACAGCAATTCCGTTATATAGCTAAGCGCCATACCATGGAGAGCTTTGTAAACAAGGAGTGCAATCTTGTAAACAACTTGAATCTTTACAGGCATCCAATGAAAGTGCATCAGCAGTGGCGTGGTGGCAAGTTTCAGTTTGGTGTGGCCAGATTAGCTTTGGTGCCTCCCCCCCTGAAAAAGAAAAGAAAAGAAAAAAAGACATTACTGCCACAAGTTTTGTTTTAAAACAACTCAAGTTGCAATATATAATATTACGACAAAACAACGGCTTTTTTCAAAGGCGACACCTATGCTTTGCGAGCGCCTGTGCCAGCGCCTGTGCGAGCGCCGAAGTAGCGCCGAGTCTCTAGGAGGGTCCGAGGGGATGCCCCCCGAAAATTTTTGAAATCTAGAGTCTCTGATATGCCATTTCCTGCATTTTGGAGTGAGATTTTACAGAATTCTGAAGATTATAAATCATAGGAAACACAAAAGATTACACATTTCAGATCTTTATATCCCCCAAACTTTTCTCTAATTTGGACGAATTGGAAAATCAACCTAGTCCTTCCCGTGGCGCCGCCACTGGGTTCTCTTATATATATTATATATAATTTATATATATATATATATGTAATATATAATTTATATATATAGTCAACCCGTCTCTGAGTTTAAATAAAGAAAAAAAAGACAGTATTTGCGACGGAAAAAGCATCGTTCCTTTCCGATCCAGTTTATCAATCCACCTTTTTTCAGCTAGGACTTATGTAGGGGGTCCACGTGACACTTTTCGGACAAACAATCTCAGATGAACATTCGGACACTGAGAAAACCGCACAATAAGAGTGGTTAAAAGATGGTCTTAGAGTGCTGTAAAAGTGATTCTCGGTAAAAGCTAAAGAGAAAAGACGTGACTAGGCTGCTATGTTTCACTGTTTCTTCAGCAGCGAAAATGTAGAGAACGGAGAAACAGTTTGATAATGCTTTATATATTAAAAGCGTTAAAATATATTAAAAGAGTATTACATGTAAATTCGTTTGCGTGAAAGTCATCTACTGTACATCTACAACCTTCGTTTCATGCGTCAACATGGTCTAACGATAAAAAATCCAACCCTAACAGCAACTATGGCGGTACACGTAAGTCACAATTTGTACATTACTGAGACGCGATCATGATATATATATGCCATCATCACAACAACATTGTATCCCGTGGCGTCTATTTTTTGGCGTGCTTTTTGTTTGAATGACCAAACCGAACGTTAAATGTATGGGCATCAGCAATGATTCCACAGCAGATTTTTCGTGATTTGTTGTAAATCGTTCGCCATGCGCTTTCTTGTTTGTCGCTGACTTTCGCTTGCTATACAACTGCACAACATTCGTATAAATAACCTGTTCAAACACGGCAAGACATATTAATCATAATTGTCGCGTTTAAAAATCTACAAATTTTGACTTACATTTTCTCTACTATAGCTGTAGCTGCTATTTCTTTTATGCTTAATCGTTCTGGGTGTCGAGAATCACTTTTACAGCACTCTAAGGCCATCTTTTAACCACTCTTATTGTACGGTGTTCTCAGTGTCCGAATGTTCATCTGAGATTCTTTGTCCGAAAAATGTCACGTGGACCCCCTAAGGTCCTAGCTGGAAAAAGATGGATTTGAAGTAAATAAAACTTACCTTATTCATCGCCGTGGCCCATTCGAGCCATAGTGAAGAGAAGTCGAGGGACTCCTCCTTTTAAAACCACCATCTTGGATTTGACTTTCATAACCTACACCCCGGAATACTTAAGAAGTTATAGTATTAACAGCGGATGTCTTCGGAAAGTATGGTACTTTATGTAAGAGCTATTATACAAAAATTTGTATGGAACCAGACCCAGTCCTAACTCCTAAGTAGCCTCCTTCGCAGGCGTTCTTTGCGGGCCTCGATATTTTCGTCCCCCACTAACGCATGCTCAAACGAGCAACACATTCCGTTCCGAGAGATTGACCAATCAAAGATAGGCTCCTAAAATCTGGGAGGCTGACCTTCACCTTGGCCATATATACATTATACAACATGACCGAGCTTGATGAAAGTTAACCGATCTAAATTCATATGGAAGGGAAGGGTTGGTGTGGTATATTTATAATTATAGTGAAGATGGAGTATTTATATAGGACCGATACAAAGAACGCCTGTAAATGAGACTACTGCGACGGATTCGTTGGACAACGAAAGAAAATCTAAATCGCCGAATCCGATACCATGCATCCCATGCATCTACAGCTATAGACCTTGAGTTTACACATAACAATACCAGCCCAGGACGGCTTTATTTAGCACGACAATGGTGTAATTTTATTGGTCCATGTACACAAAAGAAACGGAATGTGTTGCTCGTTTGAGCAGGCGTTAGTTGGGGACGAAAATAAAGAACGCCTGCGAAGGAGGCTACGTATATATGTGAAGAAGAAGAATTTCAAATGAAGTCGAATCACTGCTGTATAGAAACGTTTTCTGACTGCCTCAGCCGGGAGTCCCAATAGCTCAGTAGTAGAGCACTATACGTTAAACCAGATACCTTAATTGGGTTCGATTCCCGGTTGGGGCAGTCAGAAAACTTTTCTCTACAGCAGTGATTCGACTTCATTTGAAATTCTTCTTCTTCTTCTAATAATATATGCCTGCTGAAAATCTGCAGGCACGTTTGTAATTGGTGCAAATCGACAATGGACAAGCTCACGAGTTCAGCCGTGATTTCGGGGAAGGTAAGCACCGGGACCCGGTATACGGCTGGAAATCGAGCCTAATCTGACCAGGAACTCTGATTTTCCAGTGTACTGAGAAAGCCCTGGGAACGAGGATATCTTTGTAACAAATCAGTATAATTTAATACCTTCGCATTGCGACAATCCTGAAAATCCAGACATACAGGAACAGACCTGACGGTTAGGAGAACTTTGACAGTAAGCATTCAAATGACAAGGAGGAAAACAACACAAGTCTTGAACTGCAAAAAAAAAAGCAATACGAATATACTAACTATTTATTGACCGAGCTGTGCTAGTGAAATATCGTTTTAGTAAAAACAGAGGTTTGATATTTCACTAGTACAGACCGAACAAGCGAGGTCAATAAGTAGTGTTAGTATAAATTTACAAGTTTATAATGCAAATCCTCGAATTTCATTGGTTATTGCTGGAGTTTATAATTAGTGATATAAACCTCTGGTATAAACCAATGAAAGTCATTCTTTTAAAAAAATTGACCAATCAGAAAATGAGTAGTATGTCACGAGCAATGATCATTAGAGCCAGCGGTTGTTCTGTTAAGCAACAATGGCGCCGAAATTTATATAATGAGTTGGCAAATGACAGAAGAAATTGAACATTTAGGCGAAAAAACAAGTTTACAGAAAACAATAACGGCTACAAAATGGTTAGAATGGAAATTAGTAATGGTAGGGTCGTTAAATTGTTTATCTGTGTTCGTTTAAAACGAAATAACTGCAAACAAAACACATTTCAAAATTACGCTTGCTATTGACAACATTTCGTGATGTAAACTATATGCTAAATTGAATGTTTCTTTCAACCTTTTGTCATTTTTACAAATCAAATGCGTGGATATATATTGTTTCAATATTGTACATGAAAACCCATCCTAAATTATGCAAGAAAACTTTACTTTTCGATCAGTTACCGTACGGGACAGAGAAAATGTCAATGACTGTTGAACGTTTGTTGTTGGCAGTTAAAAAATGTATTAAACGAGCCTCAAAGAATACGTTGTGGTTGAGAATGTATTTAACTTTTGTTGGTAAATTTATACTAAAACAATTAGACAACTCGTTGTCTAATTGTTAATTATTATATAGCACGGATTACTTCCGGTAAAATCACGCGCTGTGATTGGTTGCTGACGGGGCGAGATTTCTCCGTAATGCTCACGGGTATTATCCGTAACGCCCACGGGCATTATGAAAATTGTTAATGCCCTACGATTGGAAACAAACAAAAAATCATAATAAGAAACTTTTATTGCCGAAAAGCGGCGAAAATACATGAAATAGACGACGATGAACATTATAAAAGTAAATTCTAGTATCCAGACGAGAAAGAAACAGAAGAAAATAACGCTAGTTCGGTGTTTTGACGAAGTTAAAGGAAGCGAAGACCAGAAATACAAGATTGATTTTGAAATAAAAAGTGCCATATAATAAACTACTTAATAACCTCGACCGTTCGGTCTTTGCGGTAAAATATTAAACCTTCGGTCTTGAGCGTATTAACCTCGCTATCGCTCGGTCAATACAGCAAGACCTCGGTTTAATATTTTACCGTAAAGACCTCACTCTCGGTTATTAAGTAGTTAATTATATGGCCTTGCTGAAATAATTATTATTTAACTTAAAACTATCAGAGACATGAAAACGTCACTGCAAAACTCGCAACGTTTTGTTTAACAGATTTTATTTTTTTTATTTAGAACAAAAAAAACCCAGAAAAACAAAGATAATTTGTTTAGCTTCTTTAGTTCTTCGTTAATTAATCAAAGTGCATTTGTAATTGGGTTCTTTATCTCACTCAGATAAACTAAGTTTTAGGAACCAATCAGATTGCAGGATTTCCGTATTTGGACCTCTCAGCGCCACTGCCATATAATAAACCTTTTTACTTCATTACCAACAAAAACAGAATCATTTTCCCAAACTGAGATTCGGTATAGCGGTAAAAGAACGTTCTTTTAAGCCCGTTTTCCACTAGGCGACTTTTTTTCGCGCGAAGGGATTATTCGCCAGAAAAAGTAGGATCTGTTTCTACTTTTTCGCAGCGAATTTTGTCGCTAACCAATCACGTTGCTGAATATATTTTTTCGATTCGCTTCGCGCGAAAAATGTCGCCTAGTGGAAAATGGGCTTAACGTAATATATCAACAACGAGTTTGAGTGTTTCATCAGGGGATCCAAATACGAGAAAACATATTGTTTTCCAGTGTTTGGATTCCCCTGATGAAACACTATAAATGAGTTGTTGATTTAGGTTTAATGACTTTATTGCCTATAGCAACTGGTGGTCAAACAGAGCGAAATGCCTCAATTGAACATGACTACCATGATGTAAGTGTTGGTTTTGCGGAGGGAGGAAAACCGTAGAACCCGGCGAAAAACCCTCGAAGCACAGGAGAGATCAACTACAACTCTACTCACATTAGTTTCCAGCTCGACAACGGGGTAATTGCCAAGCGGTCACCCATCCAAGTACTAACCCCGTCTAACTGGGCTTAACTTTTTGTGAGAGGCAGCGCGCTAACAGCACACGCCACCCGCGCTCGAGCGATTTCAATAGACCATTTGCACGTTGACGTACGATGGCGTTGGGTGACTTCAACTACCAGAATGCTTTGCCAGTATGCTAGAGTTTCCGCTAAAGATATGACTCAAAAGGACCCGTCCATCCTTTCGCGGCTTTTCCAAAATATGTCTTTAAATTTGTTTTTTCCAAGTTTGTCGTCAAGTTTCAGTGAGTCTCAAGATCTTAGCAATCTTTTCGATACCCTAACCACAACATAAACCCTAACCCTAATCAGAAATCTTGTTTAATCCCTAGCTTTTTGGAAAAACATATTTGACGACATGTTTTGGAAAAGCCGCGAAAGGACCGGACGGGGCCCTTTGACACATCCGTTTTAGCCGAAACCCTAGAATACTGGCAAAGCATTCTGGTAGTTTAGGTCACCCAACGCCATCTCACGTCATCGTGCAAATTGGCCTATTGAAAAATGCAATTAAAATAAACCCTCGTGAGATTTTATTCATGTGTGTAAAATTTATTCATACAACAACTTGTTTATTTTGCATAGATAATTGAGATCTTAAGAATTAGATGAACACCGGTTTTCATCTAATATCTTGGGTTTTACTGGAGTATCCAACTTCAATCAGGTGATTCAATGAACTATTGTAATTGGTTGATTATCTCATGAATTATTAATGACTTTGAGATGGAGCTGTCATTAATTCTACCCGGGAGGGGGCAGAAGGTAAGGTGCTAGGCCATGTAAGTATAAATCAAAATTTAGTGAGCTACGAAAACATTTGGAAAAACTTTGATTGGCCATGAATTTAAGATGTACGGGGCCACGAAACTAAAACAAATTTTACAGTTTGGCCACGAAACGTTAACAGCAATTTTCAGTTTTCCTTCTGCCCCCTTCCCAGATAGAATTAATGACAGCTCCCTTAAAGTGCTTATGCAGCGAAATTTCACCCCAGTTTTTTTATGATTGCATTTGAAAGAACACTTAAAATGACAAAGTAACATCTTTCGTAGAATTTCGTTTCCTTGCTTCATTCTTGAGATATTCAGGTTTGTTTGATATGCAAATGTCATACTTATGACATCACACTGCATAATGACTTTTTAGAAAAGTATGATTTTCTTTGAGAGTGCTTATCGAAAGTACTTAATAAAAATTTGCACTTGCATGTATATAGCCATGACTGGTCACTAAACGTGTGTAGCTGGGTGTAAAATATTTGGACCATCCTAAAATTGATGCTATTTCAAAAAGTCCTTATGCAGTATGATGTCATAAGTATGATATTTGCATATCAAACAAACCTGAATATATCAAGAATGAAGCAAGGAAACGAAATTCTACGAAAGATGTTACGTTGTCATTTTAAGTGTTCTTTCAAATGCAATCATAAAAAACTGGGGTGAAATTTCGCTGCATTGGCACTTTAAATACAATTGACCTTTTCACATCGGTGAAACTGGCAGACGTTTATCTGACACGTTTTCTGAACATCTTCGTTCCGTGAGGAACAATGATGTTGACACGCCTGTCGCCTGACATTTTAAGAGTGTCCACCATCATATTTCGGACATGAAAGTTTGTGCCATCTCACCCATTTCTGGTGGTAATGACAGCCGCAAAAGACAAGAAAGCGTCTTATTTTCAAAATTGGAACCATTCATCTTCACGGACTCAACGAACGTTTTTCTTTTATTTAACACTTCTGAATACGCCGTTTTTGTTTAGCAAGGGCGGACATAAACAGCGTTTTCACTTAATTTATCTAATTTTCTCTCTCTTTTATTTGAGATTTCGGAAGACGCTGTTTTTGTTTAGCAAGGGCGGACATAGACAGTGTTTTCACTTAATTAATTTATCGATTTTTTTACTCTCGCTCATCCTTTTTACACACACTCCATTTTTGCTCATCGACGGTAGGAATAGCAAATGTCTTTCGCATCTCATTATTGATTTGTTATTGTTATTTTGCTCTGATCGGCTAATTTTTTCGCATCTCATTATACTTTGTTATTGTTATTTTTATCTGACTGGCTTATGTTTGGTCACATGATTATCTTTCTTATATAAGATCGTTGTTTGTTTACACTCTTTACGTTTCTCTCTGACGAAGGACCTTCGCTCGAAACGTTAGACCCTGTTTACATGAAGTGGATTGAGTGTTGAAGTCAAATCTCGCATGTTGTTTCTCTTTGTTGCGTTTACATGAAGAAGATTAAAAGTTTTCGATCTGATCGAAACGAATGGCTGAAGTCAATCCCCACAGTTGAGTGGATTGACTTGAGATTCAAGCAAGGATCGACTTGAATGTCTCCAATCTGATTAATTTAAACAGGGTTTGACTTGAAAATGACTTGATATGCACGAGTGAAGTTAGTGCGTGTTGTAAACATGGCGGACACTGAGGAAAGCCCAGAAAATAGTGTTGAAAAACCGCTTATAAAAAGCAAAAACAGATGGGATTCTTCATGTAAACATGTGCCTGGATTGACTTCACTCGCGTTTTTCGATTCGATTGGACTGTCAATCCGCTTCATGTAAACACGGCCTAAGTTTCCTATCCAGTTGCCCTCCATTATCTATGGTTTTAGCATAGTCTGTGGTCAGAGGCCGCGGAAGCACCTGAAAAGTCGGGGGGGGGGGGGACTGCCAAAAAGGGGCACCTTGGTTATTTTCAAAATAATTGTATAATTTAAAACGTTGTAACCATCAGTGGTTGTAACTTCCATTTGCTCACCATTTAACATAATTTCTTGGTCAGCAGCATTTCTTTTAGAAATAGAATATTTCAAGTAGCGTCAATGTGCTGGAAACTTACATTATATCATATTTTATAAATAACTCTTTTACGTCACCCCTCGGGCAATGGCACAGTCACTCTTTTCTACAGCAAATAGCATACGAAAAGGGTACATTAATTCTTCCCAGTATAGGTAATATGCCGCAGTAAACCTCAACCGCCGCATGCCACATTTATAAAAAGGGCATTTTTATTTCAGAAAAAGGGCATATTTTCCAATTTTGAAAAAAGTATGGGGGGGGGGGGGATCTGTCTGTGGTCTAACTAGCCTGAGAAAACAGCCGCCTCTTCTCGCTCGCCTCCTCGCGAAAGAGACGTCTGAGCAACGAGCCATGATGACGTAAATCTACCGTAATTCGGGTAGTAGCGCTGATTGGTTACTCTGTAATCATACGATAATTAATTCAAAACTCGGCTCGACCAAGGTCAACTCCGACATCATTCCTGTCTGAAATAACAAAGTTAAAGCTTAGTTTTTGCCAACAAAGAAAGAAAGATAGATAGTTTTTCTAAAGCGAGTTTGAGTTGCATTTCCCTATCGAAATTGAACGATTTTGCCAGACATCGAGCGCCACTACGACTTGAAACTGTCGTATTTTGCTTGAATGAAATTTGAAATCTTCGTTGCTACGTTACGATATTTTGAAGCCTCGACAGGAAGTGGCGCTCGATGTCTGGCAAAATCGTTCAATTTCGATAGGGAAATGCAACTCAAACTCGCTTTAGAAAAACTAACTATCTATCTTCCTTTGTTGGCAAAAACTAAGCTTTAACTTAGTTATTTCAGATAGGAATGGTGTCGGAGTTGACCTTGGTCGAGACGAGTTTTGAATTAATTATCGTATGATTACAAAGTAACCAATCAGCGCTACTACCCGAATCTCGGTAGATTTACGTCATCAGTATGGAAATTCTTGGCTCGTTGCTCAGACGTCTCTTTCACGAGGGGGCGAGCGAGAAGAGGCGGCTGTTTTCTCAGGCTATGGTCTAACCAGTGAACTCTAAACAAGGACTGGAACGCTAACTTCATAAGGCCGGCCTTTATGATTGGGTGAAGCCAAACTTTAATTTTTTTTGTAGTTGAACTTCTTTAGAATTGATATAACGAAGCCAGCACGTATTAGAATCATTGACCATTCTCTCTGAGGTATGTTTGCTGGCAAAAATAGATTGAAAGAGGAAATATATTGCCAAACAAAAGCAAAATTTTGCTTGGATTGATGGAAACTCCTGACGATAATTCAGGTTTCATTTAGTATTTATTCGTCTTTATTTTGTGAATTCTTGCAACCCTGTCAAGCTGTGGCTTTGCTCTTATGAATAATCTCCTCATACCTTTTGAATCATTATCATACCTTTTGAATCATTACCAGACCTTTTGAATCATTATCATACCTTTTGAATCATTACCAGACCTTTTGAATCATTATCAGACCTTTTGAATCATTATCAGACCTTATGAATCATTATCAGACCTTTTGAATCATTATCAGACCTTTTGAATCATTATCAGACCTTTTGAATCATTATCAGACTTTTTGAATCATTATCAGACCTTTTGAATCATTATCAGACCTTTTGAATCATTATCAGACCTTTTGAATCATTATCAGACCTTTTGAATCATTATCAGACCTTTTGAATCATTATCAGACCTTTTGAATCATTATCAGACCTTTTGAATCATTATCAGACCTTTTGAATCAGTATCAGACCTTTTGAATCATTATCAGACCTTTTGAATCATTATCAGACCTTTTGAATCATTATCAGACCACGTATATTTTTGATCTTTGAAGCCTTTGAAAACTGTCAGTTCGTATTTCTGTATTGTTTGATTGTTTTGACTGTTCAGAAAGTTTAATATTTATGGTTTTTATTGATCATGTCAGCATCCATGCATATGCTCGACAGATTATTAATTGCCACTAGATTTCAGTAGGCTTTAAGGATAATGCTATCTTTATTTGATTCAAGATAGTTTATTGTAACCAATTCCATAGCTTTTTTCTTGATTTTGATACTATTAACTCGAGACTGGAGCTGCCATGCATACAAAAAATCAAGACATCCGCGTGGTTTTGGACTCATATTGTGTTTTTCTCAAATATTCAAGCTACGTTTTTGCTGCTAAAAGACTTTAGAAGAAATATCGATTACTGTAGCATGTTTGCATTTCTTTGTAATTGGTTTATAACAAAATATAACTTAACAAAATAAAGATTTTCTTGCAAATAAAGAGGACTGGGACTGATCTACATGTCAGCCCACATGGTGGTTTCAAAATTGAGTTTGTAGGTATCGTTCCAGTCCATATATAGAGTTCACTGGGTCCATAGTTGATAGAGGGAGATGGTTAGGAAACTTCATAAAATCCATTGTTCTAGGTGATTGTGTACCTTGTGCACGGCATAGTCAATCGAGATATGGTCTGAAAATTCAGCTAAAGTCTTTGGTCTATCTTTTTGTTCGCCTTTATGCATTTTTGTGCACGGTGCACGGTCACTGAACACATTGTATTTTAGTATAATAAAATACAACTACAAATACAACTTTAGCTTCGATTTTCTCGGCTAAAACAGACCGTATCCCCAAAATAGTTGGTGAACTTGATTACTTAGATGCATTTGTATTTTAAGAAAGATACAGCATTCGCATCCGAGCTGTATCTAATTTACTACGGCTCGCTTGCAGCTCGCCTTGTAAATCAGATACAGCTCGGCTGCTCATGCTGTATCTATTACTTAATAATAAACAAATAATGACATATTTCGAGCCGTGCTTCCAATAGAAAACGTTTGTGTTCAGTCGTTTGTCCATATCAAATGAGCTTTAACACTTTGAAGCCTGACGACGAGTCTTTAAGGTTTATTCTGACTAACGCCAGACGATCTTATTGAGCACAGGGAGAGGTCCAGGTCTCGAACTGTTAAATCCTATCTCTTTAACACTTTGAAGCCTGACGACCAGTCTTTAAGGTTTATTCTGGCTAACGCCAGACGATTTTATTCAGCACAGGGAGAGGTTCAGGTCTCGAAGCATTAAAAAACTTTGTGCACGGTCAAACCTCCAAGTGGGTTCTTTGTTCAGTATATTTGAAGTTTGCCGGGTTTCCTAACCATCTCCCTCTATCAACTATCAAGTTGGAAAAAGTATTCAACCTTCCTCCGGATGGTTTTTTAAGTTTAGATAACCTTCCTCAAAATATATACCGAGAATTTTGTGTTTTGCAACGTTCATAAATACTGTGTGACTTGTACAGTACCTTGGTTTTCTAGGTTTTCCTAGGTAAGCTTTGGCATACTACAATAGCTACTAATAACTGACCGCTGCTGACTGATAGCCTGCCAACTACCCTCGACTGCTGCGAAGATACAGACATCACAGCAGACATCAGCGTACATGTCTCACACATGTAACTGCTGCATGCCACTGCCAGTGCTGCATAATTGTTGGTTAGCCAAAGTTTTGCTGCAAATCGCATTTTTTCTCGACACCTTGCTTGATCAATTGTAACTTTCTCAGATTACCGAATGTGTTGTTTCACGCGTTTTCACTTTAAACCTTCCTCACTAAAGTAAACCTGCCTCCGGGTGGTACCCGCATACCCGCAGCTTTTTTCCAACTCTGCAACTATGCTGGGTCTAGCAACGAGCTAGACCACAGACTATGTACTACAGACTATCTAAATCACGAGCAAAGAGATAAACATAGGCAGCATATATACTTACTTTCAACGACTATCATATCCACTGGATTTGACCAGTTGTAATATTCCCAACCAAAACATCATTGCTCTTGTTAAACTTAACAATTCGGGAGTTTGTTGAGTCGAGAACATAATAGACTTCCCTTCCAACGCCAAGTGCAACACTTGAACTGGATATTGTTAGATTCTGAATAACGGACGACGTTCCGCTATAGCTCGTCTTCAGTATACTGTAGTGAGAGTCGCTGTTAAATCGCATCCAATACATCGCTTCATTCTGTTCGTCCACTGCTACACGCAGAGCAACTGAGTTCTTCTTATACAGAACTGTTGTCGTCTTAGTTTGTAATGTGTACTGAACAATGTCGTTAGCACTATTTCGATTAACACTGCCAAACAAATTCCTAGTGAAAAAAATATTATTTATTTAAGACAATAAAAACATCTTCTTTTTTAAAACAAAAAGAGCTGCAAGAGTAGATTTTTTAAAGTGCCTCAATCTCTCGTTCCCAGAGCCCACGTTCCCCACCCGGGAAACGAGAGACTCTGGGATAATCCGTTTCAAATCGTTACGTTATTGGCTGAATAGTGAGCATGAGTTGGTCTGAAGTGACCGGAAGTAGAATTAATAAAACCAAAATAACAAAGATGTCGGACGACAAGACTCCAGTGAAGACGTTGCCGCGATCGATATCTTCGCCGTATGTGTGTAGATGCTGTAATTCGAGCTTCGCCAGCAACCCCATTGACTTGTTTGGGGAAAAGTCAAACAAGGAGAACATACTATCCAAATTCCGCTCGGATATTTACGCATGCGTACCTCAACCGGAATAACAAGAATCCTGTGATTTGAAACGGATTATCCCAGAGTCTCTCGTTTCCCGGGTGGGGAACGTGGGCTCTGGGAACGAGATTGAAAGTGCCTATGAAACGAAAATTATGTTTGTTTTATCTGAAAGAACACTTAAAATTATAGAGTAACATCTTTTCCAGTTTTTCGTTTCCTTGCTTCGTTCTGGAGATATTTTAGTTTGTTTGATATCCAAATTAAACATTTTGACGTCACACGGGCATAATTGAGTTCCCCATCCAGTTTTATTGAGATCAGTGGGGCATTCCTACTCAAATGTGCGAGGAAAATAGGGCGCCGCCATTAGAGGGGAAAGCTGCTAGTATCCAGGCCCTTTGAAGGCTTGCCTATGAGACTTGTCAATACGCGCAGCCGGGTACTTCAAAATGGCGGCCACAATTTATATCCAAGGAGTGGAAAAATTCAACACATAATAGACACCTCAATAAAGAACTAAGGTAAGATGATAATTTAGTAAAAGGGTTGTTTTAGACGAATTTTAGCTCGTTTTTCTCCTCTAATGGCGGCGTCCAACTATCCTCGCATTTTTAGCCCCAATGCCCCCTCCCCTCTAGGATCTTGTAAGATCTTGTAAGATCTTGTATGATCTTGTAAGATCTTGTATGATATTGCATGATCTTGTAAGATCTTGTATGATCTTGTAAGATTTCGTATGAACTTGTATGATATTGCATGATCTTGTAAGATCTTGTAAGATCTTGCGAGATCTTATAAAATTCCGTAAGATCTTATAAGACCTTGTAAGATATAACAAGATCTTGCAAGATGTAACAGGATCTTACATAAGATCTTCGAAGATACATAGGAAAATTAAACTGGCAAGATTCTTGTAAGATCTTATATAAGATCTTGCAAGATCTTATGTAAGATTTTCACATGGGTGAGCCTCAGTAGCTCAATGGTTAGGTTCGAACCCTGTCTGGGGTCTCAGAAATCTTTTCTGAGTAATTGAGCTTGACGAACGTCCACCAAACGTCTGTTACATATTACACCAAGCTCGCAAACGTACCACATGCACTACATGTATACGTACAACTTATCATAGTCAGAGTTTTGTTCTTTTCAGTTTTCCCCGTCTTAGACGAGTGACTTTGCAGATCTGGGGATGGAGGAGGTTCGTTCGTGGCTTATTGTCATTAGGGAAGCCAAGTTAGCCAACCACGTTCCCGCCGTGGTGGCACGATGTCCCGGGGTACGACGACTTATCGTCATCGTAGTTGCTCGTGTATTGTCATGTTGTGAGTCGTAATCTCGTCTCTTGTATGACGATGGCACGATTGTTGAACACCCATGATTATAACATACTGTAGAAGTAATATAACAGCGTTTCTGATTGGCTAGCGTGCGTGCTCCATAACTCCATGGAGCACGGCGATTTCAAACGTAATGAGAAACTCATTTTTCATCAGCGAAATAAATATTGTTTTCCAAATTGTACCGGCATCGTGTAAACGGGGTCTGAAGCTTATTTTCCCAACCACGCATAAATCAAGTTAATTAGCCTTTCTCACGCTATGCGACCAGGCCTTGTCCGCCATTTTTGGGTGGCAAACCGCGTGGGGACAGAGGATGACAACAAGACAAAATCGATTTTGTAATAGGAAAACTATAACGTTTGAGTTGAAATTTTTGGTGGTTAAAAATATACAAACACTTCATTTTTTGCTTGGTTTGTAAAAGAGTGAAGTCACCTTGGTCCTGTAGAAATTTTAGCTTGCTAACTTTTGAAATTTGAAAAGAAAACTGGTATTGAAGGTGCGAAGTGCCGTCGTCGACAACTCGAGGTGAGAATGACTTGTTTATTTTAAAGCACTGTTTTTAAACCTGAACTGTATCTACTCTGTTACAACTAAGATCATACAATTTGATCATATGTTATCATGTACGATCGCTTTATCTTAATTCGGGAATAATAAAACACTAACGCATAATATAAAAGGTTTTTTTAGGGGTTTTTTAGACCATGGTCGCCACACTCTTTTTCCCATTCAGTTTGATGAAGCCTTCTTGGATTTTAAATCTAAGTTACAACAATGGCATCAGTAAGCCTAAAAAAATTGTACAAATTGTTGTAAATAGTACTCATTTGACATTTATCTAGTGAACTTTATAGTTTATACTGAAATTACCTGCATGGTATTGCAAATTGTATAAAGTAGAATAAATATAGAGTAAATATAAAGCAGTCTGAATGGCAAACTGATTGTATATAATGTATATATTATGTTAATAATAATATAAACATTTTATATTTTATTATTTAATAAATTATATACTAGGTATTAATAAAATTAAATTCAATAATAATTGGAAATATATATAAACAATTCAATGTTTACTATTTATGCATACTTGAATAAACAATTTAAATATTTTTATGAACATTTTTAGTTTAAACATAATATTAATTTACATTCATTGTAATAAATTAAATGAGATTTGTCTTATTCCCCAACCTTGGTTGATTTGGGGACCAAGAGGTGGGCCCATATTGAACAAGAATGCCAATTAGTTTCCATGTAGGATTAAGTAAGTCATACTGGTTCATTGGCCAGACCTGTGACAGGATGTGCCAGTTTCTCATCCTTCCAATAATCCATTCAACATGAATGAGTAGACCCGAGCTTAATGTCAAATGTTTTGGTGCAACATTGGTGGGGCAAAATGATATAGCCCCCTCTCTGCACAAGTATCCTGGTAAGTGGATGGTAAATCCTCTAGCTGTTATCACACCTCTCAGGCTCTCTGTTATCCAGTACACCTGATTTAATTAAGTTTTATCTCATTGTCTGATGTTGATCCTGGCATTAAATCACTGAAGAAACAGCCAACTCCATCTGGGGTCATACCAAATAATCCCTTAACAGTTGCACAGTTTTTATAGGAAGAAAATTTCATAGACTGAAGATCACAATTTGAAGCCCTCTGAACTTTTATCTCAGTGCAGTCCAAGATTACTCAAGTCTTGGCATAATCTTGGCTGTTTCTTCAGTGATTTAATGCCAGGATCAACATCAGACAATGAGATAACACTTAATTAAATCAGGTGTACTGGATAACATAGAGCCTGAGAGAGGTGTGATAACAGCTAGAGGATTTACCATCCACTTACCAGGATACTTGTGCAGAGAGGGGGCTATATCATTTTGCCCCACCAATGTTGCACCAAAACATTTGACATAGCTCGGGTCTACTCATTCATGTTGAATGGATTATTGGAAGGATGAGAAACTGGCACATCCTGTCACAGGTCTGGCCAATGAACCAGTATGACTTACTTAATCCTACATGGAAACTAATTGGCATTCTTGTCAATATGGGCACACCTCTTGGTCCCCAAATCAACCAAGGTTGGGGAATAAGACAAATCTCATTTAATTTATTACAATGAATGTAAATTAATATTATGTTTAAACTAAAAATGTTCATAAAAATATTTAAATTGTTTATTCAAGTATGCATAAATAGTAAACATTGAATTGTTTATATATATTTCCAATTATTATTGACTTTAATTTTATTAATACCTAGTATATAATTTATTAAATAATAAAATATGAAATGTTTATATTATTATTAACATAATATATACATTATATACAATCAGTTTGCCATTCAGACTGCTTTATATTTACTCTATATTTATTCTACTTTATACAATTTGCAATACCATGCAGGTAATTTCAGTATAAACTATAAAGTTCACTAGATAAATGTCAAATGAGTACTATTTACAACAATTTGTACAATTTTTTTAGGCTTACTAATGCCATTGTTGTAACTTAGATTTAAAATCCAAGAAGGCTTCATCAAACTGAATGGGAAAATGAGTGTGGCGACCATGGTCTAAAAAACCCCTAAAAAAACCTTTTATATTATGCGCTAGTGTTTTATTATTCCCGAATTAAGATAAAGCGATCGTACATGATAACATATGATCAAATTGTATGATCTTAGTTGCAACAGAGTAGATACAGTTCAGGTTTAAAAAGAGTGCTTTAAAATAAACAAATCATTCTCACCTCGAGTTGTCGACGACGGCACTTCGCACCTTCAATACCAGTTTTCTTTTCAAATTTCAAAAGTTAGCAAGCTAAAATATCTACAGGACCAAGGTGACTTCACTCTTTTACAAACCAAGCAAAAAATGAAGCGTTTGTATATTTTTAACCACCAAAAATTTCAACTCAAACGTTATAGTTTTCCTATTACAAAATCGATTTTGTCTTGTTGTCATCCTCTGTCCCCGCGCGGTTTGCCACCCAAAAATGGCGGACAAGGCCTGGTCGCATAGCGTGAGAAAGGCCCCGGGCTAATATATATTAGCCCGGGGTAATTAACTTGATTTATGCGTGGTTGGGAGTAACTATTAGAAATAAACAACCGCGGTACATGAAAGAAAACCGAGGTGATCGTGAACTAAGTAGGTTAGTGACCTCAACCTCGGTAACTAGGGTAAATAACTGACGTAGTTACCTCGGGTTTGGTAACTAACCTATTCTTATGCGTGGTTGGGAAAAGTAAGAGTTAATTACGGAGAACCGAGGCATTAAGCCACATAACTTCGGCCTGCGCTAAACGTCGCACAATCGACGAATTTAATTCAGACGAATTTAATTGTTTGAATTTTATTCGACGAAACTGCGACGTATAACTCGATTAAATTCGACTCGCGAATTAAATTCGTCTGGACAATTAAATTCGTCTGAGTCAGACGGATAATGCGACGATAATGCGTGTGCGAGTTACACGACGAATTATCGTCGCGTCGAATTAAATGTTTCTCTTCTATCTGTGTCAATTCGCCACCATGTTTTCAAGGAATCGTTTTCAGGATCCACGGGTCCAAGTAAAAACCATTAAATTCGACTGATATTCGACGTTTATTTAACTCGACGTCGCATTTACGTCGTATTACCGACGAAGTTAATTCGAATTAAATTCGTCTGAATTAAATTCGTCTATTGTGCGACGTTTAGCGCAGGCCTCCTGAAGCGCGTAGCGCTGAGGCTTAATGCGGAGGTTCGAGGTAATTAACTAATTTAGTTCAAATTTCACAAGGTTTTATCTTTATCTGTCTACTTCCCGGCTCTTTATCTGTCTACTTCCCGGCCGGGGAACGAGAGACTCTGGGATAATCTGTTTCAAATCGGTCTGAAGTGACCGGAAGTAGAATTAATAAAACCAAAATAACAAAGATGTCGGACGACAAGACTCCAGTGAAGACGTTGCCGCGATCGATATCTTCGCCGTATGTGTGTAGATGCAGGTCGACCTCACTCCAAAATTAAGGATTATCCTTAATTGTCAACTCGCCTAGAATTAAGGATAATCCTTAATTTTAAATGAAAACTCATCCCCATACCCAACCCCTAACCACAACCTCGGAAACCCTAACAAACCACAACCCCCGGTGGACCTAAACCTAATCACAACCCTCCGGGAAAATTTTATTATTACACAAGTTGTCTAAAAAACACTTCGGTCGCGATGATAAATCCTTTATTGATTGATTAAGACCCCATTTAGACGATGCCGCTACAAGTTGAAAACGGAGCAAAATCATGCCGTTTAGGCCTTGCGTTTACACGATACCGGCACAAATATGACATGAAAACGGCACAAAACGAAGACGGGCTCCTTGACGGCATGAAATGAACGGTATCGTGTATCGGTATCATGTAAACGCCCGTGGCGTAACAGTTTGATGACGGTAATCACGATATATACGACCACAGTATTCGGGTCAGCAGTATTCACAAAGTCTTCTCAATTCTCATTGGAAGAGAATAGTCACATGTTAATCCGTCATTATATTATACCGGCATCGTGTAAACGCAATACTTTTTGGCATGTATTTACACACCGGCATGATTTTGCTCCGTTGTCAAATTGTACCGGCATCGTGTAAACGGGGCCTGAAACTTATTTTCCCAACCACGAATAAATCAAGTTAATTGCCCCGGGCTGGGGTAATTAACTTGATTTATGCGTGGTTGGGGGTAACTATTAGAAATAAACAACCGCGGTACATCAAAGAAAACCGAGGTGATCGTGAACTAAGTAGGTTAGTTACCTCAACCTCGGTAACTAGGGTAAATAACTGACGTAGTTACCTCGGGTTCGGTAACTAACCTATACTTATGCGTGGTTGGGAGTAGGCTAGTTACCTCAACCTCGGTAACTACGGTAAATAACTGACGTAGTTACCTCGGGTTCGGTAACTAACCTATTCTTATGCGTGGTTGGGAAAAGTAAGAGTTAATTACGGAGAACCGAGGCATTAAGCCACATAACTTCGGTCAGTTTTTTTAGGCAACCTCTGTGATAATGAACTCAGTATCTCAGTGTTTTTTAGACAACTTCTGTGATAACGAACTCAGTATCTCAGTGTTCTTAGGCAACCTCTGTGATAACGAACTCAGTATCTCAGTGTTCTTAGGCAACCTCTCGCTCCTTCGTCGCTCGGTCTGTACGAAAACCTCAGGCAAATAGTTTCCCGTACAGACCTCGAACTCGGTTACTTATATTGTTCCTTAGACATTTAACTCACCGGTTCTGGCGGTTCAACAGTGCTATCTTGTGATACACGAAAGGCAACCGGTCTAGTCATCTTGATCAATGTCTAAGCTACATTTCTATGGTGGTTGCCTGCTTGTAACAAAAAGTTGGCTGCTTGTTATGGCTGTTCTTCGAAGTGTTACATTTAGGTGAATTTGCGCCATGTTTCTTGTTTGTTTATGATTGTGAGTTATGCGAATTAGAATAATCAGAACTTCACGCACGCTGATTGGATGCATTCTGAATTTAGCAATTCAAATAAAACACAAACGTATATCAGACAGCTCTTTACAGATATCCCATCCATAACATTGTACTTTCAAAAAGCTCTATATTTTAGTATATAAATCAATAATTACAGATGGCAACCCCCCTCACCTTCAAAGTATGCACTATCCGATACGATTCGGCATGGTTGCCTGCTTGTAACAAAAAATGCCATCAAAAGTAATATTTTGAAGCCTTGGCCGGCCGTCTATTATGACATTTCATGACGTTCAGCGTTCTTAAAAAAATAACTCCTCAGAATGCGGGAAATTTCCGAAATGAAAGGCATTTCCCAGATTCTAAATTTTAGAATTTTCCCGGGGGGCACGCCCCCAGTGTCCCAGTAAATTTGTCCCCCCCAAAATATGTCCCCCCAGGGACACATTTCCTAGGAAATATGGCCCCCTCTTCGGAAATTTGTCCCTCCCCCCTCAGAATGATTCCTTACAGGATGATTAATATACGTGTAATGTGGACAAAACTTTCTAAAAGTAAAGAAATATATATATTTCTGAATGATAAATTATAACAGCTAAATATATATTTAGATAAGAAACTCTTTTTTGCTTTCTAAAGAGCGTGTTGGCTCGAGGTTAATGAAGGGCTCCGCGTAAAACGTCAGTATTTCGTCGTGGAAATTCTCGGCAGCTCACCATTTTCTTGCTTTGTTATTAATATAATAGTGTAGTTTGCCGTTTTTCAAAAAACGGTATATACGGAAGCATTTATTATGCATGGTAGTCGTGATTCGCAAACGCAGTAGACGCCTTTCTTCAATGAGCGATGACTGATGACTCTCAAAAGCGATCCGTATTGGTCATACTGGTGTAGTAGCTGGGGGATAGGTGATGCTGCTGTCCGCCTAGGGTGAATTTTCGTCGACAAATAGTAACTTTTAGCTGACGAAACACTAATTTGCGGGGTAACACTGGCACAGGTAATTAAGTGTGAACATGCATTATTTGACTGAAGTGTCGTTCGATCAGTCAAAAATGAGAAACCACTTATTTAGCTGTTTGGAAAGAGGAGAAATCTCCTCGTTCCCTCGTGCTTGTGAAACAGCCGTGTTAAATGCTAAGGAACCGCATGAATTAGTCATACAGACATTTTGTACGTGTTTTTTTGCCAGAATATGGTGATATGGTTCAGTGTGATATTTGTGACAACTGGTACCATCTTCCTTGTCTTAATTTAAGTTCTTTTCCTAAGAATGATCAGTCAAAACTTTGTAAAAATGATTAGTTTAGTGACAGTCCAATTAAGCCAAAGTTTTTATTAAATAAATAAGTTTGTATATTATTAATCATTCAGAAATATATTTTGTTTTACTTTTAAAAAGTTTTGTCCACACATTACACGTATATCAATTATCCTGCAAGGAATCATTCTGAGCGGGGGCCAAATTTCCGAAGGGGGGGGACATATTTCCTACGAAATGTGTCCCGGGGGGTACAAATTTTTGGGGGGGACATATTTCCTGTGACACCGGTCGTCTATTATGACATTTTATGACGTTCAGCGCCTATTATAGAAGACTCTCCCCGAAGTGCTTATGAAACGAAAATTAAGTTTGTCTTATTTGAAATACTTTTGAAATGACAGAGTAACATCTTTTGCTGTTTTTTGTTTCCTTGCTTCTTTGTTGAGATATTTCAGTTTGTTTGATATGTGAAACTAACCAGTGACATCACAACGTGCATAATGACTTACTGGGAAAGGTTATATATCTTTGCTATTATTAAACGGAATCAGTTGAAAAAGAATATTTTTGTTGTTGTCAGGGAAAAACACACACACACATAATTGCTTCGAAGTGATTCCATTTGATAATAGCAAAGATATATAACCTTTCCCAGTAAGTCATGATGCACGTTGTGATGTCACTGGTTAGTTTCACATATCAAACAAGACGCCTGCGCAGGCGTTCACTCGGGCTACTGATTTCTGAAAGCTTCGCGTAGCCTGTGCGTACTCTAGCAAGACTACATGGCAATGGCAATGCATAATTGCATAGATTTTCACAAATAGAATCTATGGTCTTATATGAACTGCTGCGGTGCAGGAAGCGCTGAAGGTTTGCTAATGTTGTATAAATGTAAACAAGGCCGTTTTTCTGAATCTAATATATTTAGTTTCCGAATGTATAAATACGACACGCGATATCTAGACATGCACTGAACAGTTCAACATATTGATATCTTACCGGTATTTGCTCTATTCGGTGCTTATTATTATACTTGCATTTTGTAGTTGTCGGACTATAAAGCAGCAAGGCCAGGACGAACCTGTTTTGAAATAGCTCGTCATCTTTTACGTACTAGGTCTAACGCGATCGCCGGCGTGTGCAGTTGTAAACATTGTAAAGCCTTTGTAAACCGCATTACTGATCAACTATAACTCGGTCACTTGCAAAGCTATTCAAACAAGTAAACTGAGAAACAGTGAAATGTCTTTCAAATATTCAAAAACATCGATAAAATGGCAATAAAAGCTTTGCTCAAAAGAGACAACCACTGATCATCGGTTTCACAATTATTAAACATGACTGTTCTCTGACGTCCTTCACTCCTTCAGTTTAAAGTTTCCAATTATTTTTAATACACCTTGATTCGCTGACAGTCCGACTACTCTGACATGTTTGTTTGAGACCTCTGGTTTGAGACGAAACATCGATAAAATGGCAAGAAAAGCTTCGTTCAAGAGACAACTTGCCATGAAAGTGAAATGTCGGTTTCGCAAAGCTTGTCGGGTCAAGTTTGTCGACACAAAAAGCCGAAATTTAGATTCGGCTACCACAGGTAGCCCAAGTAATAAACTGAAATATCTCAAAAACAAAGCAAGGAAACGAAAAACAGCAAAAGATGTTACTTTGTCATTTCAAAAGTACTTTCAAATAAGACAAACTTAATTTTCGTTTCATAAGCACTTTAAGAAAGGCCGTGCATTAAAATAACCACTTGCTTACCTGCCAAGGAATGACAAGCTGACAGCAGTGGTAAGCCGAAAGTAGCAAGTAACATCTAAAAAGAAATAAAATTTGTGCGTTAATTCTTTGAAAGTTTGCATGGTGACAAAATAGTACTACAGTACACACGTAAAAACGCACAGTCTGATCAGCTCTGATATCAGATCTGTTCAGAGAAATGTAGCGACCCTTGATATAGCCTGACAGCTACAGAATGTACCAGCGCTGATGTATAAACATTTCCTCTAAGTACCAAGCTATTGTCATGAGGAAAACACAGACCAAGCCTGAATTCTGTTGTGAAAATACAGTTATTCCCAACAGCGAGGACCTTGAATTACTTGGGGTAACCGTAGATGACAAATTAAAACTTGATAAACATATAGCAAAAGTTTCTCGGAAAGTATCTCAGCAGGTCGCTGTGCTAAAACGCATGAGGAACATGCTCTCATTTGAACTACGCCTGAGCATCTATACGTCATTCATTACTCCACATTTCAACTACTGTTCTCAAACCTGGCACTTCTGCAGTAAAACCTCGGCTGAAAAATTAGAGAGAGTAAACAAGCGTGCTCTTCGTTTTGTCTTCAATGACAAATCCACCCCATATGAAGAACTACTTAACAAACTGGGGTTAACTACTTTAAGCCATCAAAGAGTTATGAAAATCCTTTGCTCTGTGTATAAGTTAATTAATAATACTGATTCGCCAGAGAGCTTAAAGGATTTATTAGAACTAAGACAAAGCGTATATGCATTGAGAGGGAAAGATATTTTGAGACTCCCGAAGGTCAATACCACCACGTACGGGCTAAAGTCGTGGAGGTATCAAGCAGCCAAGTTATGGAACGTCCTTCTGGACACAATAAGATCTGCAGAGAACTTTAACGTTTTTAAGAATAGTATAAAAAACATTGACAATGAGCAAATTTTACAATTACCATAGTTGCTAATAGTTTTAACTATTTTTATATTCTTTTATCTTTTTTTATATTATTGCTGCCGACCGAAGGGAGGCAGCTCACTATTCTTGACGTTGCCTCGTGCCCAGTCCTTTTTCCGAGCTATGTATAGCCGACCAGATCTCGATTTGTTAAATTTTGCGTTTGTTTGTTTGTTTGTTCACGGTTGGTTTGTTTAATATTTGTCTGTCGGCATTACGTCATCCATATATGAGCTGATGGGACTCAGTGCGCATGTTCCGCTACCACGTTGCCTTCGATATTCAGAGCTTCTCGAAGTTCTTCCTCGACAGAAAATTCACGGTAAGAACAAATACATCATGTCTTTACTTTCTCGTGGAAGTATTCATCAAGGCCATGAAGGTTTCAGTGGCCAGTCTCGAGGAAAGCAGTGCTCTTTCATGAGTTTATCGGCGCTGTTAACAGCACAAACTATTCCAGTTATCGAGTGGAACTCGACAACCATCGACAATGTCTTAGTACAAGGAGACAACATGTACTTGAATGCTTTTAACAATGATCTCATTCCTCGTGAGGGATTTCTGTCGCTGAACAACTTACCAACTGTTGTTCCTACCAGCATCTGACTTGGATTTGAGGAAATAATCTACAGTGGTTTCTACAATGGTCAATGGATTCGTGCACAAAGCTGTATGTGAATACACTGTATATGTAATGAACTGTACATGGCACTGTCTTCAAGAAATTATTTACCTCAGCTTTGTGAAAATTCAGTGGACAATGGAATTGTTCACTTTGTGAAAATTCAGTGGACAATGGAGATTATTTATGTGCCATGGATAACCATATTTGGTATGCAGAGTAAATACAATATTACAAGATCTTTGGGAAAATAAAATACAGTGGTTGCAGTTGTGTATTCCCAAACGACAATTACAGTATATGTGGAGTTGTGGACATGTGCAATGACTTAATATACATCACAAAGATCTCCTTCAAAGTATTATATTCTCAACAAGTTAGAAAGTTAGACAATATAAACAATGGAGCAACAAATACTGTAAACACCTGTTACATACCATTTCTGGTATTTATTTAGTCGGTGCCTATTTGTTTGGTGCTTGCTTTGCCATAACATATCAGACACTCCGGATTCCACTGACAGCTTTGTCACAGTAAGAAGCATGATTTATAGTGACAGTGATTTATCATAAATTTGTTTACCAAACATCAACACATAGTCATATTGTTTGTAGTATACTGTGTATGCAGTCAAAAGCCTTGCCAATTATATTCAGATACATTAAGTGATAGTTATTTGTAATTTAAGTCTGCTGTATTTAAATATAATTAAAATAATTGAAAAAATGTGTACATACTACTACAGTATGTCTGTTACAATTTATATAATCAATCCCAGGGTTCATTTTTGAAATTTTATAAAAAATTAGGCTTCCCATGGCTCTTGAGGTAGCACTTCCCTTGCGATAGTAACTTCTAGTTTAGATCATAATCTCTGTTAGTTTGTATATGTTTTAGATTAGGTTAGTTTCGTGGCAATACCTGCAAATTAGCTGAATATAGCTAAGTGTATTTGTCCACGTTAAATAAAGTTCATTGTATTGTATTGTATTGCGTTGTATTGTATTCTATTCTATTGTATTGTATTGTATTGTATTGTATTGTATTGTATTGTATTGTATTGTATTGTATTGTATTGTATTGTATTGTATTGTATTGTATTGTATTGTATTGTATTGTAGTTAGAATTTCGAACAGACTGCGACAGCTCCGTAGACAACATACCTGTTCAGTCTGTTATATCAAACTGATACAGCACTGACGGTGTCAGGCTGATACAGTTTGACAGAATCTGCTCTGAACAGTCTGTTGTAGCTGCATGTATGATACAGATATGATATCATAGGTGTATCATAGCTGATACTGCAACAGGCTGTATCAGGGCTCGCTACATTTTTCTGAACAGATCTGACATCATTCTGCATCAGGTCTGACACAGAGTGCGCGTTTTTGCGTGTGTACAAGCGAGAATTCGTGATAACACCACATTTATTATTTATTACTGATCTTTCGACCTCTTAACTCAGACCTACTGATCTCTATACAACTGCATGGATTGCCCATCCTTTAAAGTGCTTAGATCACTTGTGGGGTTTTAACATATTTAAATAGATAAAAAAAAGTTAGTTAATAAGTTATTTTGCCGTTTTTCATTTAGTTTAATAGTTTCTGAGATATAGGTCTTTAAACATGCCAATTTGGGTCTTACGCCAAAAATTTCCGTCGTTCATTTTTAAGCACGGGGGCATGGGACTCAGGAACCTAAGACGACCGTCTTCTTAGTTGGAATCAATGTGCGTACTGGAAAACGGGTGTGAGCTCGCCATTTCGATTTTTCAGTCCAATATATGTGTTTTTGTGAATCAAGAAGCCGAAACGTAGTTGTTTTGAATTGACTCGTTCCTGAGTCCCAGGCCACCAAGGTGTTAAAATGAACGACGGAAATTTTTGAAAATTGGTATATTCAGAAGCCAATATGTCAGGAACTATTTGACTAAATCAAAAACGGCAAAATAACTTATTAACTAACTTTTTTTGCTCTATTCAAATCAGTGGCGTAACTTTGGGTTAGGGTGCCCCTGGCTCAAACTGAAAAGCCCCCCCCCCCCTCCGGCCCCTGGGGACCTAGGGCGCAAAGCCCCCGAATTGAATTTCACATGCCTCAGAAGTGCATTTTCGGCGATTTCTGCGAGGAATTTTCCAAAAAGTTAATCGGTATAACAAGGGGAAATTCATCATTATATATATCAACCGTTTGTTGGATTATAAGAATATTTATCAACCCGTTGATACCAGCAGGTAAAACTGTCTTATATCAAGAATATAGTCACTGAGGAAAATACCGTAATCAGGTAACTACATCGTTGAAAACTCACCTTAAGCCCTAATCAAACGAGAACGCAAGTCATCGCAAGTTGGCAGTCCGAATTTCTGTGGCGGTCGTTCAACACCCAAATTAACAAAATAGAGGTTTCATAAGTTTTAAACAAGTTTTAACTTTGTCACGGTACATGATATTTTCGGGAAATTATTCATAGCGGCTGGCTGAGATAGCGTGACTGCCAACTTGCGGTGACTTGCGTTCTCGTTTGATTGGGGCTTTAAATATAAACACAGATTTATTTACAAACAAAACAAGCTAACCTGGCTCTTACACTGCATTCAAAGAAAAAATAAAACATTTTGTTTTTATGATTTGGGTGAACACAAAAATGTTAGTCTAACTGCTATGCCTGAGATAATACTGGTCTTTTGGCATTTTGAAATTGATCCAGTTTGAAATTTGAGACTGTTTGAAACTTCGTACCAATATTTAAATGATGGAAAGCTATATCCAGTTCAACGACGACTGACGATGTCCCAAGAAATACGTGAAAATGACGGAATCGACGGAATCCCCATAAAGGACATCCGACATCCTGGCTCAGGGCCCCCCTGGCTCTTGCCGGGCAGCGTCTATAGGAGTTACGCCACTGATTCAAATACATTCAAACCCCACAAGTGATATAAGCACTTTAAGCCCTAATCAAACGAGAACGCAAGACATCGCAAGTTAGCTTACGACAGTGAACTCCATACTTCCTCCATTCTCCCCTCATATCTGGAACGCTAACTTCGGGTCAAAAAGTAACGTCAAGCCTATTACATCGCGAGAACCTAAATCGCGAGAACCTAAATTGGGAAAAACATATTGAATATATCGCTAGTAAAGTATCCTCGGGGATTGGTGCGTTAAAAAAACTTAAAGAATTTGTCGATCGAGATACATTAGTGCTGGTGTACAATGCATTGATCCAGCCGCATTTTGATTACTGTTGTGAGGTTTGGGATGAGCTTGGCAAAGGCCTAGGCGAACGTCTTCAAAAATTCCAGAATCGAGCGGCTAGATTAATTATGAATTTTAAAAATGAACATGGACAGTCTATCTTAGCTCGTACTGCTCTCGGTTGGACATCTCTCGAAGAACGTAGAGCATTAATGAAGGCCAAACTCATGTACAAAACAGTAAATCAATTAGCTCCACAAAGACTGTGTAACATTTTCCAATTTTCCAACACTGTTAATAGTTATAATTTAAGGGGTTCTGCAACTGGCCTTTTTATTCCAAGGCCCAGGACAGAATTTTTAAAAAAAAGTTTCAGTTACAGTGGGGCTAAATTATGGAATAGAATACCAGAAAATATTCGAAATTCGATATCTTGTAACTCGTTTTGTAAAAACCTTTTCTCCTCGGCCTCCCAATTATTAAGTTAAGTAGTTTAGTTAAGTGAATTTAATAGCATTTATATAATAATAGTTTGTATGTATTAGTAAATTAGTCTTAATTTGTAATAGTTAATCAGCACACCTCTTATGGAAATCAGCACAATGTTGAATGAGATTAGTGTGCCTAAATAAAGTTGATCTATCTATCTATCGCCTTCAGTCCCCCCTATATACGCGGCCAAGATGCGGTTCGCGTCAGGGGACTGGAAGCGACGTAATAAGCACAAAATGTTGACTTCACTTTTGAAGCGTGATGACTGAAGTTAGCGTTTCAGGTATAAGAGATGGATATAGGAAATGGAGTTCACTGGCTTACGATGACTTGCGATGCCACCAGTCAAACGTCGGCACAAGTCGTCGCAAGTTCTGCACTTCCGCTAGTTCCCACGCCTTTTCGCTAGTTCTCATGATAGTTTCTATGGCGACGGAGCACGAAAGACTTGCATCGACTTGTGTTTTGCGTTCAAACGTTTCGCAAGCTCTCGCAAGTTGAAGAAAACTTGCGATGAAATTTGAACAAGACCAAATTAGTCGCAAGCTAACGCAAGTCACCGCAAGTCATCGCAAGCTGGCGGTCAAACGAGACACAAGCAAGCACAAGCTAAAACTTGCGATAACTTGCGTTCTCGTTTGATCAGGGCTTTATGCTCAGCAAACATTTTGAAGCCACTGGCGGCCATATTGGTACTGCAGGTCCAGTGTACCTTGCGGGCTTAAGAGTAGTAAGAGTTTACCGTGGGTCGGAAATGCATACATGTCCAACATAGGCATCGGATGACGGATCGTATAACGATCGGTAAAAGGGCGTTGCAGATCGTACGTACCGTACCATCTGTATTCCGATAGTCACGGACCGACATCACGTGATACAGATGGTAGACACTTAGTAAATATATACGTTTCAGATGGTACGGATCGTACGGACCGTGACACCTGCATTCGGATGGTCACGGATCGATATCACATCATACAGATAGTAGAAATCGAGCATTACACGGCATAATGCCACTAGTATATCACAATGTTGCCTCGTTCTTTATAAAACTACGGAGTACGTCAAGTACGAAATATTCGTGACTAGAGCATTACACAGCATAATGCCACGCGAGTATATCACAATGTTGCCTCGTTCTTTATAAAACTCCGGCGTACGTCAAGTACGAAATATTCGTGACTAGAGCATTACACGGCATAATGCCACGCAAGTATATCACAATGTTGCCTCGTACTTTATAAAACTCCGGCGTACGTCAAGTACGAAATATTCGTGACTAGAGCATTACACAGCATAATGCCACGCAAGTATATCACAATGTTGCCTCGTTCTTTATAAAACTACGGCGTACGTCAAGTACGAAATATTCGTGACTAGAGCATTACACAGCATAATGCCACAAGTATATCACAATGTTGCCTCGTTCTTTATAAAACTCTGGCGTACGTCAAGTACGAAATATTCGTGACTAGAGCATTACACAGCATAATGCCACTAGTATATCACAATGTTGCCTCGTTCTTTATAAAACTCTGGCGTACGTCAAGTACGAAATATTCGTGACTAGAGCATTACACAGCATAATGCCACTAGTATATCACAATGTTGCCTCGTTCTTTATAAAACTCTGGCGTACGTCAAGTACGAAATATTCGTGAATAGAGCATTACACAGCATAATGCCACTAGTATATCACAATGTTGCCTCGTTCTTTATAAAACTCTGGCGTACGTCAAGTACGAAATATTCGTGAATAGAGCATTACACAGCATAATGCCACTAGTATATCACAATGTTGCCTCGTTCTTTATAAAACTCTGGCGTACGTCAAGTACGAAATATTCGTGACTAGAGCATTACACAGCATAATGCCACTAGTATATCACAATGTTGCCTCGTTCTTTATAAAACTCTGGCGTACGTCAAGTACGAAATATTCGTGAATAGAGCATTACACAGCATAATGCCACTAGTATATCACAATGTTGCCTCGTTCTTTATAAAACTCCGGCGTACGTCAAGTACGAAATATTCGTGAATAGAGCATTACACAGCATAATGCCACTAGTATATCACAATGTTGACTCGTTCTTTATAAAACTCCGGCGTACGTCAAGTACGAAATATTCGTGACTAGAGCATTACACAGCATAATGCCACGCAAGTATATCACAATGTTGCCTCGTTCTTTATAAAACTCTGGCGTACGTCAAGTACGAAATATTCGTGACTAGAGCATTACCCAGCATAATGCCACGCAAGTATATCACAATGTTGCCTCGTACTTTATAAAACTCCGGCGTACGTCAAGTATGAAATATTCGTGACTCCATCATTACACAGCATAATGCCACTAGTATATCACAATGTTGCCTCGTTCTTTATAAAACTCTGGCGTACGTCAAGTACGAAATATTCGTGACTAGAGCATTACACAGCATAATGCCACGCAAGTATATCACAATGTTGCCTCGTTCTTTATAAAACTCCGGAGTACGTCAAGTACGAAATATTCGTGACTAGAGCATTACACAGCATAATGCCACGCGAGTATATCACAATGTTGCCTCGTTCTTTATAAAACTCTGGCTTACGTCAAGTACGAAATACGTCAAGTACGAAATATTCGTGACTCCAGCATTAACACATGCAGGATTTCTTTATAAAACTCCGGCGTACGTCAAGTACGAAATATTCGTGATTCTATCATCTATCATTAACACAGCATAATGCCACAAGTATATAACTATGTGAACTCGTTCTTTATAAAACTCCGGCGTACGTCAAGTACGAAATATTCGTGACTCCAGCATTAACACAGCATAATGCCACAAATAAAGTCCTGTTAGCGTTAACACGATAGCCGTGCATGTCAATTAACCCGTATTGTCGGGTGACCGTTTACAAGCATTACACTGCATAATGCCAAAAGTATATATCACAATGTTGCCTCGTTCTTTATAAAACTCAGGTGTACGTCAAGTACGAAATATTCGTGACGAGGCAGCATTGTGATATACTTGTGCCATTTTGCTCGATAACACTGGCACTGGCACAGTGAAAATTGAGAGGAGAATTCTCAAGTTTCACTGTGGGAGTGCTCTAGTAACAAGATCGAATATTTGATTGTTTGTCTAAAGGACTATACAGCAGTTCTTAGATTCGTGAAATTACTCGTGTAAATAAACAAATTTTGCCATTTGAACGAAAGCTTTATTAACCATTATTGATGTTTAATTACTTACTTGTCCATCCTGAGATTTCTGAGAAACATTTATTTCTTGAGCTGATGCCATTTATTATAATCTAAACTTTCTAGATTTTCTAAATAATAATACAGTAAGAATGTCAATCAATACATGATATACATCTAAGTATATAAAAAATTTTTTTTGAAAGAATTGATAAATACATCAATGAAGTGCTTATATGAAACAAAAATTAAGTCTATCTTATTTGAACGAGCATTTAAAATGACAGAGAAACATCTTTTGCAGTTTTCATTTCCTTGCTTCGTTGTTGAGATATTTCAGTTTCTTTAATATGCAAATTAAATATTTTGACATCACACATGCATAATGACTTATCAGAGGTTATATATCTTTGCTATTATCAAACATCATATCACTTCAAATTCAATTTAATTTGTATAGGTAATAGCATGGTTTCAAGTGCAATTTGGAAAAAACACGCACAAGTGAGTTTTTCAAAGACTATCAAAATTACACGAGTCCTAAGGACGAGTGCTATTTGAGGTCTTTGAAAAACTCACAAGTGTGTTTTTTTTCTTTCAAATTGCACAAGAAATCATGCTATTACTTATTAATAATATACATGAAAAAAATTAACATGAAGAGAATCTTTCCAATCCAACTGCTTTGTGCAAATAACATATATGAAAAAATTTAACAGGAAGAGCTTTTTTTCTAGTCAAAAATAATTTTTGTACAAATTTAAAAAAATAAAAAATTTGCACTGTATTTCCTTTTTTCTGCACTGTATTTCCTCAAAACTGCACTGCTCTCAGCCAATCAGAATTGAGAAATTTTTTCATGTATATTATTAGGTTTAGTATAAATACACAGTCAGGTGATTACAGAAAATCACACGCTGATTGGTTGAATTACTGTACTTCAGACTAATTCTCAATAATCACCTACAGCGTTTATTCAAAATGGCCACCAGCCAATTTGTCAATGCAACAGATGAAGAAGAAAATGTTGTTCCTAAAAGTACAAAAATGTGTATTTATACTAAAACAATTATTCCCCTCAGGCTCAGTTAAGAAAATCGGTGAATGATAACCTCGACTTCGTCTCGTTGTTATTCACCGATATTCACCTCACCTTTGGTGAATAATTGTTAAATAATAATAGCAAACTTAAGATATCTAACCTCCTGCAATAACTCATTTTGCACATCACATGTGACATCACAATGTTTAATTTGCATATCAAACAAACTGAAATATCTCAAAAATGAAGGAAGGAAACCAAAAACTGTAAATGATGTAACTTTGTCATTTGAAGAGTTCTTTCAATAAGTCAGATGTAATTTTCATTTTATATTAAACACTTTAAATCCAATACCATTATGTCAGCCATTTAACTGATTTAAGTCATTGTAAAACAGATTGTGGTAAACATGCATTGTTTACTGAAGTCAAACCACATCTACATCAAGACTAAAAATTGAAAAAGAATGAAGTATATTTAATATAACATAAGAATTTAATCTTAATGATGAGTAGTAGTACATCAACATGAGACCTACTTCAACAAAACCAGCAAGCAGACCAAATTCATCCTAAAATCTACAAAGCCTTTCACAATCTATTAATGTTTTGATCTATCATTGACACCACTGGAACTGTATACCAACCTGGAAGTGTTTCCCAATACCTTTATATCAGACTGCCTTATCTTACTATATATACTGACAGTATGAATTCACCAATCACCATACAAGACAGTTCCAATATTGCTTCTCAAACTAACCCCAGTAAATGGATACAAAATTTGTTTCAACTGATATACCACTCAATTTAGAATTATGTTTGATAATAATATAACATTCCCCATCGGCATTTCAATTTTCATTTGCCATGAGACCATTCTTGAAGTCAGCCTTAGTTATTAATCAAATATGGTTGCTGTTACTTCAAAATTTGTGTCAAGGACTGGCTCTTCTGTCCAGTGACCACCAAAGAGGCATTTGATTATTTCACATGAATTTGACAATCTCGTTTAAAACAATGTGCATTGAAATTGAAAATTGAAAGTATCCTTATTGCATCAGTTAAAAAGCTTCTTGTAGTGGTCCCAATCAGAGGTGGATTCTGTTTTTATTAAAAGCTGGCCAGGAGTTAAGCCAACCACAAAACTTCAGTTCATTCTAGCAGGTGAACCAGCATTTAGGCCAGCATGAACTAAATCTCAGGTTGGATTCTTTCGCAAGCTTGGCATAATGTAACAGACGTTTGGTAGACATTCTTCAAGCTCGAATACTCAGGAAATGTTTCTGAGCCCCAGATAGAATTTGAACCTGTAACCTTCTAATGACCAGATAGACACTCTAACCATTGAACTACCAAGACTCAGATGGAGAGCTAAGGTTGCAAATGTGCTCCTGAGTAATAGTGTTTGCACATGTATATGAGATGTAGTTGAAGTGATATGATGAGTTGTAGCTACTGGTATATCATATCATGATACTGTACTGTACATCATATCATGAGGTGAGTTATCTCAGGGGTAGGGTTTATCTCTATCCCCTGAGATATCTCAATGTTTGTTCATTTCCATCTTAAAAAAGTAAAACCGTTCACATGAGCTGGAGATAACTCGGGGGATAAGAGCCAGAGTTAAGCACGCTTTCACTCGAGTTTATATCTTCGTTTAAGAATTAGTAGACGTTCGTCAAGCTCAAATAGTGAGAAAATGTTTCTGAGCCCCGGACAGGGATTGAATCTGCAATCTTCTAATGATTATAGTTAGACGCTCTAACCATTGAGTTACTGAGCCAAGGTAGCTAGTTTGTTTACAGTCTTATGTGCTGTTGTGTTTCCTGTGAAGCGATATTAATGAGTTTACGTACCACACAATTCTATAAACTGCGTAGAAAAACAAAGTCACCAAAAAGATAAAGACTTGATCGCCAACGTTTTCGATTTTCATCGCCGTAAAGGCTTATAATATAATATATTTTGTATGTAGCTCACCTTTAACACCAAGGTTTTAGAGAAATAATTCCAAATAACGTCCAAAAATGATTGAACCAAGGGTCAAGGGAGCACGTTAGAATGTGATGTTTTGTGCGAGTCGCCGAGTTCGATAAAACCGCTGACAATATTGTATGAGCCCCCGACGAGCGAGCCGAATACTCTCCGAAGATACGGAGGGCGGGAAGGGAAAAGAGAAGGGGAGTATTCGGCTCGCTCGTCGGGGGGTCATATCGTCAGCGGTTTTATCGAACTCGGCGACTCGCACAAAAACGTCTCATGGGCAACAACTTTAGGTAAGTAAAGTTTAGTTTATTTACAAGACGTATCACATTCTAACGTGCTCCCGTGATCGGAAATGTATTTCTGTCATGGTAGCAACCGCTGACCGTAGGGGAGGCCACATTGGGCCAGCCAAAAATAGCATTTGTTGTTGCAACAATGATGGCTGAACAGTACTGTATAAACAAGGCGGCTATCATGCGTGAACAGCACTGTTGAACCAACAGTATTGTTCATCATTGTTCTAACAGCATTGTTCAGCAATGATGAAGCAACAGTAGCTGTTCATGGCTGTTGGAACAGGAGAGAATAACACTGTTACAACAGCATTGTTCACCGTCGTTATAACATGGCTGTTCAGCACAACCTGTATGTCGTATCATGCATGAAACAACACTGTTAGATCAACATGGTTGTTCAATGTTGTTTCAACAGGCGTGTAACAGTGTTGTTGGACAAAAATAGCGAATGAAGTATGCACACGCGATTTTCTCGCGGTTATTTTGGGCAATAAAAGAAAGGGGAAGTGAACGCTTTTAATATCTGGCATGGAAAAAACGAACAGAAGAGAGCCGAATTCTCAATTAAAGTACTCAAAAACTTCACGTCTTTTCAAAAATATAATAGTTCAATGTTAATTTCAATTAAGTTGTGACACCTTTCTGCAAGTGTTTTTGTAGCTGAAAATACGTACCAAAACCGTGTGAATTTACAGTGTATTGAAGATGAAATAATTAAATAAAGACAGTTTTCTTGGCAGGCGAAGACTGACAGAAAGCTATTATGAAAACTATAAAGAAGTGGATGCTGTTTTTTTTTAAATGTCGAAGAAACATAAAAATTGTAAAGAGGTTAATAAAAGGTGAAATCAAAGATGGGCTACTCCACAAAAAGTTCAGTATCGTGTCAGCAGCAAGGAAGTATTTTTTTTACTTTTTCTATTCAAAACAAAGTGGTTTTCTTTTCAACAGTTAATAAAGGTGAGTGTGACTTATCCAAATAACTTTATTCCACTCGAAAATTTGTATATTAAAGAATTTGTATATAGAAAATTTGTATATAATAGACAAATTTAATGTTGGGAAGATTAAAGGCAAATTTCATTTTCAAACTGCATCAGCAATTAATATATAATTACACAGCATATATGCATTGCATTGCATTAAATTACATTACATTACATTGTATTTCATTATGTCATCGCAGTATGTCACACTAGCTTCAAAGCTTTTGCCCTCTTTCTTAAAGTGTTAGGTACTCTGCAAGTGCGGTGAAATTTAAAGTCGGTGTGACGCGATATTGTAGCCCATCCCAAACCGAACAGTTTCAATCCCTTCCCTGATGCAGTCGTCTTCGTCTTTCGTGAACCGAACACCTTTCTTTCTCCCAGCAAATTTAACAGGCTTCAGCGTCGGCAGTCTCAACGTGCTTTGAGGAACTACATAAACGGTTTTACTTTTGCCGATTTCAAAAAATCTTTCGACTTAGTGGACTGCGAGGTGCTGCTTAAAAAACTGCCTCTATACGACTTAGATGACAGAATTGTCCATAGAGATATGGTCTGGAAACTCGAGAAACTTCAGTGGTTAACAAATGAGCTGCGGTTTATGTTGAACTGTACTTACACCGTGCACATGCATCCTTTGTTTTAGGTTTATAAATATTTAAATGGAACGGTTGAGTGATTGAACTAAACGTAGCTATTGGATAATTCCTTCATTGTACTAAAATACAATGGGTTCAGTGACCGTGCACAATAAATCTGCATAAAGGCAAACAAAAAGATAGAAGACTTAAGGTGAGGTAATATGGGCAACATTTTTCTTCAACTTGCAACACAATTTTGTTGCGTTGCAAGTTGAAAAGCGTTGTTGCACGTATTACCACCCAACTTAAACATTGTCACGCAACAAAGATTAGGTGGTAATACGTGCAACAACGCTTTTCAACTTGCAACGTAACGAAATTGCGTTGCAAGTTGAAGAAAAACGTTGCCCGTATTACCTCACCTTTAGTTGAGTTTCCTGACCATATTTTGAAAGATTATGATGACAGTAGTGTCCAACTAATAAAATCGTATCTTAAGACCTGGCCAAACGCTTTCAACATCGCATTCAACATTGTTGGACGATGTTGAATAATATTGAAGGCACGAGTGGCCAAATGAATTCAACATCGTTCAACATTCATGAATGACAATTAATTGAACGCGGGCTACCACAAAAGCTGGAATCGACAATATCCCGCATGGCGCATGGCGCATGTCTCTGTTCAACAAAGTTGAATGAAATGTGGCCAAATGCGTTCAACACCTTTCAACATTTTGAGAACAACAGAAATGTTGAACGCGTGTTGAACGAAAATTTGAACATGTTCAAATTTCGTTCAACATCATTTAACACCATTCAACAACGTTCAACATCATTCAACAGGGTGGCCAAACGCTTTCAACATGTTGAATTCAACAATGTTGAACGATGTTGAATGAAATGTTGAAAGCGTTTGGCCAGGCCTTTACATATCGAAAACAATCTACAACAGTAAAAAAAACATCTCATTATCTTTTCATTATCTAACTCATAGAGTACCTCGGGGATCCGTACTCGCTCCCTTGATTTTTCTAATATTTATCAAAGACTTGCCTGGAGTTATATCCCATTCAACTGCTGTAGACATTTTGCCGACCAATGGTCCGGAGTTGACAAATTGAGAAGCGATCTTGATAATAGCTGAATGCTTCTTGGCGATTGGTCAAAACAAAATCGTCTGCATCTCAATACTAAAAAATAGGTACGCATTGCGTACATGCGCATACTGGTATTTATTTGATTAAGAGATAATAACTGAACAATATAAATTGTTCAAACAATATAAATATAATATTGTTAATATAACTAAAACATCTTGGCCAAGCGCCTAACATCTCAACAATGGGCTTCTCACCCCCCACGTGACCCTGACCTCTTCCTTGCTGCGATTGGTCAGTTAGAGCGTTTGAGGGCAAAATGTTTTGCCTCAAACGCTAATTGACCAATCACAATAAGGGAGATGTCAGGGTCACGTGGTGGGTGAGACAAGCCATTAAAACAATTAATAGTTAAAAGGGTATTCAGATTTCAGAAAGATCTTTAATTCAAAGCCAAGCAAGCGCTCATTCTGTGGCTTTGTCCTTGGAAAGCTTGTCGTTTACGCGAGAAAGTCGAAGCTGTTCCGGAATTATTATAATAACACTTTGTATGAAGGTTTTGTTTGGTGATGCTGTATCGAATAGGAAAAATAACATATATATATTATACACATTAAAATTGTAAAATTATTAACATTCACACAAATTATATATATATTTCTAAAATTCATTAACAATTCATGAGGAAAACACAAAGAAAAATCATGAGCGTATCGGATCTATATATGTGATATAGACTCGCCCTAAGTTTCTCGCTGGTTTTTAACGGCTGAGATAAGCTTAATTTTCAAAATTACTACGCCAATGAACGTATGAAGTGATTCTTTTTAGAAGCCATTTAAAAACCTTGCAGGACGGGCTTTATCAGCTCTAAAACACTCGGCTATCGCCTCGTGTTTTATATCCGATAAAGCCCTCCTGCGCGGTTTATAAATAGTACATGTAATAGATAAAGCATGAGCAGCCGATCTGTATCTGATTTACAAGGCGAGCCGAAGGCGAGCCGTAGTAAATCAGATACAGATCGGCTGCGAATTATCGTACTTGTGAAATGGACGCATCTAAATAGTCATGTTTTCAAACTATTTTTCAAGTTGGAGTGATTTTAGCCGAGAAAATCGAAGCTAAAGTTTATGTAAATCAGGACGATTCTGTATCCGATTTACAACCTCTGCTACGGTATTGATTTCTTTTGTGTTTTCCTCATGAATTATTAATGAATTTCACAAATATATATATAAGTGAGTTTTGGTTCACGAAATGTTAGAGAGTGCTCAATACCATATATAGATAGAGCAAAATACAAAGTATGAAGTACAGTTTTACCTTAAAGACTTTAAGGTAAAACTATACTTCATACTTTGTATATATATATATATATACAAAGTATGAAGTATAGTTTTACCTTAAAGTCTTTAAGGTAAAACTTATATATATATATATATATGGGCCCATGCGCACTTCACGCTATCTGAATGTACTTCACCGATGCTGTCCCACATGCGGTTGTCACCGACGATCGCATGTGTATAAGTAATTGATGAAATTCATTCAGATTGTTCCAAGCTACACTGATGAGCTGTTGTACAGCGAAACACCGTGTCTGTAGATTGAACTATATATATATATATATATATATATATATATATATATATATATATATATATATGCTCAAAAATTGTGTATTAGTATGTGTGGTATATCTCACGACCGTCTCTTGATTGTGCTGTATATATATATATTACTCACCTACTGCAAACACTACTACATTTAGTGTATATATATAATTCATCAATCAAAAAACCTTCTTCCACCTAAGCTTAACATCTTTAATATAAGTCTTTCAAATTGATTCTGTTATTTGCCTATGTTAACGTTAGAAATCTGGACAAACTTATATTATATTAAAATCATATCAAAAAATCATATTATATAGCTTACCTTCAGTCAGTCAGGCCTTCTGTATACTGTAATATCATGATTTTGAAACCAATTTAGAAAAGACAAATACGTTTTTTCAAAATTGCCCAAGAAATCATGCTTATTCCAAAAGTTTGAAGCAAATATGTTTCCAACTATGAATAATACACAACACTCAGTGTCCAAATTCTCAAAGCTTGGATAGTTTGAAAAACATTTCATTCAACGAATACATCAAAACATTCATTCATCACATCTTCTAAACGTCTTTCAGGTACTTTAGTGGCTAATATTAAAACACAATTCATTTTATAATTCAACAAAATGCTTTTGATAAATTTATAGTCATGGTCGCCATATTGAATTTTGTCTTGAAGTAAAACACAGCTACCCCAAGCTGCATATTTGAAATTGGAAATTTAAAACTAAAAGGTAAAATAAATGCTTACTTATAATCCTTTTGTGTTGATTTTTTGCTTAACACACGTCAAAAAACTGATATAAACGTTTCAGCTCTGAAGTTTCTACTCTGGTTTTTTAAAGACTAGACTTCAAAGTCGTTCAGTTTTTTTATATCAATTATCTGATTCAAAATCAAGCAACAATTATCAAGACAGAAAAACTGAAAAGTAGGAATTGATTTCTAATTCTAGTTTTTATATAATTACCAATTTTCCATATGTTTTAACAATTAATAGTATTATAAAAGCAGTTATAATCGAATACTGATAAAAGTCATGTAGTACATGAACTTGAAGAAATGTGGAAAACTTGAATGAATATCTTTCAAAATCCGTATAAGCATTTGATTTGCTCTCTTTGAGTTTTGTTAGCCAATCAGAATAAATGCTTAATATATAGACTTTATTCATAAATGGCCGACGATTTAAAATCCTTTTATGTGCATATAAATTAGTCACTCTGGCCTCGTTATAGAGTAAAGATTCTTTTGAATTTCGCGCACGAAAACGAGTTCAGAGGAGCTAATTTATATGCACATAAAAGAATATTAATTGCACGGCCATTTATGAATATGGTCTACTCAACATGAAAACATTTACACTGTATTACATCTTTTCTGCATTTATGCTTAAATAAGTAACAATCTTGTCCAGCATTTCTATTGATGATATTAACTGTTCTTTCACTAAAATTAATGTACCTAATAAATGTTTTCATGGGACAGTCCTAACCCACTAGGCAGTACTGTAACAGCAGCATTAATATGCTTGCCATGCTGATGAGTTCTAACACAGCAAAGCAATCAGAAATGTGTTGTATTTTAACTAGTTTGATGACATTTTATAACGTTCATTCAGTGTTCCTAAAAATCAACTTTCAGAATGCAGGAAATGGCATTTCCGAGACTCTAAATTTTAAATTTTCACCTGGGGCATTCCTCCAGATGCCCCTAAAAGTGTTCTTTTTAGTGAATGCCCCCACCCCCCCTTCCCACGAGATAATCCTTAAAAAAGGCCTTGATTTTCAAAATGTTTCAACAATAGACCTTATTCAAAAATGGCCGTCGAATTAAAATTCTTTTATATACATATAAATTAGTCCTTATGAACTCGTTTTCATGTGTGAAATTCAAACGAATTTTTACTTTAAAACGAGGTCATAAGGGCTAATTTATATGCACATAAAAGAATTCTAATTGGCGGCCATTTTTGAATAAGGTCTATTAATAGTATTATAAAAATAGGTCCGCAATGCGTACATGCGTCTCGGACTGATGGTCTTGTTCAACGACTCAATGATATAATTATACATGTGCACACAAGAATATATTAAAAATAATTAGGCATGATGTGTACATGCGCTTACTATAATTTTAAACAACGTATAATTATTGCAATGAAACAAACTACAGACAAAAGAAGATATAACGATTATAACAGGTCCTTTTAGAAAATCATGTAACGTGAAAAAAAGCTTCCTGATTAAATATTATTATTATAACATTATAAACAGTAACTGACGAATTTAATTTAAGAAAAATATAATTAATAAATAGTTTTTATAAGGTTTTACAAGAGTTAACGTCTAAAAAAATTGAAGGGGTATGTAATAATTTAGTTTTTCTTGTTCACATATTATCTGATAAGCAGCCTCTAATCAAAATGTTAACACTGTTATTTCAGTATTGCAGTGACTTACAGTAGGGGTGGAAGATGCCTAATGTTGGGGGGAACTAAGTTTCAGCCCATCAGAAGCTTTATTCAGGTCTGGTCACACTGACTATAGGCTAGGTAGCCTGGTACCCTGGCCCAATTTCAAAAGAAATATGGGCCAGGTAACCACTAATTTCATTCTCACGTCATCAGGGCTAAATCCACTTATGACGATTGCAGTTTTACTCATAGCCAATAAAAACGCGCGAAAATTCAACCAATAGGAAAGCAGAAGTCTTTAGTGGTTACCTGGCCCATATTCTTTGATTGGGCCAGGGTACCAGGCTATAGGCTAGGCAGCAGACACGACTCACAGGGTGCTAACTTAGCTCCATACTGTCAGCAAAGTCTGGTTGAACTTCACTGCTCAAAATTATGTCTCGAGGACAACATGATGTAAATTGAAAATATTTCACCAAGTTTTCTATACCCTCAACTGAAGCTAAAATGCAAGTTCCTGATGAACAAGGCATTGATTTCATGTACGTTTCTTGAGTGAGAGTCCAAACTTTTGAATACTTCTGGGAGAGGTCTAAATATTGCAACAGTATGGACACCAATTGTAAACAAACAACTGCTGTAAATTAATAAAGAACTTGAAAATATTTTATTAAAGACATGCTCATGTGACCCAAAAGGCTCATTGTTAGCTGTCAAAAATACATCACCAGAAAACGATCGACTCACTGTATTGCAATTGATAATTTTTATTATCAGTTGAAACCATCTCGGGCACATCATTTAAATTCAATAATATATTTATACTGTATGCATAAAAGGATATGTTTGCACGTTCATGTGCAAATACAACGATTCTGCTCTATATATTTGTACGTGATATCCACACGTAAATAGCGCCTGATCGAACTGTTGGTCAGTGCAAACACAATGGCTCCAATAAACAAAAAACAAGTAGCACTTTATCTGGCAAAAACCTGCACCAAACGTTATTTTTGAGGAAGCGATGTTCGACCTTGTGAGCAAAACAAAATGGCGACCTTCGGCAAACTTTCGTTACTTTACGTAACATGTTCGTTAATCACGTGATTGCCACAAACAAACTAAATCAGAACATTTTCGATAGCAATACGTCTTCGGACTACGTCCGAGACGCAAAAACCGTGATAATCGAAAACTGATAAAAGTCATATAGTGCATGCGCTTGAGGAACTTTGAGCAAACTGAGAACCTTCAAAATCCGTATAAGCATTTGATTTGCTCTCTTTGCATTTTAATAGCCAATCAGAATAAATGCTTAATACTCAACCTGATAAATTTTGCATTGTATCACATCTTTTCTGCATTTACATTAAAATTGCACTTTTTTCTTAGCCAATCAAAGTTGTGAACTTTTTCCATGTATTTTATCATGCAGCAAATGTCACACTTTTTAAGTGTTTATATTTTGCACCATTTTATTATGAATACATTTAAAAAAGTTTAAGACTAATACAAGACTATCTCTATCTAATAATATAAAAGAAAACTCAATGTTTTTAATCCTAATTGTATTAATGTAAATCTACAGTTGTTGTCAGCTCAAGTTGTAATAAAGAATTAAATTTCAGAGCTACAGTTACTTACATAAGATTAATTTAAACTATACAATACATCAGCATTACATCACATTAACTCCCACTTATTAACTGTACCGAAAAAGATGGCGGCTTGTAAATTTAACCATAATTTGTTTCGCGTAGTAAGCATTGTTTCTTCGGGGAATTATTGAAAAATACGACTGGAAAAAAATAAAGTTTGATGGAAAACGAGTTTTTGCCTACTTAATCCATGTTAATTAACATAATAAACATTATAATAGAATCAAGAATTACCAAGTTTATTATTTATTGCTGATCTTTCGACCTGTTGACTCAGACCTTCATCAGAGCAAATGCCAACATCGTGTTGACTCACGTAATAAAAACAAAACAACTAAACAACCAGAATGACGTAAGAACACAATGGCGTAGTTACGTGCTTATACGTTTATTCTAAAATTAATTAAATGACATAATGGGATCAGGATTGTTGATCGAAGAGAGCTAACCAAGTTCTATTCAATGGCTGACTCTCCTGTGAAATCGTAGGATTTTTTTAAAATTTTAATAGATTTGCTCTGATAAAGGTCTGAATCCACAGATCAAAAGCTAATCAATAAATAATAGACTTGTGTTACCACAAATCGTTACGCTTCTGTTAAAATTTGTCACCATGTAAACATTCAAATAATTAATAGTAAATATTGTTTATTTGTTTTTTGAGATGCTCTAAGTTTACGAAGTATTATGGTTAAATTACAGCCGCCATTTTCTGGTATATTTTCGATTAAAGAAACATAATAGTCAGAACTACATACATAAAAACGCACAAGATTTTACAGATCTGTAATCTTGTTGATATGTTGTGCAATTTTTGTTTGTGTGACTGACAGAATGTTTGTGTTTAATTATTCAGTCTATTCAGAGGTTGGCTTTTTGCAAAAAAATTACGGGTAAAGGTTTTGATTCTTAATAAAATCCACTCAAATTGATACAAAATCATTTTACTTTGTGAAAAAGAAATAATTTGACCGCAAAAGATATCCACAACTAAATTTTTAAGCAAGATGAAGCTAGGTGTTTATTTAGGTTTGCTAAAAGTTCAGAGCTGTTTCTCTAGTATAAAGCAAAACCATGCTGTCGCTTTGAAAACCAGACTTTAGTCTTGATATATAGCGTTGTCGTTCTTTCATGTTTAACATTCAGTTTTCTGACGAGCGGCAGGCTTAGAGTAAAACTGTAAATAATCCAATATCTGAAATAGAGTAAACTGAAGGTTGACAGTCAGAGTTTAAAATGGTTCCAGGACAGCTTTCGTCAAAATAGAACTTCTCAAAGTGTTGTTGTTTGACGGTTAATGTTAGTGGAGTTCAGGTATATGAAGGACCATGAGTTAAACATTCTTGAGATAATCTGTAGACAGTCAGAGTTAAGATAGTTCCAGATAAGTTTTGTTTAGATATTCATCCTTAGTATAATACCATGAATCAATGATGATAAACTACAGGTGCGAACCAGATAAAGAATGTCTGAAAATATATTCCTGGTTGAACATTTCAGTGCTGGTAACATAGAGATCAAAGTTTAATGCTCGTAGTTGATATTCAGTTGTCAGTTTACCAAATGCCAGTATTCGAGGTTTTCCAAATTAAAGAGATACACTTTGTAAAGTTCAAGACGTTTGATTTAGCTAGTAAAATAGTTCCAGTCATAATTCAAAGAATTGGGCTCAAATTTTCAGTCATTATTCCAACCATTTAGCATGTTAATAATATAGATAAATAAAGCAACTGACAAGGCTGAAAACCAAAGTATGCAGAGGAACCAATCAGGTATCATTACACCAACTGTGGAAGCGGAATCTTTACCTTCAGTTTCAGTTTCAAACAGATCAACCTTTAGCTTCATCATCAAGAAAACTTGTCATGGTTCAAGCTTTAAAATAGCATATATTCTTTATGTACTGATTTGTTGTCGTAGCCAAGGTTTTGAAACTCGTCGATATAACAATTTTGGTTTCCTTGAAGGCGTCAACAAAGCAACATAAAGCACAAATTTAATTAATACCACAAGTGTCTCAAATAAGCGTTGTCTTCCGGGACCAATGGTGTTAGTTTGACTTTCTCTGTATTCAAGTACCACACAGTTTGTTTTATCTTTGGTGAAGTAACCACTGGAAGATTCCAGAATCCCAAGAATAATTTCTAAAGTTTAAGCAGCTTTGATTTGACTAGACAAACAGCTCGAATTATCTTTATCACTCAAATGGAAACATTGTATGGTACAATTGCTTAAAACATTAGACGCAGAAATCTCAGTTCATGAAGTAATATTTAAAACATGAGCAGCAGTGTTTTCTTATCAGATTTAAAACACGAGGCGATAGCTGAGTATTTTAGATCTCATAAAACACATACTGCGAATGTTTTGAATAGCTTTTGAAACGACCCATTTGGTAAGTTCATTGGCGTAGTAATTTCGAAAAAAAATGTTGTCTAAGACGAGAAAATCAACGCTAAAGTCTATGTAAATCAGGAGGATTTTTTATCAGAGATAAAGCTACGGACTTAGTTAGATTTCTTTTGTGCTTTCTTCATGAATTATTAATGAGTTTTTAAAGAGAATGTAACATCATACTTGAAACAAAATATGGGCAGAGAAAAATTTCTGAAATTTTATCAAGTTAACCCTTTACAGCCAAGACCATATGTTGTATTGTATAAAATCGTCTGGTTTTAACCAGAAAAAAATCCTAAAGTTTTCAACAAGCTGTTTCTTGACAAGGGTCAAGAATATAGTTTCTCAACCATTTACAATCATTGAGGATCTTTTTTTGTGCTAAATATACAATTCAAATGATGTTAACCAAAAAAAGATAAATAAGATTTTTAAAATGGCTAACAGGCTGCAAAAGGTTAAGTATCCCATCACATAATTTTTAACAAAAAGCCAACCTCTGAATTTGATTTTCACAGTGACTAACATGCAGCTATTATTTGAGTTAACTTTTGCAAAATTACATCACGAGAAATGTTTTTTTACAACTTGCAAACTTGGTTTATGGTATTCTATAGAGCGTGAAAACGTTGTATAATGATAAATATATGATCATTATAATTACTAAAAGCAGTGGCCTAGATAGTTCAGAATCAGTTAAAAACATTTAAACACGAAACTTTCATGCACTTTTTTATATACAGCAGAGTACATTGTTGGTGTTTACGTCACTAATAACATTATTAATTTCACATGTGGATTATAAAACACATTTTTTTGAAACTTGTTCGTCTACGCAACGTCTTCAAACCATTTACTTTATAACGTTAGTCACCACTACCAACAGTCTTTTTCAAGACTACATTAACCTAGACGAACAACTTTCACAAACATGTACTATAATAATACTATTAGGTTCAAACCATTTACCGTTATGTAATTGGGTACATCAGAATTGTATAATTGTGATAAAATATTCTATTAACAAATTAGTTTTACAAAGTAACTAAATAAGATATACCGTTGACACACACTTTCAAAACATTCTCACTTTACACTTATACTGGAGAAAACTCAAAACTAAACTATTTCACTTTGCTAAATTACAATTTTGTTTCTATATGTTAATACTTTCACTGCCACAGTCATCTTTTATTATCTTACTGGAATTCTAGTTTACTACCTTTTCACTTTGCTCTATCTAAAACACTGCACTTTACTTTTTTACACTCACCGAAAGAGTTAAGCCTTGCCAATTTTAATTATCAAAACTAAGTATTACCAAGTATTTTATAACCAAACAATTAGATAGTACCATTTAAACTGCAGTGATCTATTTGTGTTACCCTCAGCTGTACATATATACAAGATATATCTAGATTACAACTATATCACCTTTATTCATAGCTATAGGTAACTCAAGTGTAAGCATGTCCTCTCATATATACAAAAAAGCTAATTATAAATTCCAATTCTAATAGTATATATAACTAAACTATTTGAAGATCCGGTATAAGTGAAGTTCCAATCAGAGATGCTCATAGCGTTTAACTAACAATAACAAACATGATATCAAAGACAAACTATTGTTACGCAACATATCTGCAAATGATCAAAAATTCTAATTACATTACGCAAAACGTGAAATAATATACCGAGAAAGAGCTTGTATCTTTGTCTGCAAATGCTTAGATAACTCGCCTGTAAATTTTGAAAACTACTTTAAGTTAAACGACCAGAGTATGAGTATACGTGGAATGCTTCTTGTTAGATTCAACTGCCTAAGATATACCTCCTGAATATGCTAGAAACTTGTATTATTAAGTGCAAAAATCTATAACTTTCCTATTAAAATTAGAAAAACTTTGAATTTTAATTATTTTATAGGCAGATTAATAAAGAACCATTATTGTTAATTATTAGCCAACAAATTCATTTACTTTAACTTTACCTTGTTCGTAATTTCAATCAATCAATTCAATCACAAGGTCATTTCGCGAGATTTTGTTTTTATTTGTTCAATATCGTGCTTGGAAAACTTAACGTCTTTGCCGTAGATAGTAAATGGTGCCAAACCTCTAGATCTCGAAAAAAAAGCTGTTGATGTTGTTGAAATATGTTCATTGTCCTTCTCAAAGCCTCACAAACCGACGTTTCGTTGCAAATTTCATTATAGAAAGTTTCCATAAATAATTGTGTACCTTCATCGTTAATAGGCCAGAGTGTGGCAAGAACGGAGCGAGCACCGGCTGCAAGAAATGCGCGTGCTAGACCAACGACTCCTTCTGAAGAAAGTTTACCTCTTCCAGTATGACAACAACATAGAACAACTAACCGGGCACTTACGGGAATTTCAATAATATCTTTTTCTCTTACAAGATAAGATTCTTCTTTGGGTAAGCCTTGGCTAGTTGAATTAGGATTAGGAGCAAGAAAAATTTCACCATGCTCTCCGTCCCCATGTGCGGCAATGTGAATTATGCCAGCGTTTTGAATTAATTGTAAAACTCGTTGCTTTATCGCCTTGCCTTGTACTAAGGGTTTAGCGTCAAAAAGCGGTGCAAGACATTGCGCTTCAGCTGTGGCGGATGGGAGCGGTTCCGGTTCAATTTCTAGGCCACGAAAACTAACTTTGCCAATAGTTGGATTACCAACAAACAATGCAAAACCTAGACTAGCTTGAAGTGACTGCTTCATGCTGGCATAAAGAGTGTGCAGAGATGGTGTTATTTGAATGCTGTAATTTTGTGATATCGAGGACCCATTTTCATCTCTCAAAGCACAAAATGGCACAAAAAACAAAAAATTTTCAGGAACAATAATCAGTTTGTTTCCTTTGATAAAATGCTTAACAGGATTGATGAGTTTCTGAAACAATTCCTGTAAAATATGAGTATGTTGTTCCACGGAGGGAGGTCTAATCGGTGCCCTCAGTTTGGCAACGTCAACAGCCAGTTCATAATCTTGGCGTGTGTTGGGAAGAAATATGCTTGACTCGGCCTTTTTGGAAAGTATATTTTCAGAGTTCTCTAATTTACAATCTTCTGATCCTTTATTGGAATCAATAAAATTCTCATTCACTAACACCTGGCTCCATGGTATTAACTCACTGTCATGACGACCAGAAGTAGAATTTGAACTTAGTTTAAACAAGGAGAAATCACGATTTAAATGAACAGAATAAGTCTGAAGTAACATTTTCAAAGTGTCGAAAATAGAATTCTCAGGTAATGTCAGATCATTATTTCGTTCCAAAACAATGTGTTTAATGTCATCCACGCCATTTAAAACCCATATATGGAGAAACTTGAAATGATCAAAAGAGTAGGATATAACAGTGAAACTATTATTCTTGAGCAGGATACCCTTCTCAATATTGTCTATTTGTAATTTCTCTTCATTTTTGTCAATATTTTTCCAGGTCTCACGTGCATAATTGTCCATGTCATCAATCTCAGATTTCTTTCGTTTCTCGATAAAAGCATGCAGTGCCTTGGCCTTTCCAAGATCCATAACTAACAATGCGGCTTCAATGCGTGTTAACAAAAGAAAACAATACATTAGAGTCACATATCGTTGAAAGTATCCACTAGTAAATGATATCTTATTTTCGTCAACATCCAAGTCGAATAAAATCTTATCACCGCACATAACAGATCTCTTAAGAAATGACACAGCGTTTTTTAAGTTGCTCACATCTTCCGTCTCGCGAGCTACAAACAAATACAGTAACAGGTAAGAGTCCCCCATGTTTCCTGAAGAAATACATTCCAAACTTCGATCACCAATTTCTAAACTAATTTTAAATGTTTCTCCAAAACATTTAAGAGATTTTTGAAACTGCCCCGTGTTACAATAGGCAGTCCCTAAATTTCCATTGTTACCTGCTATTCCTGACCGATCTCCTATTTCAGTGCTGATTTCTAGACTTTTATTGTAATAGTGAATGGCTTTTTCATACTGCCCCAAACCACGATAAGCATTCCCTAAATTTCCATTATCGCTTGCTATTCCTGACCGATCTCCTATTTCAATGCTGATTTCTAGACTTTTGTTGCAATAGTGAATAGCTTTTTCATACTGCCCCAAACAACAATAGGCAGTCCCTAAATTTCCATTGTTACTTGCTATTCCTGACCGATCTCCTACTTCAATGCTGATTTCTAGACTTTTATTGTAATAGTGAATAGCTTTTTCATACTGCCCCAAGCAACGAAAGGCAGTCCCTAGATTTCCATTCTTACTTGCCATTCCTGACTGATCTCTAATTTCAGTGCTGATTTCTAGACCTTTATTATAATAGTGAATAGCTTTTTCATACTGTCCCAAACAACAAAAGACATTCCCTAAATTTCCATTGTTATTCGCTATTTCTAACCGATCTCCTAATTCAGTGCTGATTGCTAGACCTTTATCGTAATAGTAAATAGCTTTCTTATACTGCCCCAAACAACAATAGACATTCCCTAAATTTGCATTGTTACCTGCTATTCCTGGCCGATCTCCTATTTCAGTGTTTAATGCTAGACCTTCGTTGTAATAGCCAATGGCTTTTTTATACTGCCCCAAACAACGATAGACATTCCCTAAACTTCCATTGTTAGCTGCTATATATGACCGATCTCCTATTTCAGTGCTGATTGCCAGACTTTTATTGTAATAGTCAATAGCTTCTTTATACTCTGCCAAACCTAGACGCACACTTCCTAATTTTGCGCAACAGTTTGCTTTGCCTAATTTGTCTTGAAGTCCATCTGCAATCTTTTCAGCTCTTAAGGTATATTCCATTGCTTTACTATAATGTGAAGTATTAAGATATATTTCTGCAATTTTGAGAAGAATAGTCATTCTCACACCCTTTTTCTCAACTAAATTACAAAATAATTTTTCAAACTCAAGATAGTACTTCAACATTTCCCAACATTTCCCTTTTTCATCACAATTTCGAACAACGCACGATAACATGAATCTTTTTAACATTAAGTTACCTTGAAGAAGTTCAATAGATCTATCTACTATATACACAGAGTCATTCTTTCTTCGTTTTTCTTGTAGAATTTTTGCTGTCTCAGCAACGAACTCTATTATCACGACAATGTTTCTGTTTCTTGCTTGAAAAATCTGTTTTCAGTTTAAAAATCTTAAGATTAGTTTATATCACTAAAGTGAACGGAACGCCGGTTTGTAAATTTTTAACGTTTAACAATTTAAACGTTTGTGACAGACGTTTGTACTGAACAGAACTTTTGTAGAGATAGTGTAGTGAGTGGGGTGTAGAGTTAAATTGACCTGGTATGACAAAAAAAATGTTCTCTTTTAAAGTACACACGTTAAAACACCGGGGTTGTTCCATACCTGCAAGCAAGTTGTTACAAAGCTGTTCTAAGCCGTTACTAGGATGCAGTCACACTGGTTGTTCCCAGTTTGTTAACAAGTCTGTAACAGGTTGTTGACAACTTCTAACAAAGTTGATGGCTTCAACGGACTTTTGACAAGTTGTTGCAACAATTTGTTATACTTCTCTGCACTTAACAAGTTGCTACAAGATTGACAACAGGCTTGCATTGGCTTGATAAAATCGCAACTTGTTAACAATTGTTAACTGCTACAAGCTTGTTGCGAACACATCCTGTCAACGAGCTGTGAGATTTTTATATGCGTGTAGATTTGTTCAAACAAACAAACAAACAAACAAACAAACAAACAAACAAACAAACAAACAAACAAACAAACAAACAAAGGATGGAAATAAGGAAGGAAGGAGGGAAGAAATAAAGAAATGAATGAATGAAAAACTGAATAACTAAATAACTGAATAACTGAATTTCTGAACAAACAAACGAACGAACGAACGAACGAACGAACGAACGAACGAACGAACGAACGAACGAACGAATGAATGAACGAATAAATAAACAAATTAATAAAATAAATTTTCGCAACTAGTCCCAGTTTGGTCTTTTTCAAATAGTTCTAAAAGAGTACTAATATTGAAATTACTTACTTCACGGCGCATTTTCCCTGCATCAAAACCTTCTTGAGCTGATGCCATTTTTTGTATACTGGCGAGACCGTTTTTAGCTGCAAAAGAAACAGGAACCCGTGAACAAAACTGATAAAACTTATTTTCGTCAGAAAAAATACTAATGGCATACAATTTTGTAAAAAGTAATACTAATGAACATATAATTTTAGATAGAATTGTCATCTTTGTTTAGGATAAAAGGATAAAGGACTGGGGGCTAATCATCCTTCATGAATCGCAAGGGAAACAAAGCTATACGTTAGAAATAAAGACGGGACAATCGAGTTTAGTGTTAAAGAGAAAACAAAAATATGCCATATTGTAACAGCCATCGTTCGCGGAGTCGAATTGCTGTATTACCAAGCGGATTTGGCAAATTCATTATTTATCAACTTCTTCCGCTGGTGATTGACTTTCTACAATCCAAAACGAACAACATCAGCGCAGCCTGGGAAGAAAGTGTTGTTTTGTTCATCTCACCTTTAAACACACTCATTGGAAGACCAGCTGGCGAAACATACGAATATGGGATTCAAGGCTGTTGGTTTGAGAGACGATCGCAACATGAGAAATATGGGTAAGTATTATATTTTCGAATTCAAATGTGGTGTATTGGTTATTAGATTTGTCAAATTATATTAAACGTTTATGGCAAACAGAGTGTACATTGTGAAATTCTTATTTTGTTTGAATTATTTTCATTGTTTCTTAAAGCCAATCAGAACGCTCACATTTACAGAGATTCCCAGAGCCACTTGACGCATTAGCGCGTGGGCCTGGGTACGAGAATAACCCAGAACAAAGTGTAAAATGGGCAGTTCTCAAAGTTTTCTTAGAATGACATCTGTAAGTGGGACCCTGGCTCTGAAATTTGCCTGAAAATGACATCCTACGCCGCCACCGTCTTCGTCTCGGTAAATAACCCATACATACTATGGCAAGTATTGCTACTTACCAAACTTTACTCGCTGTACTATTCTGCAAAAACACAATTTTTACATCCAAAGGAGAGTTGTGTATTTGAAACAAAATTTTCCATCATTCAAGGACAGTTTATTCACAACTTGCATGTATCCACCAAAGACCGTGGCTTGGGAGTATTTCAATGTTTCTGTACAATACCTTCACGAAAAGAGCATTGCTTAGATTAAATTAGAGAGCAACATTCATGTGCAACATTCATGTTGGACATTAGATGATTAATTTTGTTACTACAAGCGGACAACCTGTATTAAGCGGACCCAAAGTCCCTAGCCTGCGAGCAGGCTCTCTCAACGCGGCGCACAGCAACAGGAGGGCCTGCCAACAGGCTATTACGAGCACTTTTTCCTGGCCTGAATACCTTCTAAGCAGTGTAATACTCCCCCGTTATTACAACCACTTTTTCCTGGCCCGACGGTGGTCGTATTAACGAGGTTCTACTGTAGTTCTAAACGAAGGGCTTCGCAGTGATCAGATTTCTGATCAGCATTCAGCCGAACATGTTCGCAACACGCAAACAAACGTGCAATGATGTTTTAATTCTGATATCATGACATTTCATTGATCAGTATCATTTCAGCCTCGTGAATACATTCACAACACGCAAAACACAATGACGTT